>CP139507.1:54393054-54711159 GCA_021014915.2 Artemisia tridentata subsp. tridentata
GGTGCATGTGAAGTTTCTGGTCAACAGGATTAACAAACAGAGTTAAGCCGTACCATCGTGTCCCAATGCTTGCTTATATGGAGAATTAAGTGATCATCGATTCAAGATATCATCTTTTAGTTCAAGTATTCATCAGTTTTAATCTTTAATCTTTAATGTTCAAATGTGTTTGTTTCAGTTCTCAAGTTATCTGATCAACGTATCATTATTAATGTATTAATTTCTATGAAACACCTAATCTGCACACTTTTACTCGGTCAATATTTTTGCTTCCATCATCCTTGCTTATATCCCCATAAAAGTCTGCATTGAAACCCTTACAACTAATGGATGTAAACAAATAGCACGCCCTTCCACTAAAATGGCCAGGAATGCCTGTATGCCTAATCTATGCAGAGTAGGCGCTCTATTCAGCAATACAGGATGGTCATCCAGAATTTCCTGAAGTTTTTCCCCATAAAATCGTTTTTTTTTTTTTTTTTTTTTTTTTTTTTTTTTTTTTTTTTTTTTCTAATTTGACTTTTAGCAACTCCGATGTCCAGTGGATACTTATTCATGAGCTGTAATACATATTTCTTAAAGCATCTACTTTAGTTAAGTACACATAAGTTTAATATCCAGGTCTCTTATTCATTAGAAAGTAATGATTGTGCAGAAAAGCCATTTATGTATAGAACATAGACATCTTCCACACTGCATAGACTGAAGAACGTGATGTATCACGCTACATATTTATGGTTTAATCAAGTATATAATTCTTGGATTGGGATAGACGACCGTAAGTTTAAAACTTAGGCGTTGGTGTATACAGCAGGGAAGTTGCTTGATCCTTCACCAGCTCCCAAGCCATCGTCACATGCCTATCTTCAGCGAGAGTTGCCACAAACAGCATCTTCGTATAAAGTAAACTCCTCCAACCACTGAATGTGTCATGTAAACACACCCCGTTGCATTCACTGATTTCAACAATTTCTCGTTGAATTCATTTGCTTCAATGTCACTGTCATAGTTCTTGCCGATCACATAGGGACAAACTCGGAAACAAACCACACAGAAGTATCTCGCACTATAAGCTCAAATCTTTTGTCCATGGCCACGAGCTCTTCAAAATCTGTCGCCATCTTTACATGCTTTCTTATGACTTCCCTCAATCCAGTCGCCCATAGCTCCTGAGCAGCATCCACTACTTCAACATCTAGAGACAGCATGTCCTGAATCATTTACACATCTAGAGACAGTGTTTTCGATCTTACAATCAAACTTCTTTTTGCTAAGCAATCTATATGTGAGTTTGGAGTTCCTCTGTGTCTTATTTAGGTCATATTGTATCTTCTGAGGGTGTTTAGCAATTAAATACTGGCCTTTGCCAAGGAACATAAAGCAAATTCGGGGCTTTCTCGGTTTGGCGGGGTATTATCGTCGATTTGTAGCCCATTATGCCTCGTTAGCAGCCCCCTTAACCCAATTACTTCGTAAAGATCCCTTTGTATGGTCTGACTCTGCTACAACAGCCTTCAATAATTTAAAAGACACACTCATGCATACCCCCGGTATTAACACTTCCAGATTTCTCCAAGGCTTTCATCATCCAAACTGAAGCTTCAGGCTCCGGATTGGTGCCATCTTATCACGGGTGGTCATCCAATTGCTTACTTTAGTAAACAGATGCCCTCCCCTGTTACAACAAGCATCAACTTATGTACGAGAAATGTTTGCTATCACTGAAGCTATCAAACGCTGGAGACAATATCTGTTGGGTCGTCCGTTTCACATTGAAACTGATCATCAAAGTTTATGGTCTCTTGTTAATCAAACGATCCAAACACCAGAGCAGTACAAATGGCTTTCCAAACTATTGGGTTATGATTTCACAATAACTTATCGTCCAGGTTCTGAAAATGGCCCAGCAGATGCTCTCTCTAGTGTTTCTCAAGGCTCCTTGAACACCTTACAAGCTGTCTCTACACCCGTTTGTAACGTATTAACAGCCTTGTGGAAATTTTTGGCCCACCATACGGAATCTTTAGCCTTAATTCAAGCTATTGCTGATCGCCCCGATGATTATCCACATCATGAGTTCAGAGAAGGACTCATTTTTTATAAGAATCGGATTTTAGTCCCGAGTGACTTGTGGACCTATGTTAATGTTTTTATGCATTCTATAAGACATTTATTTAGTTTACTTATGTAATGGGTCAGTAATGGGTCAAAAAGGCAACTGTATTGTTTGGGTCGTTTGTTAACCCAAACAAGCCTTTTAATAGTTAGTTAGAAACGGTTATTATGGTTTGGTAGTTATTGAACGGTTACTTGATGAAAGGGCACAACGTTTGACTTTGTAAAGTCATGTCGTTTCACAAGTATATATATGTATTAGGGTCGAGTCATTTAAGGACAAGTCTCAATTATTATTAATCTTACATTTGTTATATTGCTTTGTCTCAAATCAAACAAACACATACACTCACAATTTTCAACATGTTAATGTAAAACGACTCATGGAATGTAATTGGCTTAGAAACAAGCCTGTGACCAAATACCAACAGTGGTATCAGAGCGCATGTTCTGATCCGTGGGAAAGTCAATTACACAGAAACACCCAGTATACCCCAAACAGACATTTCTTACAAAGAGAAACCAAACCAAACACCCCACAATGGCCTAGACACAAAAAGCACATATCTCCAGGGGAAAACGTTTGCTTAGAAAGAAAGTGGAAGAAGTGGTGTCCTATAATTCCTCAAAAATAAAACCTCCAATAGGCAGCGCGCAGTTACAAACAGATAGGGGAAACAAGTGATTTATCCAAAAAGGTTAAAAGGGCACGTTGCTACATTTGCAAGAAAAGGGGCCACGTTTACTGGAAATGCACAAATAAAGGAAAGGAGATTATCACAGAAAACATGGAACCAAGTATAATGAATACTACAACAACAGAAATCCCACAAGTTCAGGAATTATTCAAGTATGAACCAGAAGTTGTACATGTCACAACAGATTTTATGGTTGAAGGTTCTGACCTAGGAAATTGGGATGGAATATGGTATGTTAGCACTGCATATAAGAAACATATGAGTCCCATGAAGCATTTGTTCAAAAGAATGGTGCAAAGATTCAAGGTTGAAGGGACAGAAGAAAGAGAGAAAAAGTTCATTGTTTCATATGGCATAGGAGAAGTGTTTGTAGAGACAAAAGAAGGGAGATTGATAGTACCAAATGTAATTTACACTCCAGAAATTACATTAAATATTCTTAGTTTGGATCAACTGGAGGAACAAGGATACATGGTGAGTTATGATGGCAACAGATGCAAAGTTAGATACATGTTTGGTGACATGAATGAAGGAGCAGTTGAAGAACATAACACCATTGAAGGAGAAAGTGAACACAGCATCATTGAAAGTCACAATAGGTTTTTGGATGACTACTTTAGATCATTGGATCCAGGAGATGAGTGTTCTTTGATCAAGGGAATGGAAGAACTAAGAATGAATAAGGAGAATGATCATGATTATGTGGACAGTGAATACATAAGCATGAATGGGACTTTATACTTCATGAAGGTAAATACTTTCCAAAGGTTTATAGCATTCTTGAATTTGATAGAAATAGATAAACTTGTTTATGGGAATTGGGAAGTATTGAAAGGGAAATTCATGGAGATGCTTGAATGGTTCTACATAGAGTACTTAAAACAGCAAGTATTAGGCGAATTACCACCAACTATAGGGGTAATCAAAATTGATTTGTTGGCTTTATACAAATTTGTGGATGCACTGGGTGGATATATGGATGTAACACTCAATGGAAATTGGCACCAAGTTGCAAAGATACTAGGATTGGCATATGAACATCATGACACAGTTAAAGAAGTGTATAAAGAATACATTGGCATGATAAAGGTGTACTATGAAGAAGCAAAGAGAATGCAAGGAAAACCAGTTGTGGCAAGAGATGGCAGAGGTACTGCAGACATCAGTGGACCACAGGTTGATGCAGATTGGGATGCTCAAGTACAAGGAATGCAGGATGAGACTCCAAGAAAAAGGAGCAAGACTGTGAGGGATGATATGCACATGGAAGATGTTAGCAGTGGAAGCAAATTTGGAGCAACAGATGAAGGAATGGATGCAAGCAGCAGTAGTGATGATTTTGTCATCATCACTTGAAGATTGGAACCAAGAAGCATATGAAGAATGGCATTAAAACATTAAGGAGGAGAATGTGGACCTATGTTAATGTTTTTATGCATTCTGTAAGACATTTATTTAGTTTACTTATGTAATGGGTCAGTAATGGGTCAAAAAGGCAACTGTATTGTTTGGGTCGTTTGTTAACCCAAACAAGCCTTTTAATAGTTAGTTAGAAACGGTTATTATGGTTTGGTAGTTATTGAACGGTTACTTGTTGAAAGGACACAACGTTTGACTTTGTAAAGTCATGTCGTTTCACAAGTATATATATGTATTAGGATCGAGTCATTTAAGGACAAGTCTCATATTATTATTAATCTTACATTTGTTATATTGCTTTGTCTCAAATCAAACAAACACATACACTCACAATTTTCAACATGGTTAATGTAAAACGACTCATGGAATGTAATTGGCTTAGAAACAAGCCTGTGACCAAATACCAACATGACTCAGCATTGCAACAGCTATTGTTGGCTGAGTGTCACAACACCCTTATTGTAAAACCCTAAAATCTAAAATGTGTAAAAAGACCAAAATGCCCCTACAACTTGAAAATTTAATAAAGGCTTATATAACGTATAAAATTAATTCCAAAAATTATGAAATGTACTAAAGTATGTCATGAAATAATTAGAGAGCATCATAAAATATTTTTACAAGTTATAAAAATTATATTTACACATTAACAAGTTCAAAAACAATTAAGTATACATTTATTTAATTTTAAAAGTTATTTAAGTACATTTAAATTACAAATAAATGGAATTAATGTAAAATAAATGGTGATTGACTCATGCAATCAATTTGGCCGCTCCTCTTGATCCCCCCTCCTCCTATTATTCGGCCCTATCATTATCTAATCAACCAAAATCATTTTCCTTGCCAAAAACAAAAACCGATTGATCAAAAAACCCTAGAATTAACCACCAAAAATCCATCCGATTTTCTGGAGATAAAAGACCATTTTTCCTGTGATTAACATCATCCTAAGGAGCCTAGAAAAATACTACTTCGAATTGTGGTGGCCGGATTCAAGGGCTTTCGAAAATTCTTGTTTAATTCAAACCGAAAGGTAAGAATTCCACTTTGATTCATTCGATCTTGGATAAATTCGTTTCTTATTTTTATTGTGTTCCTCACATCATATGTGACACGTGAAAATTGGTTTCAAGATTTTTAGATCATTTTTGAAGCCGTGGTGAATTCTTGTTCGATTTGCTCATACGCGTAAGGAAACAATTCGTACACCCTATCCACACGTTCGATCTTTGGTTTGGTAATTTTCTCAGATCCTATATGTCATTTGAACATCAAATAAAATGATTATAACATACCATGCATGATCTACATATATTTGCGAATTAAACATGGAAAACGGGTATAAATCCAAAATAATTGTATACGAATTTTTGGGGCTTCTTAATTAATTTATTTGGACTCTAAATGATCATAATAGCCTAAGAAAAATGTTACTTCGAATTATTGGGGCTTAATCGAATTATTTGTGGATTTATGTATTTTACCGATTGTAAGAAATTAAAGAGAAAAAGAAATAAATTGTGGATCGAACTAGGGTTTAGAATTAGGGTTTGATTTTGACTATTTACTGATGTTAAAATGATGAAATAATGATTGGGTAATTATTTGTATTTTTAGGGTTAGGGTTTTGATTATATAAATGGTTATACGATTATAATTAAATGTTTAAGGGGTGTTTTGTAACTTTTAAAACTCAAGGGTTATTTTTAGAACTTATTTTGGGATGTGTCCTATTCGAATAAAATATGAGTTAGGGGTGTCATGTGTAAATTTTATAATTAAAAGGATTAAAATGTTTATTTTGATAAAGTGTAATTCGATTTTAAAAATAATTAAATAGAGGGACCATATATGTAATTTCTGGAAACTTAGAGTTGATTTGAGTAATAAATTATATTCAGGGGGTTATGTGTAATTTTGGTAATTTAATGGTTTAATATGTAATTATTAATAATTAAAAGTTGAAAATGTAAATTAAGGGTTAAATATGTAACTTTGATAACTTGAGGGACTTGATGTGTAATTTATGAATACTTAAGGGTAAATTTGTATATCATAATGAAATAAGTGTCCATTGTGTAATTTTGATAAATTAAGGGCTTAATGTGTAACTTCTGGAATATAAGAGTATAAAATGTAAATTATGAAACCTAAAGGACTAAAAGAGTAACTTGATGAATCTAAAAGCTAAATTGGAAAGTTACTTAAAATGGAAAGGTTTGTGATTCTTTTCTACCCCCTCTAGTGTGAAGAAAGAGAGGTCCTGATCCACCTTGTGTCATCCATTTCTGAGTTTGTGTTTGCTTTGGAATAAGGTACAGATATTCTGACCTTCTCTGTAAGGTTTCCTATGAATTCTTTTCTGACCTGTTAAATCTCTGATTTGATACTCTGTTACGATCCTTTGCCATGACACCTTTGATTCGACCTTTGATCTCTGATTTTGGGACCTATGATATGAAGGCCTTTTTGATATGAGATGGAAATGTTTAAATAAAGTATTTTGAAAGGGTTTTTCAAGCATGATATATTGACTTTAAGAAAACTATTTTTGAAGTTCATTTTATGAAAACTATTTGAAAGACCATTTATGAAAACTATTTCGAAGGATTGTTTTAAATAAACCTTAAGAGAAAACCTTTTGAAAAGTACTTTTGATATTGAACCTTTTGAAGATTTGACCATCTGATACTTTGACTCTTTTGGATATTGATCTGGGATATTTGATCTTCTGATATGAACCTTCTGATATGACCATTCTAATATGACACACTGATTTTGATATGAACCTTTGACCTTTGACCTTTGACTCCCAGTTTGATACCCGAGCCAAAATTTGTTCCCTAGCCATGAAGGTAACATGGCCGTGTCTGTGATGCACCACTGGCATGACTAGTGTGTAGCCCTAGTGATCTGGTTACACCGTCCCCATTCTGATTTTGATTATGCATGCACACTATATGATTTATTATGGCCGATCTGTTCTGGGGGGCGAATGGATGCATCCTAGATTTGTTCTGTTATGATATGATATGTTATGATATGATCTGATTTCTGGTGACTGACGGTGGGTGCAATCCACGTCTTTCATGTTCTGGGGGCTGATCACTCCATATATATCTGTTTGATACATGAGGTCACCCCTCATATTATCTGGTTACTAAGAGGTATCCCCTCTAGATTATGCAGGCTTATGTGATGTGATATATGTGGGCTCGTGGTGGATGACTGTCCTAACCTTTACTTTTGTACCTTATTTATATCTCTTTCATTACGCTTCGTTTGTTCGTTTCCGTTTATCATATATATCTGTTCACTGGGCTTTTATGCTCAGCCGCACGTTTTCTTTTCGTGTGCGGCAGGTATCTAAGCTAGGAGCTTTTGGATCATGCTTTGGATGGGATGAGAGTTAGATGAAGCTTTGACCTTAGATGACCACCTTTATCTTATGACTTTGTTTTGATCTTGGATTTCGTTTGTATTCGTATCTTTGGATTTTTCCTTTCCTTGAACTTATGTTATATTCAAGTCGTGTTTGACTTGACTTTTCTTTTGAATTATTTAATAAGACTTCCGCTGTGTGTTTATGTATGCTCTGATTTGTCACCGTGACGTGACACCTTTACCCTTGTTGGGTTGGGGTGTTACACTTATTGGTGGCCACGCTGGAATGCAACGTACACTTGCCCGTATTTCATCTACTTCCTACTGGCCTAAGATGAAAGCGACGGTTCGGTCGTTTGTTTCTTAATGTCAGGTTTGTCAAGAAATCAAACCTTTTAACAAAGCTCCCCAAGGGTTACTTCAACCGTTACCTATACCAGGAAAGATCTGGGATTGTATCTCTATGGATTTTATCACTCATTTACCGGTATGTGGTGGGAAAGCTACTGTGTTAGTGGTTGTTGATCGCCTCTCCAAACATGGTCACTTTTGTCCACAAACTCTAACACACTTTGCCAACACTTCACTGCCCCATAGGTTGTAGAGGTCTTCGTTTGGGATATTATCAAACTGCATGGGTTTCCTTCTTCTAACGTGTCCGATCGGGATCCTATCTTCATGAGTTCTTTTTGGAAAGAACTTTTCAAGCTTCAAGGTACCACGTTATCCATGAGTACAACTTATCACCCGCAATCCGATGGACAAACTGAGGTTTTGAATAGATGCTTAGAGGACTACTTACGTTGCTTTACCTCTGATAATCCACGCACCTGGTTACAGTACTTGCTATGGGCAGAGTGGTGTTATAACACCTCGTGGCATTCAGTAATCAAGATGACACCCTTTGAGGCTGTTTAAGGCCGATCTCGTCCTTCATTATTGGATTACATTGCGGGGAATTCTAAAGTAGATGATGTTGATGCTCTTTTACAAAGCCGAACAGAGCTAATTTCCCAACTCCAATCTAATATCAGTCGTGCACAGTTACGTATGCGTAATCAAACAAATGCTCATCGGACTGATGTGGAATTCCAAGTTGATGATTGGGTTTTCGTAAAGTTGCAACCATATCGCCAGTGTTCTGTGGCTCTCCGTCACTCTCACAAACTATCAAAGCAATTCTTTGGTCCTTTCCGTATCGTTGAGCGTATTGGACCCGTAGCATCTTGACTTGCCTGAAGAGTCGCAAATCCATAATGTCTTCCATATTTCAGTTCTTAAGAAGTGTAACGGAGATCCCCTAACACAACAACAGCCCCTGCCTCTGCATACTATTGTAAATGGTTAACAGATTCTGCACTTAGATATGAATTAAGTAGCAGATATAATGATAGAGAAAGTAAAGTGAAAATAGAATTGGAAAGGATGGATTGATTTTTTCCAGCTTTATATTGAACTTCTATTTATAGACTTACAAATACTTGGTACATAGACTTACTTTACCTCTAAGTATTCTTAGTAGGTAAGCTTCTTAATAGCTAAGAATACTAAATATCTAATATCTTTAAGAGCTAAGGATACTAAATATCTAATATCCTTAAGAGCTAAGGATGCTTAATGTTTTAGAGAGTACTAAATATCTAATACTCTTAAGAGCTACGGATACTTAATGTTTAAGGTTCCTTAGGAATTAAGAATCCTTACTAGTGAAGTATCCTTCATGACTAAGATTACAAGATATCTTCCAAACATAATACTAATTAAACAAACAATCTTAGATACTTTAACACTCCTCCTTAAGATTGTTGTTTGATGTCATAAGTTGCGCCTTAAGTATTTTCTGGAGTGCATTATCACATTTGGGCAATAAAAATGAAGACATATTTGAAATCTTAAGGTTTATGGAAGGTTGTAGAGACTGATGAAAGTCCTCTAGCACTCGGAGAAAAACCGATGGTTGCTCAGTTAAGAACTTACGAGACTGAGTCGCTAAAGAAGGACAAGGCACTAACCTGTTTGCATTCAGGTATCACCGATCAAATTTTCACCTCCATAATGGACTTGGAAACACCAAAAGCTATGTGGGATAAACTCCAAGAAACCTGTGGAAACCTAGAAGGGGGGTTGAATAGTTTTACGTCTTTTTAATTTATGAAAACTTTTGTTTACTTTTTACTCGATTCTATCTTATGTGAATTCAACTCTTGATCAATATGAACATATATAAGCAAATATAGATAAGTAATGCAAGTAATGTAAATGTAATGAAATAAGAGAGAGAGATGGAAAGATCAAACCACAACACGGAGATTTATAGTGGTTCGGCTACAAGGACACCTTCCTTGCCCTACTCCACTCCTCGAGTCACCTACTCGAGAGTTTTCTTCACTATGTCAACAAACTCCCTTATGGCGGAGAAACCTTACACAACTTTAGCTTACACCGGCTTAACGACACAAAGCTAGATGTCGAGTCCTAATCGTAGCTAGAACCAATCTCACAACTTATACACAACTTCTACACAACTTAATCACGACTTCTTCACGACTTCTTCACAACGGCTTCACGACTTCTTCACGACTTCTTCACAACTTCTTCATGACTTGTTCTTCACGACTACTTCACGACTACTTCTTCACAACTACTTATTCACAACTACTTCACAACTAATTTACAACACCACTACGTAATTACACTTAGATCTACTTATCACAACTACACAACACTTTACACAACAACACAATTGAATGAGGTAAGTAATAACACTTCTTCACTAGTTGAAGTAGAGTTCTTCTTTTGCACTTTTGGTGGTGGAAGCTTGGATCACTTAGAAACCAAAGCTTAAGATTATATGATCAAAGGATTTTGAAGATATGAAATGTGATTTAAAACAGAAAGTTTTAGTGTGCAAAAGGTGAGTAAAAGTCCAGGAGAAGGCTGGTATTTATAGGAGAAAAATTGGACAGCTGGAGGTCTACTGGAGCGGGGGCGGTCCCCTTAAATAGGGGCGGTCCCCTTAATAGTTAAGGGGGCCGCCTAGTAAAATTAAAGGGGCCGCCCCTTCTATCCGTTGGCCAATTTTGTCCTTTTGTGGGGAAGGTTTTTCTGGAACATTTTAACTGATTTTGGTTAAAAATTTGAATTCATATTTTTATAAAAGATTAAACATTTTTATTTAATGCCAAAAATGTTTTTCAAAAATATATAAAATGTTTTTGATGTTTTATAAAAAATCTAGTTATTAAGAAAATGTTCCTTTGATCATATAATGCATTAAGCATTAGTTCATTCATACCTTAAGTGATTTGAGTTGTAGAAATAGATATTTACAACTAAATACTTGTTTACGTCATAATTTTCCGATTAATGATTTTACATTTTGTGATTATCAAAACGTAGAGATATCGAAAAATATTAATAACGTGTTTAGGCATTATTTATATCAACAATCTCCCCCTTTTTGATGATTACAAAATCTAAACTCATTAAATCTAAAAATTAGTTTTTAGACAAGTATTTAGTGAGTTTACATCTATTTCTCCCCCTTTTTGTAGAATCAAAAAGGTTAAGCCGACAAGTTTTAGAATCAAATTTGTCAGGACGAAAACTCCCCCTTGATGTATACTCCCCCTCGTTTGGGGGCACCAAGGAAACGAGCTATGGAATGCTTGCAAAAAAATGTTAGAAGCACAAGTATATGTAACAACAATAAGCAAGCATATAGAATAAGATCAATCATTTAATAAAAGTGTTGTGGATAAGTACACAACCAAAAGATTACAACATGAAGCATGCAAGCATACAAACAAAAACTACTAATGAAACTACATAATCATTTTAGAGGTACATGATCTTCCATGGAGCTTGCTTGCAAGAAGGGTTTGAAAAATTATTTTTAAGCATTGCATATGCTTAATTGGGTGAAAATGGAGGTGGTGGTGGTGTAGTGGGTGAAGAAGGTGGAGGAGGTGGTGGTTGTGGGTTGGCAATCATGTGTTCAAGAGATGAAAACATGTAGTGTATCTCATCTCTAAGACCAAAGATTAAGGTCCGGTTATAGACGCAACAAAGACAATTATCACCATGGGCTTCAAGCATTGCCCAAGGTATAGGAAAGAACGGTGGTGGGTTGGTGATGGTGAAAAGTGAGCATCAAGAGGTGTGATGGGTGATAGGGAAATGGCAAGTTGGGTGTATGAGGGTTCTTGAGTGGATGGTGGTGATGATGCTCTTGGTGATGATGTTAGGTGAGTGTGGATGTAGTCATTTATGGATAAGGTGGATGGAATGGAGGAAGATGAAGCTCCATGGGTGGATGGTGTTTTTGATGGTGCATTTGGTGCACTTGGGGATGAATTTTGAGGTGGTGGTGATGGAGTTTTGATGTCATCTTGGGTTAGATCAATGAAAGGTTGTTTTGGTGGTATGATAACAAGTCTTTGTTTCCTTGAAGTCTTAGAGATGGAGGATTTTGGTGATAGCATTGTGGATGAAAATGGGTGTTTGATGAAGGTGATGGTTGATGGAGTGAAAGGTAATTGTAAGGAGGGTTTTTATATTGTGAAAATGTGGTTGATTTAGGCAAATTATGGAGGTTTTGTGGTAATATTCCAAGTCCAGTTCGTGCATTAAGGGTAATGGTAGCTGGGGCTAGGTAAAAGTGGTCACAAGATGCAAAAGGAAACAGTGAATTTTTCTGTCCAGATGGCCGGTCCCCTTAATTGTTGGGCGGGCCCCTTAAAAATTAAGGGGACCGCCTAAGGAATTAAGGGGGCCGCCCATCTGGTGATTTCCCAGGCGACCAAATTTGAAAAATTTCCAGAAAAAGGTTATTTTAAGGGTGTCTTTGCAGCAAGTTCCATTTGGATCATGTACATCAAGAATGATTAAATATTATCAATTGCATATTTAAAACAATATACATAAACAATTATATTAGAAGCATAGTCATATAATTTCAAATAAACTAGTAGCTAGGTTCTAATAAGTTTATCAACTAACATAATAAAAGTCATAGCAAGCAAGTGTCAAGATAATAGTACTACATATAAGTGTCTAATAAAAATCAACTAAACATTCATCAAATATGTTTATTTCTTCTTCTTCCCAAACAACTTTCCAAGTGACTTTCCAATGGACTTGAAACCTCCTCGTACTTCTTGATGCATCTGCTGTGTGGTGTTGAGAAGTTCGGTTTGTCTTTCAAACAGCAGTTCGTCTGTTCGTTCGGAAGGAGAAGGAACTTGATACTCGGTGTAATCAAGATCCGGAAGATTTTGAACAAAGGTCCTTGGTGATGGGGTACTAGCACGTGTTGCGCTTTCCTCCTCCTCATCATCATCATCGTCTCCTCGATGTGATGTGGAACCACGAGGTGGAAGTGAGATAGATTTACGAGATTTTCCCTTGTCGCTTCGGGGGCGACGTTCACGGATACGAACAAGAGGATTAAGGACCGGTTGAACAGACTCGTAAATTGGACTCTGAAGATGTGGATAATGCATCATGACATGATTGTAGAGGCGAGTGAGAAACATGCCATACGGAAGATTTGCATTATGAGTATTTTTGGCGGACATGATACGAAAGACAAAGAGATATGCCAAATTGTACGGCTTTTTAGCGACAATACAGTACAACATATGAGCTATGCTCGCCGTGACATGATCACGGTGACCACCGGTACCGAACGCATTCTCACGAATGAGTTCTTCCCAACACTTTATGTCGGGGCGTAACTCCTTGAGAAGGATTTGGTTAGCATGGATGTCAACATCTTTTGACTTGATCCTCCGGCTAGTCGTACCACGATCTAGCCCAAGATATTGACGAATTTCTTCAGAAGATGGAATCTCAGAGTAGTAAGGACCATATTGAGGTCGATGTTGCTCAAGAGATGAGAGATCCCACTCATTAGAGAAGACAGCTTGACCGGAGTAGGGAATGCCTAGAATTTGACCGAATTGAGCGAGAGAAAGAGTAATGAATTCGTTTTGAATCATAAAGGATATGAGGATACAGCCATTGGGATCGGTTTGCACCATCACTTGGCTATAGAATTCAAGAACAAATCGGGGAATGATAAGATCATTGATTTTGTAGAGACAATCAAGACGAACGTTGGAGAACATTCGTTCGATATAGTCGGATTCATAGAACGATGGATAGACAACTCTCCCTTCATGAATGTTTCTATCTTCAATGGGACGATAGAAACAAGCAATAGCGGGAGAAATGCCTGGAGTGGCAGAGACTTTAGGAATATATTCTTTTGTTTTGGAAACATCACCGACTGTAGTTTTGGGCATTTTCACCTATACAAGAAAGCAACAAAGAAAAATAAGAAAATGACATGCATATATTATATATGCTACTTATGTGGAACGTAAACATACTTCGACTCTAAACCTTAAATCCTAAGAAGTAGTTTACAATGTTCCTTAGTTTTAATTTTTAACTCGCTTGAAATGTATTTTATGATGTTAAAGAATAGTTATAGGGACATCATGACAAGAAGTCAACAATATCCGAACGTTCTTTTACACGTCATAAGCTACCTTGAAATGTGACTAGACAAACATTGGATTGTATATCTAGCTATTTCTTACGAGTGTTTATGTTAAGTAACTTAGATTTTGACTCAAAAATTTCTTTCAAAATGTTGTGCCAAACGCTCCTTTAAATAAGAAAATAACTAGTAAAATTTCAATATACATATGAATTATGTATCTTGATGACTTAAAACAACTAATTGCATGTTTATAAACTTGACAAGTAGTTATGAACTTAATTTTGATTAAATTTTGATGATTCTAGCTCCTAATCCAAACACTCTCTTATATTTAACAAAAACATTTTTTATGATTCGAAAAATATATTTTTAGGATTTGTGAGTTGTAATAAACCAATGTGATTAGTTTTAATATGATTAGTTTTGAAAAGGAGTGATTAGTTTGACATAATGGTTTTTTAATTACTTAGTTTCTAGGTTGATTAAGCATTCTAATCCTATGGGGAGCATTTGGTTATAAGATTTCTAGACTTAATTTTAACAAATTATGGATTAAAAGAAAGTTTAGTAAAAGACCTAATTAAGGTTAGACTCAAAATTGAATGAAATTAGATGAAATGTATAATGAAAAACTTACTAAACGTGTTGCTAATCGATGTATAGATGTTTGCCCTTTGTGAAATTGACTCGAAGAGGTGATTTGATGATGGATTTGTGATGGCAGTTCGTATACAGCAGAGTGGGAGTGAAATGTGTTTGAAAAATGGGGTGTTTGGCAAAGTTTTCAAGGAGAAAATTCATTTTGGCAGCAACAGTAGGCCGGCCCCCTTAAACATTAAGGGGACCGCCCCCGTTTACTAGCCGGTCCCCTTAAACATTAAGGGGGCCGCCTGCCAAATTTTAGAATATCTTGATTTTTGTTTCTGACGGCAAAATATTTATATGTATATATTTATAATATATCAAAAATACGTTTATTGGCACGAAGAAGGAATACTTGACACATTTTATTAACATTATGTTAATAAACTTAATCTTGATAATTTTGGACAAAATGCTCAAGACGTCAAGTCAACAGGAGGTTTAAGGATTGGGAAGAAATGTGTGTGTATATATATATATATATATATATATATATATATAATATATATATATATATATATATATATATATATATATATATATATATATTAGTATTATGTGTAAGTGTGGGATGTTGAGTAGATTTTGAGGAATGATGAGGTAATGACGGAGATAGGTGCTGGCGGTGTCGGGAGTTTGTTTCATCCATAGTTTTCTTGACTCGACGGTCAAAGTGCTACTTCTACGTTAATCCACTTAACTCACTTCTCTTCATCACCATGAGTTATGTGACAGTGGACACGGAAGATTTTCGTGTTGAACGTTAAAGTTCAAAAGAGGCAAAGGGGGAAGAAAAGGTTCGATGACGAACAATTTCTTTTAGTTCTAGATAATCAACAAATGACGTATCTAGGTTATGTGCGTTTATATATGTATATATATATATATATATATATATATATATATATATATATATATATATATATATATATATATATATATATATATATTATATGTAGTATGTATAATAGTATAGGTATATATTATATATATGTGTATAGAGGAAGTATATACTAATACTTACATAATAATTAATAAACTAGGCATCTTAAACTAATGGGGAACATGCAATAGGCTATTTACTTAATCTTCGTGTATAATAATGAGCATGAAGGAGGTGCGTACCTTTTAGTCTTCAATGTGTGGTCTTCAAAATCTTCAAAGAGTGTTGACTTATAAAAGCCAAACATGAGAGATTTACCGATAATTCCGATGACTTGAGATTTTAGCCACTTGGTCCCCATGGTCTCATTGGTCCAAGGTTGTTTGGCCCAAACATGGTTTGCAATTGACTCGGATGCATATATGGTGGAAGTATTCCCCAAGGATTGTAGCTTGGTGGATTTGGGTAATTCCACATTGGGTAACTATTATTATGACGGTTTGGTATATTTTGGTTTCTTTTAGGTTGAGGAGTTTTAGGTCGAGGATGAGGACTAGGTGGTCTTCTAGGTGGAGGTGTTTTTGACCTTAACATTGGTTTAGAGTATTTTACTTCATTTTTTAAAGATGGTTTATAAAAGGTTTTTACTTCCTCATCACTAGCTATGGGTATTTTTCTATCTTTCATAAGTATATACTTAGGTTTTGACTCTAAAGGTTTTTGCTCACTAGTTTCACATTCAAACTTTACATTTTTAGTTTGACTATTTGAATCCTTAGTTGAATTAAATCCTAATCCGGTTTTATCACTTGATACTCTTTGAATACTTATCATTTCCCTAAGAGAATTACTACTATTTTCAAATTTGTTAAGCCTATAAATTTCCTCCTTAAGTATTTCATTTTCATTTTTAGTTTCTTGACATGTTTTACATTCAAGAATTTCTTTTCCTTTTTCTAAGTTATGTAGTTTAATTTTTAATTCTAGTATTTCTTTTTCTAATTGATTATTTATGTGTTTTAGTGATTTATTTTTAGTCATTACTTTTTGGCTTAATATACATAACCTATTATATTCGTTATCTAGGTCTTTTTCATCTAATGATAAATTTTCATCACTAAAGTATTCGGTTTCGGAACGTACCTCACTTGATGTCTTAGCCATAAGACACTTCTCCTCTTTTGTGGTTTCTTTCTTGTCTTCTTCACTGTCACTCCATGCTCCTCCAATGAACGCCTTTTGGTTTTGCTCCTTTGACATCATAGGGCATCTTCCAATGAGATGATTTGGATCACCGCATTTGAAGCACTTCCTCTCGCTCTTGCTACCTTTGTCGTCTTTGTTTCTTTGGAGTGTTTTCCTTTCGTCATGTGGTTGTCTAACGAATCTTCCTCGTCTTTTGAAAAACTTCTTGAAGTCTCTTACGGCCATGGCATATTCTTCATCATCACTTTCGGAGGTTGAGCTATCCTCGTCACTTGATGCTTTCCTAGCTTTCAACGCGATTGACTTGCTTTGCTCTTTCTTTCCTTTGACCATCTCGAAGTCTTTCTTGATTATTGCTTCATAGACTTTCAAGTTGCCAATCAACTCGTCAAGTTGAAGAGTTGACAAGTTCTTTGATTCTTCAATCGCCGTAACTTTAGCCCGCCATTTTGGATGAAGAGCCCTAAGAAATTTTCTGACAAAGTTCTTACTAGAAAAACTCTCATCAAGTGCCTTTAAACTTGTGATGATTGTGTTAAACCTAGCAAATGCATTATCAATTGATTCCTCTTCCGGAATTGTGAATTGTTCATATTGTTGAACAAGAAGATCTATTTTACTATCTTTGACTTGACTATTACCTTGGTGAGTTATTAGTAAAGAGTTCCAAATTTCTTTTGCGGTTTCGCACATAAAGATTCTTTCGTATTCTTTACGTGGTAGCGCATTATAAATAACCATTTTAGCCTCATTATTTTTAGAAAGTTTTCTTTTTAAATCATCACTTTGTTTTTCAAAAGGTACAATTTCATCCATTTTAGTTTCAAGATTATGTTGAATAGGTAAAAAATCACCATTAGTAATAACATGCCAAAGATCTAGATCTTTTGACTTCACATAAGTTTCGAATCGATTTTTCCAATATAAAAATCCATCACTTTCAAATAGTGGTGGTCTTTGCATAGATTGCCCTTCTAAATATTTTTCAGATTCCATAGATCGTTTCAAGTTTTAAAATACAGTTAATTTTAAAAATCTTGTTTGACGTGGCTCTTGATACCAATTGTGGAAAACTAGAAGGGGGGTTGAATAGTTTTACGTCTTTTTAATTTATGAAAACTTTTGTTTACTTTTTAAAACCTTCGATTCTATCTTATGTGAATTCAACTCTTGATCAATATGAACATATATAAGCAAATATAGATAAGTAATGCAAGTAATGTAAATGTAATGAAATAAGAGAGAGAGATGGAAAGATCAAACCACAACACGGAGATTTATAGTGGTTCGGCTACAAGGACACCTTCCTTGCCCTACTCCACTCCTCGAGTCACCTACTCGAGAGTTTTCTTCACTATGTCAACAAACTCCCTTATGGCGGAGAAACCTTACACAACTTTAGCTTACACCGGCTTAACGACACAAAGCTAGATGTCGAGTCCTAATCGTAGCTAGAACCAATCTCACAACTTATACACAACTTCTACACGACTTAATCACGACTTCTTCACGACTTCTTCACAACGGCTTCACGACTTCTTCACGACTTCTTCACAACTTCTTCACGACTTGTTCTTCACGACTACTTCACGACTACTTCTTCACAACTACTTATTCACAACTACTTCACAACTAATTTACAACACCACTACGTAATTACACTTAGATCTACTTATCACAACTACACAACACTTTACACAACAACACAATTGAATGAGGTAAGTAATAACACTTCTTCACTAGTTGAAGTAGAGTTCTTCTTTTGCACTTTTGGTGGTGGAAGCTTGGATCACTTAGAAACCAAAGCTTAAGATTATATGATCAAAGGATTTTGAAGATATGAAATGTGATTTAAAACAGAAAGTTTTAGTGTGCAAAAGGTGAGTAAAAGTCCAGGAGAAGGCTGGTATTTATAGGAGAAAAATTGGACAGCTGGAGGTCTACTGGAGCGGGGGCGGTCCCCTTAAATAGGGGGCGGTCCCCTTAATAATTAAGGGGGCCGCCTAGTAAAATTAAGGGGGCCGCCCCTTCTGTCCATTGGCCAATTTTGTCCTTTTGTGGGGAAGGTTTTTCTGGAACATTTTAAACTGATTTTGGTTAAAAATTTGAATTCATATTTTTATAAAAGATTAAACATTTTTATTTAATGCCAAAAATGTTTTTCAAAAATATATAAAATGTTTTTGATGTTTTATAAAAAATCTAGTTATTAAGAAAATGTTCCTTTGATCATATAATGCATTAAGCATTAGTTCATTCATATCTTAAGTGATTTGAGTTGTAGAAATAGATATTTACAACTAAATACTTGTTTACGTCATAATTTTCCGATTAATGATTTTACATTTTGTGATTATCAAAACGTAGAGATATCGAAAAATATTAATAACGTGTTTAGGCATTATTTATATCAACATCCAAGAAACCTATGAAGGTACTGATAGAGTAAAAGTGTCAGATTACTAACTCTCAAAAGAGAGTTTGAATTATTAAAAATGAAAGATGATGAATTGGTGAAAGATTACTCTGCAAGGATGATGGATGTGGTTAATCAAATGAGGCATCATGGAGAAGTTGTGAAAGACCAGAAAGTAGTGGAGAAAATGATGATTAGCGTTCCTCCAAAGTTTGAAGCGAAAATTTCAGCCATAGAAGAGTGTTGTGACCTCAATACGCTTACGGTTTTTGAACTAACTAGTAAACTCCAAGCACAAGAGCAAATAGTTTCTATTAGATCAGAAGAGAAAGTTGAAGGTGCTTTTCGAGCATCTTCTAGAAGTAACAAGGATGGAAATACAAAACAAAACACTTTCAGAAGGGGAAATTTCAGCAAAGGAAACAACAGATGTTCTACCCCACAAAACTCTTCTTCAACATCAAAGAAAGGTACTTTTCCTCCATGTAATATTTGTCAAAACACCAATCATCAAGAAGCTGATTCTTGGTTCAAAGATAAACCAAACTTCAAGTGCAACTTTTGCAATAAGTTTGGACGTGTCGAGAAGTATTGTAGAGCAAAGAAAACTCGTAGCAACACACAAAGAATTCACCAAGCAAATGTTTCCGAGGAAGATCAGGTTGATGATGAGCATTTATTCATGGCGTCGCATTTTGATAAACATCCAGACAGCCTTACGTGGCTTATGAATAGTGGATACACAAGTCATATGACTCCAGAAATGTCTTTCTATTAGTCTCGACACCACAGACAACCCAAGAGTGAAGTTGGGAGATAGATATTATGCACGAGCAAAAGGAAGAGGTACTGTTAGGCCTAAGATCTAGCTACTTTATCACACGTATGAATCGTATAAAGCACAAGATGGATCGTATGTATGAAATGTATGTCGTGTGTATATAAGAGAGAATAAGATGAATAGAGCTTTATTAGAAAACACACACAAACACACATACACGTCCACTCTCAAATGAGGTGAAGAGTGGTTCTTATAGTACAAGCTTAACGAGCCATGGACTTTTCTATAGGCCGGATCTATCATGGATTAGATATGTGTTACAACTTATATGAAATGGACTAACATGACTTAACTCTTAACCAATTAGCTTGGTCCAATCCATGAGCCCTTAGACTATTCTATTACATTTTCTATAACACGATACAAAGTTGTTAGTAAGCAAATGACCATCACTTTTTATCAATGCTAACAAACTCCCCTAAGGGATGGTCATTCGAATGACGCTCCATATGATTAGGTCTTTCGTCTTATTGTTCTTGAACTTTGTGTGTCGTTGTAGAATAGTCTTGGTTCTTTGTTCCTTCATGGTTTGCGATCTTTGAGGTAATCGTCTTTTGGTCTTTCTTGCCTTTGTTCAACATCTTTCACATATTTGCAGTGTCGTCTCTTCCAACATACTCATACTTCTTGATAATACTTTGATCTTCATACTTATGTCTTCCTCACTTGATTCATGAACTTGTCCTTGACATCTTGATTAGCTTTTTTGACTTTGTCGTAACACTTTGTCTTTAACTTGATCTTTTTGTCTTGAACTTTTTCACTTGAGCTTTGTTGAGGATGATCTTCATAAGTATGAGTAGATGTTGTGCTATATGATGATGGTTGATGGACTTTCCTCAGTACCTGCATAAAACAGTTAGTAATAAATCGTCCAACACTTACAGGTTTAGACTTCAAGATTGTTAACAACATCGTGTGAAAACTTTCTCTAATCCTTACCAAGGCCGTTCCTGAACCGGACGCCCCCGAGAGAGCTAACTCAGATACACTGAAGTGTATCAACGATTCAAGTGAGCCGCTGAAGTAAACCGGAGTATCACTTCACGACTGTAGACCGTTTAAAGCAAATAACCACCATAATATGTAAGGCAAGATCCGTAGATCTCATAAAGTGTTAGACCCGTTTCTCGGGTACTTGTACCCCACCCTAGATGAAAATGGACCAAAGGTTTAACGTGTTTGGTTAGTCAACGAATGTAACATTATAGTCAAACCCGAAAGTCAATTAATGGTCAATAAATATATTGTATAGTTATGGAAGTATTATGTGGCACAATTAGAAAGGGAAGGGACTTCAAGGATCTAAGTTGCCATTATGGTAAATGTGTGATAAGTTGGTTGTGGCTAAAGTAGAAAGAAAGAGACTAGAAGGACCATTCTTGATATAGGCCCAAACTTGTGTCTAGCTAATTATATCCAAGGAATTCTAGAGAATTCCACCATTATTTAGATGAGGGTGTTTGTGGTCCGGTCTTAGAGAGGAGAAAAGAGAGGGAAATAGAGCTTGGATGATGAAGAGATTAAGGAGATGAGTTCCTTGTTAAAGGTTATGTTATAGCAATGGAAATCCCAAGTAAGTATTTCTATCTTGTTGTTAATGAGGCTAAGGTCTATGGGTTAAGTGGGATTTCATTATATGATCAAAGTATGATCATATAATGATATGAAAGGAAGATGAACATGTTTAATGGGTTATGTCAACCTTTGTTTATGGTATTGATTTAATGTGTTGTTAGGATTGATGATGATAGTGATGAGGATGAGGATGATGATGATGGTGATTATATAAATGATATCTTAGCTTGGACTCAAGGTAAGTAAACCGGCTATAAGATGATGTTATGGTGACTTCTATGCATTATGTGTTTATGTGTTTATATATGTTAAGGTTTATGAATAGTTTGTATGATGATGTTATGTGAAAGTAAGGTAAGGCTAGTTGATGTGTTAGACAAGAGTGGATTAAGGAAAAGAAAGGTTAAGGCTTAAGTGGTTAAGGTATGTGCTTATGTTTAATGTTGTAATGGATTAATAGTTATGGATGTGTAATGTGTGAATGAACTATGATGTTATGTTATATCCGCTTTACTTACTAAGCATTCGTGCTTACGGTTTAAGTGTTTAATGTTTTATAGGTTCATGTGTGATGATATGACTTGGACTAAGGTTAAAGGTTTGGATATGAGCAAGAATAGAAGATTGGTAAGAAAGTATAGGTTAGGTAGATACCGAGCTCGTTTCAATGGTGTACCCCCGTTGGTCCTATAATGGGTTGAAAAGTGTAGCCAAGTGGCAAAATGTATGTCAAGGTCGTTGTAATGTTTTGGCGGTCAATCATTGTGTCAAAGTATGCTTTAAGTGTTTATAGTCAAAGTTAAAGGGGCGTTTGGATTAAGTGTAAATATACCCATTTTGGGTTGTAAGCGGGTCAAGTGATTATGAAACAGATTTAATATGTTAAGTTAATGATTTTGGTTAAGTTTGAGGTGATGTGGAAGTCGTATGTGTCTTATGTCATGAAATGGGTCAAAACGGGTTTTGGTGCAAAACCCGTCAACTTGTAAAGTACTATTCCGAGGGTCAAACGGTAAATGTTTTTGCATGGAAATGAGCCCAATGATATATTAAGTAAATCTGGAAGGTTTGGTGAAATATCGAGTTCGGGAGGTCGGGTTTTCAAGTAAGGGACTTGAAAGTAGTTCCGGGAGGTCAGTAGCCTCCAACCGATCGGTTGGAGGTTCCTTCCGATCGGTTGCAGCCCATCCGAATCGGATGCGGGAGCATGCCGATCGGATGGGTGGTTTTCGACAGATTTTGGCAATCTTTGAAAAATCATATCTTTTAAACCGTAAGTCGTCAAGGGTCGTGCCACCCGGTGTTTCGAAGGTAATTGAGTCTAGTTTCATTTAAAAATAGTCTCAAGGTCTGAATGTTTATAGATTTTTGTAAATGGTCAAAAGAGTAACAGAATATCTGTAAAAGTCAAGCGTTTCCGATCAAAAAGTTTTTATTTTTGGTCTAATCGGGCACGGGGTGTAACAAATTGGTATCAGAGCTTCGGTTTAAGTGAATTAGGTTTTCTTTAGGATTGCCTAGACTTAAACCACTCGTAGAAGCGTTGAACGTAGGTGTAAGAAATGCGAAAGGTAAATGTTTAAGTTAGAAGAAGGAATATGTGATATGTTATGTGGACCAAAGTTGATAAGTGATGAATGTGTTTTATGTGTTAATGTGTATCTGATATAAGTCTATGGAGGACTTGAAATGTTTAAATGATTAGTTATCCGTGCACCTCGGTTGGTGCCGGTGATTGTATTATGACTAAATAAACGCGTGTTAGAGTAGCGGTAATGGAATGCGAGTAGGAATGATAAGTGGTATTAGGGATGGGCTAGCAAGGGAATTAAGTAATGATGCTTTAAGTGTGGATCGTAATGATATTAAGCGTACTAAGGTATAGCGTGAAAAGACAAGATGGAACTAACGTATTAATGATTAAGTGTTTATTGACATGGGGTTAAAGAATAAGGTTAAGGAGTGATAATGTGAAATGATTATGATTCGTAAGGTATTAACGACCAACCTATGGTCTTATTGAGTTAGTGAATTACGATTAACGTTAATGTGGTATGGAGATGGGATAACGGTAAGCTATGGTATATGAAGTTTAAGTACGCACATAAATGTGTAATAACGATTAACGATGTTATGTATGTGGTAATGAAGGTAAGATTGGTTTGACACATTAATTGTCAAGTGTCTAATAATAAAAAAGTTATAAAATGGGATTAAAGTACGATGCTATGTAAAAGACGAGAAGGAATGATAATTGCTTGAACGTATAGATAATTAAAGAGATGAGTTAAGGGATGAGAATGAGAATGTGATAAGTTAAGTGTGAAAGTAGGAACGTAATGATGTGTTGTGAAAACTAAAACACGATGAGAATGTGTAAATGACTTAATAGGTGTAAAAAGAATGAATGATGCTAATGAATGAATGTAAATTAATTTATGAAGGCTTAAATGTAGAAAGAGTCGGGTAGACTAAAGGGTAAAGTAAGAATGTGAAAATGATTAATACATGTTAAGAATGTAAGATGTAATGAAGAGTGAAAACACATAGAAAATGTGTAAATGTGATAAGCAGGTTTCATATGCCCTATGACGCTTGCTTAAACTAAATAAAATGGATAAGATGATGTGTGTGTGTTAAAATGTTAATGGCTTGGATCCAATGTTAAAATGTGAAAGTGATAAAGTGTGAATGTTAAAGATCCTTCGGGATAAATGTTAATGATCCTTCGAGATGAACGTTAAAGATGGTATCCTTCGGGATGAATGTTAAAGATGATATCCTTCGGGATGACCGAGATAATGGAGGTTAAAGAATCCTTCGGGATGTGTTAAAGATTCTTCGGGATAAAAAGTATTGCCTTCATCGGCAAGGGGTTGCCTACATCCTTGGCATATAAAAATATCCCCAAGGTGAATGTGATAATGATATGGATCTAAGTTTAAAAAGGTAAAAGAAATGTGAAGTGTAAAAAGAATGAAAATATTAAAAGTTGAAACGTGTAATGGATAGGTACGAGTGTTATGTCGAAAGTGTATAAGTAGGATGGTTTATGGTTTCTTTATTTAAATGGATTGGGACGCCTTTTCATTTGAATAAAGAAGTTGTGAATCACCGAACCATGAGTTTATATTTCTTGATTTACATCATTTGGGACGCCTCTCCATGTTAATAAGGAAGTATGAATGAGTGGGCTTATGTGTTCCCGACATGGCATGAGTAAGGTAAGAAGTAGAAAATGAAGTCTAAAACTAGTTAGGCGTCTTAAGAGAATGAGATAGGTGGGATAGAGAGAGAGAGTTAGATTTTGACCCTAGGTGAGAGTCGTTATGTAAAACCTACATTTTAGGTGTTTTAAGCATAAGTTGAGATGATGATGAACGTAAAGTAATGTTATAGTATGCCTTGTGACGTGTTGTAAATGTGAACAAAGACCATGATGGTCGTAAAGTGATGAAAGTTATAAGAAAGATGTATGGAAAAATAAAGCGTTATAGTAAGAATGTTAATGTAATGGTGAAATAGCTATGGTAAAATGTGGAAATAATAGTAATGATGGTGTGATTCGTTCAAGTGACATATAGTCCTTGACGGAAAATTTAAATTAAAGCGAGTGAGAATGTGAAGTAATAGTAATAGAATTGATTAAAATGATAATTAGTTATAGTAAATATGTCTTATATGACATGATGAGTTAGAAGGAGCCGTATGGTTATAGAAATTAAGCGGTAAGTTGAGTGGATTAGGAGTAATGGTTGCGTTATAGTAAGCTTGGAATTGCAAGATCACCTAGATCGTTGCAACTAAATGGACAAAGGATTGAAAATGCTAAGAATGAGGTGTATTATGTGGCTAAGTGTTGGTTAGTATAGACGAGAGATTTCGGGGACGAAATCTAAATAAGGAGGGTAGAATTGTTAGACCCGTTTCCCAGGTACTTGTACCCCACCCTAGATGAAAATGGACCAAAGGTTTAACGTGATTGGTTAGTCAACGAATGTAACGTTATAGTCAAACCCGAAAGTCAATTAATGGTCAATGAATGTATTGTATAGTTATGGAAGTATTATGTGGCACAATTAGAAAGGGAAGGGACTTCAAGGACCTAAGTTGCCATTGTGGTAAATGTGTGATAAGTTGGTTGTGGCTAAAGTAGAAAGAAAGAGACTAGAAGGACCATTCTTGCTATAGGCCCAAACTTGTGTCTAGCTAATTATATCCAGGGAATTCTAGAGAATTCCACCATTATTTAGATAAGGGTGTTTGTGGTCCGGTCTTAGAGAGGAGAAAAGAGAGGGAAATAGAGCTTGGATGATGAAGAGATTAAGGAGATGAGTTCCTTGTTAAAGGTTATGTTATAGCAATGGAAATCCCAAGTAAGTATTTCTATCTTGTTGTTAATGAGGCTAAGGTCTATGGGTTAAGTGGGATTTCATTATATGATCAAAGTATGATCATATAATGATATGGAAAGGAAGATGAACATGTTTAATGGGTTATGTCAACCTTTGTTTATGGTATTGATTAAATGTGTTGTTAGGATTGATGATGATAGTGATGAGGATGAGGATGATGATGATGGTGATTATATAAATGATATCTTAGCTTGGACTCAAGGTAAGTAAACCGGCTATAAGATGATGTTATAGTGACTTCTATGCATTATGTGTTTATGTGTTTATATATGTTAAGGTTTATGAATAGTTTGTATGATGATGTTATGTGAAAGTAAGGTAAGGCTAGTTGATGTGTTAGACAAGAGTGGATTAAGGAAAAGAAAGGTTAAGGCTTAAGTGGTTAAGGTATGTGCTTATGTTTAATGTTGTAATGGATTAATAGTTATGGATGTGTAATGTGTGAATGAACTATGATGTTATGTTATATCCGCTTTACTTACTAAGCATTTGTGCTTACGGTTTAAGTGTTTAATGTTTTGTAGGTTCATGTGTAATGATATGACTTGGACTAAGGTTACAGGTTTTGGATATGAGCAAGAATAGAAGATTGGTAAGAAAGTATAGGTTAGGTAGATACCGAGCTCGTTTCAATGTTGTACCTCCGTTGTTCCTATAATGGGTTGAAAAGTGTAGCCAAGTGGCAAAATGTATGTTAAGGTCGTTGTAATGTTTTGGCGGTCAATCATTGTGTCAAAGTATGCTTTAAGTGTTTATAGTCAAAGTTAAAGGGGCATTTGGATTAAGTATAAATATACCCATTTTGGGTTGTAAGCGGGTCAAGTGATTATGAAACAGATTTAATATGTTAAGTTAATGATTTTGGTTAAGTTTGAGGTGATGTGAAAGTCGTATGTGTCTTATGTCATGAAATGGGTCAAAACGGGTTTTGGTGCAAAACCCGTCAACTTGTAAAGTACTATTCCGAGAGTCAAACGGTAAATATTTTTGTATGGAAATGAGTCCAATGATATATTAAGTAAATCTGGAAGGTTTGGTGAAATATCGAGTTCGGGAGGTCGGGTTTTCAAGTACGGGACTTGAAAGTGGTTCCGGGAGGTCAGTAGCCTCCAACCGATCGGTTGGAGGTTCTTGCTGATCGGTTGCAGCCCATCCGGTTCAGATGCGGGAGCATGCCGATCGGATGGGTGGTTTTCGACTGATTTAGGCAATCTTTGAAAAATCATATCTTTTAAACCGTAAGTCGTCAAGGGTCGTGCCACCCGGCGTTTCGAAGGTGATTGAGTCTAGTTTCATTTAAAAATAGTCTCAAGGTCTGAATGTTTATAGATTTTTGTAAATGGTCAAAATAGTAACAGAATATTCGTAAAAGTCAAGCGTTTCCGCTCAAAAAGTTTTTATTTTTGGTCTAATCGGGCACGGGGTGTAACATAAAGACTCTTGTACACCTTGTGTCCTTTTTGGTGAACACAAGTGTATTATATTGAAAGTGTGTCCTAAGAGATCTTTAAATGAATCTCATGGCTCTAGACTCAATTATGTGCGTTTTGGTTTTAGTAGTCGGAGGCATGGAGCAGAGTGCCCCCTTTTCAATATCAACACATCTCGGTGTGAGAGGCTGATAGATCATGTAAGGTTCTTCGTGAGAAATGAAACAAATATCTTTTAAGAGATATCTGAGTGGCTAGGAGGGTTGTGCAGCGCGTCACTGGGTCCATGACGTCTTGTCTTCAATATCAGTATCAACTTTGTGATTACCGATAGCAGATTTATTGACCCGGTTTCTGCCCTAAGTTTTCATGGTGGGCTATTTCTTTTTACCCTTTCATAAACTTTTCTTTTTCATTCTTCAACCCCTTCTTTCTCCTTTCTCATTTGCTCATTTTTTCAATCTTACCTAAGGACTTCTAATTCTAATCTACTGGAATTTTTGTTGAGTAGATCCCTCCGGCTCTAGCGGATCATAGGACATAAACCTAACCATAATCACCTTATTACTCCATGATTATCCTAGATTTATTGATCGCATGCCATAAAACCTTTTTGAGAAAATCTCTCAAAGTGTTTGTGAATAAAACACATTTTGTTAACACTTTGAGAGTTTTGCATTTTCTGAAATACTCCCCCTACACATGTGCTTATGCATTTTAAGATAAGTTTGCATATGGTGGATAGAGTTCGCACATTTGAATTGATTGATTTTCAGTGAATATGACCGTTGCGAGACACATTTACATCACTAGTTAGACTAGCTTAAAATTATTACCCGTCCTGGTCATATTCAAAGAGAGTCTCTCGAATTGGTACATTCTACTCAGACAAGTTCTTTGCGAGACACGTTTACATCACTGGATATACCAGCTTGAAATTATTACCCGTCCAGGACAAGTCTTTTCGATTAAAGACAATAAGTTATGTCAATTTGAGGGTAAATTCTGAGTCGAGCTCTTTTGAGATTCAATCCACAATCTTTAAACATTTTTTGATCACATTTTAATTAGGTCTTCTCCCCCTCAAAAATAGTATGTCGTGATATTTTTGATATCAACTAATTAAAGGAAAGCTTTTTGGAGAGATAGACGGATTTGGTTAAGCATGAAATTGGAACATTTAGTTTTTGATTCTTATACTCCCCCTTAAATAAAACATATTTTTAAACATATAGTTTAAGATCAATTTTACGAGTTTGGGAGGGAGTTATCTTAAACACATAATAATTTGAAAGATTTTGGAAAATCTTTTTAAAAAATCATGATCAATGCTCAAGGATTCTTTATTTCGACTTTGAAGTTACGATTCCTGATCTGAAATAATCAGAAGTCATCTTTTTAGTCCGGGTTTTGTACTGAAGTATAAGAAAGCCATAGTGAAGAAATTTTTAGAAACGACATGTTTTGGAAACATTTTAATGAACTCTCGCTCAAGCATCTGTACATGTCCGTATCATTGTTGAATGACATTTCTAGATACGTACAGAATATCGATTATACGAGAGACATGTCGCGAGAAGAATATTTTTGGTTTTTTTGATTTTATATTGTTTTTGTATGTTTGAAAATTTTCTATTTTTGTATTATGCTTTTGTTGGTTTTTCAAATTTTGTATTTTGTTTTTCAAAAATATTTACAGCGAAGCTTTTTGAGATAATGTTTTTCAAGAAGATTCGAGAAGACGTTCTAGCTCCTCAGGAGTTAGGCTTCGCATGCCAATTCGTCGAACTAAATTGTCAAACCTTTCTTTTGGAAGGGCTTTAGTAAATAGATCGGCGAGTTGGTATTCAGTCTACATGAAAAATAATTCAACAGTACTCTCTTCTACGTGTTCTTTGATGAAGTGATAGCGGACTCTAATATGCTTGGTCTTTGAGTGTTGTACTGGATTGCACGAGATGGCTATGGCATTTTTCGAGTCACAATACATAGGTATTCTGTCGAAAGTAAAGCCATAATCTGTGAGTTGTGTCCTCATCCATAGAACTTGGGCACAACACGCAGATAGAGACACACACTCGGCTTTTGCGGTTGATAATGCAGTACAATCTTGTTTCCTTGATGACCAGCCTACTAGCTTTTCACCCAAAAAATGTGCTCCACCTGATGTACTTTTTGCTGTAACTTGGCAACCTGCATGGTCGGCATCTGAAAATGCTATTAGTTTAAACTCGGAATCCTTCAGATACCAAAGTCCCATGTTAATGGTTCTTCGAAGGTACCGAAAGATCCGTTTAACCTCTTGGAGGTGTAGTTCGGTAGGCCTTGCCTGAAACCGTGCTAATAAGCAAACAACAAAATGAATATCGGGTCGACTGGCAGTAAGGTACATGAGAGAACCAATCATGCTCCGATATTTCTTCGGATCGATGGGTTTCCCAACTAAATCAACACCGATTTTTGGTGAAGTGATCATTGGTGTATCAACAGAGTCACAATTTTCCATACCATGTTTTTTCAAAATCTCAATTGTAAATTTAGCTTGATTAATAAAAATACCACGAGGGGATTGGTGTATTTGTAAACCAAGAAAGAATTTAAGTTCCCCCCATCATGGACATTTCAAATTTGCTTTTCATGAGATTTTCAAAATGTTTTGAATGTTTCGGATTAGTGGACCCAAAAATAATGTCGTCCACATAAATATGAACAATCAAAATGTCATCTTTGAATTTTCTTGTAAACAAGGTAGAATCAACTGTTCCTTTGGTGAAATTGTTTTGGATCAGGAAAGATGATAGTTCGTCATACCACGCTCTTGGAGCAGGAGTTTACCATCAGGCTAGGTTTTGATGTAGCGAAGCATACGACTTGTCCATGGAAGATATCCACCTTTTTCAAGCATAGGAGGATGGTTTTCTACACCGGCTGCATGAATGTCTTGCCGAGTTGCCATTGATGAAGGTATGTATGATAAAGTTGATCTTGGATCGGTTCAACGATATAAGAGTTGTGTTTGGTGAAGGTTAAATTCAGTTGTTATAGTGAAATTCTGGTCTTAAACTTATGATTGTCTGAAGTTTAGTCTTTAAAAATCAAGCAGAAGTCAATTCCGATGGATTATGTTGAATTCCGATGAACTTTGTCTAATTCCGATGGATTGTGCCAAATTCCGATGAACTGTTTCTAATTATGTTGGGTTTAGAGATGCTGCTGAATGATACAACTGCTCATGGTGTATAAAGGAAAATACTCTAAGTGTCATACTACTGCTAGTGTATTCTATACTACTGCTAGTGTTGGAGATTCTACTGCTGTAATAATACTACTGCTGGAGTAAAAGATACTGCTGTTAGAGTAATTCATACTACTGCTGAAGAGATAAACTATGTATAGTATGTGTTAGATAAGTTTAGAATAGATTCTAAAAGATTTTGCTTGTATAGAAAGCTATTGTAAACCGACTAGGACTCCTTAGTCGATAAAAGGAGGTTCTAGGGTTAGAGTTTAGCATGTATCATTGTTAAAGTCGATTCACTTCAAGGTTGTAAACCCTAATACTTTTGAGTATTCGTATATTTAATATATTGAAGTGTTTGTTGAGAATTCTACTGTTTCATTCATTGTTCTTCTTAAGATTAAACATAATATTCCGCATTGTGTTTAATAGTTTACAAGTCAAGACAGTTTCTATACTTGTTATTTTAGATTCACATCTAAGATAACTAACTAGATCAATTGCTCAACTGGGATCAACAAGTGGTATCAGAGCTTGTGATCTAGAAGCTGTGATCAAGAAGAACTTTTGTTAACTCAGATCTGTTCAACATCTACTCAAGTCATGGAATCCGAATCAACAAACATGGTGACTGCATCAAAAGTGCGCATGCTCAAGCCTAGAGAGTATGAGCTTTGGAGGATGAGAATACAACAATACATCAAGATGCTTGACTACTCAATGTGGGAAGTCATTCTAAATGGTGATACTTTACCTGCAAAAGCTGATGATGGGAAACCTGTACCTATTAAATTTGCTGATGACAAGGCTCAAAGAAGGTTGGAGATCAAGACTCATAGTATTCTCATAATGGGCATAACTAATGAGTATCAGTTGAGCTTTAGTCATATTCAGGATGCTAAGTCTTTAATGGAAGCAATTGAACTAAGATTTGGTGGGAATGAGGCTACCAAGAAGTCAAGGAAAAATCTTCTGAAGCATCAATTTGAGACCTTTGTTTCCTCAAGTTCTGAAAATATTGATGCTACATATGGAAGACTTCAGAAGCTTATAAGTCAATTAGCACTTATGAAGGTTCCAGTTCCTTAAGAAGATATCAATCTTAAGTTTCTGAGAAGTTTGTCATCTGAATGGAGTATGCACACTGTGGTTTGGAGAAACAAAGCTGACTTTGAAACGATGAGTTTAGATGATTTATACAACAACCTGAAAGTGTATGAATCTGAAGTAAAAGGGTCATCCAGTTCATCCTCTGGTGCGCAAAACCTAGCTTTTGTGTCCTCCAACAACAAAAGTTCTGGCAACACTCAGGAAACTCACTCTACTGCTGCTTATGGAGTTTCTACTGCTAGCACTAATGTTTCTACTGCTGGTTCAACAAACAATGATAACATTAGTGATGCTGCTATTTGTGCTTACTTGGCTGATCTTACTACCAGTACTCCAGTTATGAATCAGGATTTGGAGCAAATTGATCCTGATGATCTTGAAGAAATTGATTTGAAGTGGCAAATGGCTATGCTGACAATGAGGGCCAGAAGGTTTTTGAAGAAGACAGGAAGGGAGCTCAAATTTAAAGGACAAAACAACATAGGATTTGATAAATCCAAGATTGAATGCTACAACTGTCAAAGAAAATGTCACTTTGCAAGGGAATGTAGGGCACCTAAGAAGAATGGAGAAAGTTCAAGGAAGGCTGCTACTGAGGATACCAAGACTACTATAGCTTTGGTGTCTTCTGTGTGGAAAACTAGAAGGGGGGGGGGTTGAATAGTTTTACGTCTTTTTAATTTTATTTTGAAAACTTTGTTTACTTTTAAAAACTTAGATTCGAATTTATGTGAACTCAACTCTTGAACAATATGAACAAATATAAGTAATTCTAAATAAACAATGCAAGTAAAGTAATGAAATGATATGAAAGATAGAGATGGAAAGATCTAACCGCGAGACAAAAGATTTATAGTGGTTCGGCTACAAGGACACCTTCCATGCCCTACTCCACTCCCCGAGCACCTAACTTGAGAGTTTTCTTCACTATGTCAACAAGCTCCCTTATTGCGGAGAAAACCTTACACAACTTTTGCTTACACCGGTTTAACGACACAAAGCTAGATGTCGGGTTCTAATCGTAGCTAGAACCAATCTCACAACTTCTACACGACTTATTCACAACGGCTTCACGACTTCTTCACAACTTCTTCACAACTTCTTCACAACTTATTCACAATCCACGGCTTCACGACTTCTTCACAACTTCTTCACACTTCTTCACAACTTCTTCACACCGCTTCACAACTACTTCACAACCTAGCACTACTTATGTACTCTTCTACTTCTTACACCTTCACTACTTACACACTTAACTCTTACAACTTCACTACTTACACACTAATCTAGCCTAAGCAATTATGCTCACACAAATATACACAACTTATACACAAATGAATGAATGATTATACAAACAACTTAGGTAGCAAGATGATACTAAGTTGCAATACTTCTTCTCTAGTTGTTGAAGGAGTATTCTTCTTTTGCACTTGAATGGTAGAAGCTTGGATCACTTGGAAACCAATGCTTAAGAATATATGATCAAAGGATTTAGAAAGGATTTGGAAGGATAAGAAGAGATTTAGAACAGAAGGTTTGGGGTGCAAAAGGTGAGGAAAAAGTCCAGGGAAAGTCCAATATTTATAGGCAAATCTGGACAGCTGGAGGAGCGGGGCGGTCCCCTTAAAATTAAGGGGGCCGCCCATCTGACTGTTGCCCAGATTTGTCTTTTTGTGGGGAAGGTTTTTCTGGAACATTTTTACCATTTTTGGTTGAAAATTTGAATTCATAATTTTATAAAAGATTAAACATTTTTATTTAATACCAAAAATGATTTTCTAAAAGATATAAAATGTTTTGGGTCATTTTATAAAAAATCTAGTGATTAAGAAAATGTTCCTTTGATCATATAATGCATTAAGCATTTGTTCATTCATACCTTAAGTGATTAAGTTGTAGAAATGAATATTTCCAACTAAATACTTGTTTACTTAATAAGTTTATGTTTGATGAGTTTACATTTTGTGATCATCAAAACATAGGGATATGAATAAGTATTGATAATGTTTTTAGGCATTATTTATATCAACAATCTCCCCCTTTTTGATGATTACAAAACTTAAACTCATTAAATCCAAAACATTATTTTTGGACAAGTATTTAGTGAGTTTATATTCACTTCTCCCCCTTTTTGTAGAATCAAAATGGTTATGCCGACAAATTTCAGATACGAAATTTGTCAGGGCGAAAACTCCCCCTTGATGTGTGCTCCCCCTCGTTTGAGGGCACCAAGGAATCGAGATATGGAATACTTACAAGAAAAATATTAGAAGCACAAGCATACATAGCAAAATATGGAATATAAAAACAACAATCATGGCAGACAACAATCATGGCAAACAAATATTAAGAACATATAGCAAGATATTAATTAGTATGCTTGAAACATATAACAAGAAAAAGGTCCTAAAATGCCAAAGAGAGCTTTCGGACTTGCTTGCGACACGAAAGCTTGGAAAATAAGCATACAGTTATGCTTAGATGGTTGATGGTAGAGTGTTTGGAATGGAATTGGTTGAGTGAGGGTAAGGATGTTAGATTAATAGAGGTATATTTTTTGAAGGTGGAGAGTTTGGAGCGGAAAGCATGTGAATAGTATTTAGTTATTTGATGGTGAGGGAAATGGAGCGGATGGAGTGGATCTAACGATGTTATATCGGTTTAGAGAAGGAATAGGATGAGGACGAGTGAGTAGATATTTGATCCAAGAAATATCTTCACTCAAGTGGAGATGTTGGATGAGATCTAAGATACTCAATACAAGTGAAATTTTTATTTAAGGCAATGATTTGTTTTTGGAGAAGGACACAACAAGGACAATAGTTGACATAATTATCAACTTGATTCAAATTGTGAGGGTGAGGTGAGCAATTTGAGTAGGGTGAGGATGGAGGATGGAGGTTGGCCCTTGTTGCAAGGTGCATAGCAAGGAGATCACTACGGTCATGGATTTGGTTGGGAATGTGGATTTGGTCATTTGGTGGAAGTGGAAGAAATTGGGGTGTGTAGTTGGAAGTAAAGTTGGATGTTTGACCAATATGATGAGGGTTTTGAAAGGTTTCAATGAGGTTGGTTTAAGGTTGAGATAAGTAGTTTGGAATGAAGGTGGAGGTTGAGGTTATTTTGTGATGAAGGAGGACTAGAAGGGAGTTGATCCAATTGAGCAAGGTGTAAGGCAAGAAGAGCACAAAGCTCATGGGCTTCTTTAAGTTCTTCAATGAACTTCAAGTGTTTGGAAGAAGGTGATGATGGTGGAGTGTGGTTGTTATGATGGATGAATGAACACTAATGATGGAAAAGGGCTATTTATAGTGTAAGAATGGTGTGGTTTAGGAAGGTAAATTTTGGAGGGTGGTTTAGAAAGGTGATGATGGTTAAGTATGGTTGTTATCTGGGATGAATGTTTGAACATGTAACATAGGAGTAACATGTGAGTTGGTAGGAGGTGGTGGTGATACTCTTGGTGGTGGAGACATTTGTGAGCTTGGGTAATTATGAGTGGATGAGGATGGAGATATGGAAGAAGGGGATATTCCAAGAGTGGTGAGTGTTTTGGATGGTTCATTGGTATGTTGAATAAGATGAGAGGTGTTGTGAATGAGATTGGGATTGTTGTTTTGGGGTTGATCATGCTCTTCATATGAATCATATGAGTGAGATGAAGGTGTATTTTCGGAAGTAAAGATGGATGGTTGGTTATTATGATGAGGTTTGTGAAAGGGTTCATTGGAATGAGCTTGAGGATTGGGAGTATAATTGAGAACAAATGTGGGTGGAGGTGTTGGTTGTTTAGCCACATCATTTGTTGTGATGGACTTATTTCGGGGGTTTGGTTTTCTTCTCCAAACGGGTTTTTTCGGTTATCCTTGCTAACCTTGAGGATTTTGGCTTTGGTTTGATGGGAGATGGCATGATGAGATGATGGAAGATTCTGAGGAATGGGAGTGATTGTAGTGTAGGATTGATGGGATTAAGGAATGGATAAAATTTGTTGGATGGATTGGAAGTGAATTTTGGGAAGTGTAGGATGAAATGGGCTAAAAATTAGAAAAGGAGACAGCACTTTTGACCATCAGATTGCCGGTCCCCTTAATTAAGGGGCCGGTCCCCTTAAACATTAAGGGGGCCACCTTATGATTTAAGGGGGCCGCCCATCTGGTGGTTTCCAGATTACTGGAAATGGGTTTTTGGCAGAAAATTGTAGAAAGGGTTGTGTTTTTGGATTTAGTTTCAAGCAAGTCCAACTCTTTGAGGCAATTAAGCATGTAATAGATATATATGCAAAACATGTTAATTAAAGAGATTAAGCAAACAAGTAATTTCATCTAGCATGTAAACATACTCATCAAGCAAGTAATATATATGGACTAGGAAACAATAAACTACACCAAGTATTTTCTTAATTATATGTAAGTGGGAAGATTAATGAACTATTTGAGGGATCCTAATGTGTGCCTATGTGCAATAAATGGGAACTTAAGATAGCATGGACTTCTAGACTTGATACAAACAAAATCTTAATAGACAAACCATGGTCCACTTGATTTGACTTAGTTCACTTATAAATGTCATGTACATAAATATAGATGACAAATATGAGATCACCATGCATGAAAAAAATGTTTTTAGCATTATTCAACAATGTTTGAAAGTGGGTTTTTATGTAGATGTTAAAGTTATTTGAATAGAATAGATTGGGTTTTATTTCAAAATGTGTTTTAATGAAGAATGGGTAAGAAAAAGAATTCCCAATCTTTGACTTTGATCGAAACAGAATTATGGACATAGATTAAGAAGAAAAATGAGATAGTAAAATGTGTTAATAGAAAAGTAAAATAGTCATAAAAAAAATCATTTTTCCAAAATGTGAAGTTTCTATGTATTTTTAAAGATACTAGATTTTTGACAACAAATACCATTAATCCTAGATTTAAAAAAAATGGTTGTTAAAGATCTCATGCTGTTGGGAATTTCGGAAATAAGATATTTCTTGTTGCTGCCGATAGTGAAAGTTGGTTCCTGCCGATAGTGTTGGTTCCTGCCGAAGCTCATTGCTGCTCATAGTTATATTTTGTTTCTGCCGATAGGGTTTGTTGCTGCGGATATTATTGTTAGTTATCCGTAGGTTTAGTATGTTTATTTTTAGAAGAGATCATGTTTATCTCTTTACTCGTTTTCTTGTAGGACGGGTTAGGGTTAGGGTTTCTTATCATTATAAAAGAAACACCCTGTCTATGAGTTTAAGACATCTTTGTAAGTTAACAATCTTCAATAAAATCATCTTTTAGTTCACTATACTATCCATAGAGGATCATAGCATTAGTTCTTCTCTGTTCTACTTCATATTCAGAGATTCTCTTGTAGTGTGCTTGTGATTACATAGGCATCCTACCGATCCACATAGGCTCAAAGATCTAGCAGGCGTGTTAGATTCAACAAGTGGTATCAGAGCCTCGTGAGGATCTCTGATCAAGAAGCAAAAGTTCTCAAAAATAATCTCTCTAAACCATTACACTATGTCTGGATCAGCAGATAAATTCGAAAGGTGGACCATGAAAGTCAGAACCCTGCTATCGTTTAACTCAAGGGGAAAATGGACAGAACATGCTGATGCTGATAGTCTCAACCAGACTCAAAACATGGTTCATAATGCAAAGGATAAAGTGGAAGAATTTGCTTTTGTGGGAGCCTCTCATCAGGTACAACATTGTCAATTTGGGTGTCATGAATTGTACTTGAACCTTAGGAGAGAGTTTGATGAAATGGAGCATGAATATAATAAATTGTTTGTAGATATTCAAGCATATAAAAAGGCTCTTAAAACTGTGGAAAAACAAAAGGCTTGGCATGAAGCTAATTAGCTTGCATATGAACAAAAGATAAGGGTTTTGGAAAGAGACTTAGAGAACTCCAATAACTGTCTAAAACATTTTGAAAGAGAATATGCTAAGTTGAAATTAGAAAATCAGAATATAAAGGCTAAACTGGATAGTGAAGTGGCTAGGATAAATTCATGGCAACAATCTGAAAAATATCTTGTTAATTATGGTAATCAGTCAGGTTGGCGTAAGAAAGGGTTGGGATTTGATGTTGGGGATTATCACCCTAGAATATTTGACCCTACCCCCTAAGGAAGTTGATTATAAGACTCCTGTTAAGTTTGTTAAGGAAGGAGGGATGAATGCATTTCCTCCACCTATAAGAGGTGTTTTTAAGCCTGTTCCTATCCACTCAGCCGTTGATCTTGACTCAGATGAATCACATATGACATATGGGAAAAAGTCAAATGACTTAACTGATTCTGAGTGTGGGTCTGATGACTTTGTCTCTTGTTCCAAAAGTAACAAGTCCTATGAATCTAAGTCCACAGGTTATACCTCATGTGATTCTAATGACAAGTCAACTTCACCCAAGTCTCATGACTTCACTTCTGGAGCAACTAATGATAAATCTATTTCTAAAATAGCTTCCCCTGACAACAGCTCTCTTAACTCTGGTAAAAACAGCATTGTCTCTAGTTCCAGTAGTGATAATTTTGTCTGTAATAAGAAAAGTTCTGGTAAGATCAAGGCTATTAGGAAGAAGACATGTTTTGTGTGTGGTAGTCAATATCATCTCATTAAATATTGTAACTATCATGAGAAGAGAATGAAGATGAATGGTGGGCAACAACAGACCAGATCGTTGTGGAAAAATGTTAAACAAATACCTCCATATGTTCCACAAGCAGCAGGAATGAACCCTTATAGAGCTCCCTTTCCTGCTGATAGACCTGTTCTTGTAGTTATTCCTGTTGCTGCTGATAGTCAGGGAACTATTCCTGCTGTTGCTTCCTCATCCTTTCAGAGAGATTTTAGGCCTGTTTATTATAATCCAATCTTTGGAGGAGGAATGGCTTACTCTCCATGGTATCCTTGGTAATTGTCTAGTTTGGCTGATCATGTTGTTGTATTCTTGTTTGCTAGTTTTTTTGGGGAGGCATTAGCCTAAGGGAGGCTAATGCTTGTAATTTTGTCATGTTTTTCATTCATTTATGTTTTATGTTTTGTGTTTCTCTAATTTTGTTTTGCAGGTTTTTAGTGTCTTTTGTTAGCTAACTATGTTTTGCAGCTCTTAATTTCTCAATGCTTGGAATTGAAACTAAAGACAGTAATTTCCATTCATCATGATTAAGATGAGTACATTCAGTTACAAATCACAAAAGCTGCATATCAACATCATTTAAACATCATACCAACCTTCAAACATCACTCGACCTAAACACTGCCACCTATTCCATCTTCTCTTTTCCCTTACCCGTATAATCAGGCATGAACCTCCTACCCCTCTGACGACTAATTTCTTCATACACATGGGGGGTTGGAAGTGCCAACACCACTGGGAGTGGCAGTCTTGGTTCAGGGCTGGAGTTGAAGAGCTTGGGTAGCTTGCCTCTGATGTGTTCTGGGGCGTGACCTTGCAGTTGGTTGGCTTGGCTGTGGAGTAGGGTGGCTTGATTGTGGAGTTGGCTGGATTAGCTGAGGAGTTGGTTTGATGGGATGCTTTCTTTGTCTTGGATCTTGGCTTTCACGTTGTCGATTGTCTCGACTTCGAGGGTTAGGTTTTTCACGGCTAGAGTCTTCACGAATATCTGCATTACCTTTTGGTACCGGTACTTTGTAGAAGGTAGCAGTTGTCCTTTCCATCTCTACAGTAAGCAGAGCCACAGTTTTCTTCATCTCTTCTCTTAGCTTATCTGTAATGGGAAAATTGGGAGGATATGTCTCCCATTCACCCTGATAATAAGTCAAGGAATTCAACTCTGATGATCCTTCATCATCAGAGCTAGAGTACTCAAATGACGAAGGAGTAGATGGAAGAGGATCAGATAAATCCTCCTCAACCTTTGCCTTACCTTTGTTCTGAGAAGATGATGCAGTTTGGGGAAAGTAATTTTCCCACCCTGAATCATTGGAGGAGGAAGAATCTGATGAGATTTTGATGATTGGATTTTTGGATGAACTCATGATTTTGCTTGATTTGAAGATTATTGGTTAGGTTTGTGATAATGAAGTTATTTGATTTGAGGCATTTATATAATGAGATTGAGATTAGTGCGAATTTATTGTTGGTTGGTATTGGGATTTAATTCTGGCGGTTTATTCCTAATGACTGGATTCGGAAGGTTGACTTTGGTCAAACCACTTCATTGCTGCCGATTGACCAAGTGTTGCTACCGTTTGACTAATGGTTCCTGCCGACTATGTTAAATTTGGGGGAGGTTCGTTAAGTCAATTGGTCAATGATACGTGCGCGGAATTGCAGCAATTTAAATTGATATATTTGGCAACCCAACCTAAAATTGCACTTCTCTCATCTCAATTTCTCAAAATCCTATCAAACCCTAATTCACTATTTTTCTCATTTCGAACCCTAGTTCATTCATCCAATACAATGACAACACTTCGCTACAAGGATGATCACAACAAGGTTGCATACTTAGAGTCATCTTCTAGAAGTGATGGTTATGATGAAGTGTTAGCTTTTCTTCGGGGGTCATCTATTCGCTATGCACTCACTCATTGTCCTGTAACGGTGTATGATTCGCTGATTAAGCAGTTTTGGGCAACAGCTAAGGTTAGACACATTGTGGGAAGGGAGGACGACATCGTTGCCACCATTGATGAGCACGAAGTCATCATTACAGAGGGGTTGATTCGGGTACAGCTCCGATTACCTGAGGAGCATGGGGAATATGATCTTTCCAGGCAAGAAATCAATGATGGTATGGCTGCCATAGGTTATCCTGTCACTGGTAGTTGTACATTTTTTAAAAATAAGCTGTCTCCTCAATGGAGATTTCTTGTTCATACGTTACTCCAGTGTATGAGTATAAAGACTGGTGGTAGGGACCAATGTCCTAGTCCCATTGCGTCTGGTCTTGTTTGTCTGTCACAGGGTAGGATCTATAATTGGGCCAAATATATTTTTGATGGGATGATTGAAAATATCACTAATGGTAAAAACAGATTTTTAATGTATCCGAGATTTCTTCAAATTATCTTAGGTGTTCAAACTAATAACCCATCCCCTAAGATAGTGAATCGGATGACTGCCAAAATGTTTGCTATGATGAAGATGAATTTTGCAGGCCAACATTTGCCATTATTACCTGCCATGTTACACAATGCCAATCCTGCTGACAACCCAGATCCTGCTGACAATATCCCACCATCACCCATTGCAGCTGATGCTAATGCATCCAATGCTGCTGGTGAAGGGACTTCAGTTGCTGCTGATGCATCTGCATCTGTTGCTGCTGATGACCCATTACCACCATCACCTAGACCAGCCACACCTAGACCTGAGACTAATGTCCCTGATGAACCCAATGTCCAGACCACCACAGTTGTCTCACCTGTTGTCCAACCCTCCTCAATGGATATGCCTTCTGTTTCAAGGCTTTCATCTCCTAGTCCTTCTAGGCAGCCTTTTAGTGATGACACCCATACATGGGGAGAATTTCATGTTTCTCCACCTAGATCCAATGAAGCTCCTAACACCTCAGGCATTCCTGCTGGTGGAGCTGAGGATGCTGCTGATCTCACCTCTATGTCCCAGTTACTTGACAGATCTGTGAAGAAAATTAAGGCATTGGAGTCAGAACTTAAAGAGACAAAAAGGGTGTTTAGTGAGAAGGTGGAAAATTTGGAAAAGGAGCTCAAGGACACTAAAGAAACTTTTGGTGAGATTATTCAAAAGCTAAATGAAAGGATCAGTTCTTTAGAAGCTCAACATCCTCAGAAGAAAAGAAGGGTTGTACTTTCTGAGTCTGAGGAAGATCAGGATGATATGTCATTTGATGGGCTAAATGTGCTGGCTTCTGTTTCTCTTGATAGTGCACACACTGAAGTGCCTACCTCTTCTGAGCAGACTACAACTACTCAACCTCAGGCTTTCACCAAAACAAGGACCAAGCAGCCCTCAAGAGTGTCAGCTTTTGAGAAGTTTCAATCCACCATTGCTGCTGATGTCTCTGGTGTTGTCTCTGATGTTTCTGCTGAAGTTGGTAGGGTTTCTTCTGATCCTAAGGTTCTTGGTAATACTGCTGGTAGCTCATCCATTGCTGCTGGTAGTGATACCATTTCCTTGGATGCAACACAAAATGATGAAGAGATAGCAAGACAGGTGAGTGCACAGGAAATTGCTGCTGAACAAGCTAGACTAGCTCAGGTTGCTCAAGATGAGGAGCTTGCAAGGAAAATGTCTGCTGATGAGAGGAACATTGCTGAGATTATGAATAGCACAAGCTCAGAAGATCTTACTTCAGAAGAGTTCAGTGAGCAAGTTGAATACTTGTTGGCTTCTGATATGATCATTAGAGCTCATGGGTTTATGATTCTTCAAAATTCAGAGTTGGGTATGGATGAAAAGTCAGATCAGCTCAAGGCATTTATCTTAAAGACTCATAGAGCATCCACTTGGAATAACTTGATGAATAGGATTAGTGAAAGGCACAAGTCAGGTTTTAAGATGCCTACAAACAAAGATAATGTCACTTTTATGAAGGACTATCTGAAGAATCAAGCTAACTACAAGCTCAGTGACCTAAAAAGTTGGACTGATGCTGCAATCCAAAAGCTGTTCCTTGATACCTATGCAAGGATAAATTCTTTAGTCCAGACAGATATTCAACAAAGCAAGAAAAAAGAGCCTTCATCTTTAGAGTCAGATGTTACAAAGAAACTGAAGTCTGGAGAGCCATTGACTGGTACATCTTCCTTTATTCCTACTGAAGGTTCTCAGGATACCACATTCATTTCTCCAATTCCTTCTGTAGATGCATCTGGTGCATCACAAGCAGTTCATATTCCTGGTGGTATTCCTGCTGCACATAAAACTGATTCCACTCTTGTTGATAAGGTTGATTCTGTTTCTGCTGAACCATCTTCCTCAGTTCCTATTCAGCAATATGGTCTAAGGACAAGGCAGAAAAGCCACTCTAATCACCCTCCTTCTAGGGATATTTCTGAAGTGGATAATCAAGAATTGATTAGGGTTGACTCAGACAGTGATTCAGAAGGTGATTCCATTCATTCTTGGGGTCATATTGCTCATTGGGAGATTAGGTCTACTCCTGAAGGTGAAGTCAATGTTTGGTTTTCCCTTGAAGGGACTGTAAAATTCTTTACCTTTCTGAGGGAGCTCTTGAATAAGGTAGAGAGGAAAGATTTGGAGAATCTTTATAAGATAGTGGATAATTACTATCAAACTCATACTCCTACTGGGATTGGCCTAATGCTTTGGGGAGATTTACAAGTTTTAATGAATTCATTGGAAGGTGAAAAGGCTAAATTAGTGTGGGGTAATCAATCATCCTGGAGAGTATTTTCTTGGAGATTATATCCTTCTTCCAATGTTCATGTAGTGGAGCTCATTTCTGGCAAGATCCTGTCTATGTTTGTGGATGTCACTTATCCTTTATCTGAGGGACTTATGAAGAGAATGGTCACACAGAAGGTCCGAGTTCCCAAACATACTATTGGAAATGATTTAACCACAGCTGAACAGTTGGTCAAATTCATTAGAGATCAACTTGCAGCTGATAAAGGTTCCTCTACTTGATCAAGTTTCTTGTTGTTGTTGTATATCTTTCTTTCTTTCTTATCTTTTCTTATTTTCTTTCTTTTTCTTTTGGTTTATTTCTTGATTTCCTTTAGTTCAAAAAAAAAAATAAAAAATAAAATAAAATAAAAAAATCTTTGTATATTTTGTGTGCTAATAAGTTGATTTTGGGCAACACCTTGCAGGTACAGTGTTGGTGTTTACACCTACACAACAAATGGTATTCAACTCACCATGTCTCACAGACAAGAAAGAGTTGACTCACCATGAGGGTACGGCTCTGGTGTGATAATCAAATCCGTTAATAGCTGTAATAGCTTGCTCAAAGCTATAGGGTACTTCCACTCACCCATGGTTCATTCCTGAGAGTTGAAAATGGTTCTCAATTCACCATGGATGTAACCCTTTATGGGATCCAAAGAATTGGCTAGTCCAAAAAAGTATGGTTTGTGGTAAAGACATTTGGTATCCATATTTGGTATTCAATTCACCAAGGTTCAGTTGAAACCAAAGAATTGGCTAGTCCTGAGCAAACGGCTATAGGTAAAGACAAGTCAAATCCGTTTATAGTTGTTGGTTTACTAAAAATCAGATGGTTATCAATGTACCATGGTCTTACACACCAAAACATTGGCTACTCCAGTAGTGATGGCTATTGGTAAAGAGACATCAAATCCATTAATTTTCAATGATTCACCTCTCACAGGAGTTAACACACCTGGATGTGATGAGAATAGTATGAAACTTAAAGTGATTTGATGTACATATTGTCATAGTAGCAGTCAAGATCCAGAATGCCATGGTGACCATCTTAGATTTTCTTTTGAGGATGATTTCCTATTGCTGCTGAACTATCGAAGTTGCTGCTGGAAGTTTCAAGTGTTACTGCTGGTTACTTACTGATGCTGCTGCTGGTCTAATCCTCTCCCTATGAACTTTCAGAGTAGAGTGAACGCTTAGGGAATCTTTTCGGAAATAATCTATTTCCTCAAGATTAGGGGAGGATTGTTGGGAATTTCGGAAATAAGATATTTCTTGTTGCTGCCGATAGTGAAAGTTGGTTCCTGCCGATAGTGTTGGTTCCTGCCGAAGCTCATTACTGCTGATAGTTATATTTTGTTTCTGCCGATAGGGTTTGTTGCTGCGGATATTATTGTTAGTTATCCGTATGTTTAGTATGTTTATTTTTAGAAGAGATCATGTTTATCTCTTTACTCGTTTTCTTGTAGGACGGGTTAGGGTTAGGGTTTCTTATCATTATAAAAGAAACACCCCGTCTATGAGTTTAAGACATCTTTGTAAGTTAACAATCTTCAATAAAATCATCTTTTAGTTCACTATACGATCCATAGAGGATCATAGCATTAGTTCTTCTCTGTTCTACTTCATATTCAGAGATTCTCTTGTAGTGTGCTTGTGATTACATAGGCATCCTACCGATCCACATAGGCTCAAAGATCTAGCAGGCGTGTTAGATTCAACACATGCTCAAGGGAATTGGTTAAGACTATTGTCACATGCTACCCCTTTCTACATATCCTATGGTCATAAGGAAACGATGACGAAATTCTATATGTTTGATGCGAGAGTGTTGAATGAGGTATACCCTAACATTTATAGCTCCTTTGTTGTCGCACACTTATCTAACTTGATGCCATAATCTAAGAGAGCTTGTTTCATCCATAGTTTTCTAACGCGAGAAATCTAATCTTACTTCTATGTTAATGATTAATCTACTTAACTCATTTCACTTCATCACCATGAGTTTTCTAATAGTGGACATAGAAGATTTCCATTTTAAACGTTATAGCTTAAGAGTGCCAAAGGGAAAAGAACAAGTGATTCTAGGTTCTAAGTTGATTTATATAAGCTTTATTATATATATATATATATATATATATATATATATATATATATATATATATATATATATATATATATATATATATATATAACTAGGCATTATGAGCTAAATAGGCATGAAATAACTAGTCATTAATCTAAGCATATATTATAACAATAAACTTAAAAGGAAAGCGTACCTTTTAGTCTTCAGTAGATTTTTCTTCAAACGCTTCAAGGTGTCATATTGACTTATGGAAGCCAAACATAGATGACTGACGATTTAGCCACTTGGTCCCCATTGTCCCATTTGTCCAAAATTGTTTGAACCAAACATGGTTTGCATTTGCATGTACGGTGAAAGTATTCCCCAAGGGTTGAAACTTGGTTGAAGTGAATAATTCCACATTGGGTGATTATTATTATTAGGAAAGTTTTGTCTACCTTGATTTCTTCTAGGTTGAGGGGTTTTAGACCGAGGATGAGGATTATTTGGTCTATTTGGAGGTGGAGTTTTAGATCTTAATTTCGGTTTAGAAAATCCGGTTTTGGCTTTTAATGATGGTTTATAAAAACTTTTTACTTCCTCATCACTCGCAATAGGTATTTTTCTATCTTTTATAAGTATATACTTAGGTTTTGACTCTAATGGTTTTTGTTTACTAGGTTGACATTCAAACTTTACATTTTTATTTTCACTAGTTGAAACATTATTTGAGTTGAATCCTAGACCGGTTTTATCTCCCGAAGTTCCTTGACCACTTATTATTTTCTTAAGTGAGTTACTACTATTTTTAAACTTGTCAAGTTTGGAAATTTCATCTTTAAGTTTTTCGTTTTCATTTTTGACCTCTAGACATGTTTTACATTCTATAAAAACTTCTTTTCCTTTTTCTAAATGTTGTAGTTTAATTTTTAATTCGAGTACTTCATTTTCTAATCGATTATTAATATGTTTTAGTGATTTATTTTTAGCCATGACTTTTTGACCTAATTTGCATAACCTATTATATTCATTATCTAGGTCTTTTTCGTCTAATGATTGATTTTTGTCACTAAAGTATTCGGTTTCGGAAAGTACCTCATTTGATGTCTTTGCCATAAGACATTTTTCGTTGTTTGCTTTGTCCGCTTCGTCTTTGTCGCTATCACTCCATGCTCCACTAACAAAGGCGCTTTGGTAATCATAACCCGGTGACTTTGGACATTCGCCAATGAGATGGTTTGGGCTTCCACATCTAAAGCACTTTCTTTTCCCGTAGTTATCATTCTTATTTCTTTGAAACGATCTTCTTTCATCTCGTGGTTGTCTTGTGAATCTTCCTCGTCTCTTTAGAAATTTCTTGAATTCTCTTACGACCATTGCATATTCTTCGTTATCACTCTCGGAGGTTGAGCTATCCTCTTCACTAGATTCCTTCCTAGCTTTCAATGCAATTGACTTGCTTTCCTCTCTTTTTCCTTTGACCATCTCGGAGTCTTTCTTTATTATTGCTTCGTAGACTTTCAAATTGCCGATCAACTCGTCAAGTTGAAGAGTTGACAAGTTCTTCGATTCTTCAATCGCCGTAACCTTAGCCCGCCATTTTGGATGAAGAGCCCTAAGAAATTTCCTAACAAAATTCTTACTAGAAAAATTCTCATCAAGTGCTTTTAAACTTGTGATGATAGTGTTAAACCTAGCGAAAGCATTATCTATTGATTCCTCGTCCGGAATCGTAAATTGTTCATATTGTTGAACAAGAAGATCTATTTTATTATCTTTGACTTGACTATTACCTTGGTGAGTTATTAGTAAGGAGTTCCAAATTTCTTTTGCGGTTTTACACATAAAGATTCTTTCATATTCTTTGCGTGGTAACGCATTATAAATTACCATTTTAGCCTCATTATTTTTTGCTAGTTTCTTTTTCAAATTGTCATTTTGTTTTTCAAAAGGTACAATTTCATCTGTTTTAGTTAAAGGATTATTTTGAATATGGGGAAAATCACCATAGGTAATAACATGCCAAAGATCAAGATCTTTTGATTTCACATAAGTTTCGAATCTATTTTTCCGATAAAGAAAACCATCACTTTCAAATAGTGGTGGTCTTTGCATAGATTGCCCTTCTAAATATTTTTCGGATTTTGATGCGTGGTTTTGCAACCTTACAACAGGTTTTACCTCTCGAGGGATCTCAAGAGGCTTACAACCCCACCAGGCAGTGTACCTGACCGATGTAGTATAGTGTAGTGGTAAGTACGGGGGATTGATCGTTCTCCACAGGGAATAGTGTTCATTAGGTATGAAAAACTACTCTAATTAGGTCTAAGGGTTGAGGAAGATTCTTTTTTATGTTTTTATATTTTATGAAAGCAAGTAAAATCTCGGGTTTTGAAGGAGTGGGCGGAATTAGTTGCTAGTCAACTAACCCAAATTACTACAAATGCAAATAAAATAAAATAACAAAAATGAAAAGTGGTGAGAAACTTATGTGTAGAGAAATGTGTTTACTTAGATTTCCTTACTCCCTAACTATCTTTTACCGGTTAATTAGTGTGTATTAGTCGCGTGGATGACGGGTGTATTCCTTAATACCATTCGTGGGGTGGCGTACTTACTTCCCCAAACTCTACAAGCTCCTACTTCACTCCTATGTCGAGCCGGCTAGGAAGCTCCTAACATGGGATCACTAGAATTCGCTTGTGCATTAAATACAACCATAAAAACCTTTAGTACGCATTTGGTTCATGTTTCTTAAGACGTTCAAGCAAGTTACCGAATAGGAAGTTAGCCAGTTTTCTTAAGCCTAACATAGATAAACAATCATCCAATACAACTAATAACACACTAACAACCAATAATCAATAGCTAGGTTTCATTAGATCTAAGCAAACACAAGATAAAATTAGCCTAACATGTTAAACAAAAGACAAGCATAAGATAGAATCAAACAACACATAGACATATTGAATGATTAATTGATAACTTATCTTTCAATGAAACATGGAAGATCTCAAGGCAAAAAGCCCTGAAAAAGTAGCTAAAATCGTCTTGGGGTTTTATCCCAAAATTCCACACACTAAGCTCTCCCTTAATGACAAAAAATTAGAAAACTATATATAGACTTTGACATCTGACGGCGTCACCTTATGCATTGTGACGCCGTCACCTCGCCGCTTTTAGGGTTCCCGGATGACCATCTTGACGCCGTCCCTCTTTAGCTCTTCAAAAATCCATTCTGGCTTATCAATGTTTGACGCCGTCGGATCATGAACGTGACGCCGTCCCCTTATGATTTAAGCCGTGACGCCCTTGATTTAGTTAAAGCGTGACGCCGTCAGAATTCTCATGCAAACTCACTGGCCCGTCATGAGTAAATTTCACATCCAACTTTTCTTGCCAAGGCATGACGCCGTCCCATGTTAATTGTGACGCAGTCAAGAGTAACTTTTAGCCGATTCTTGAGACTTTGCCGTTTTCTTCACTTTAATGCTCCAAAAACGTCCAAAATGCCTCCTTTTCCAGATTTCTCCTCAAAAGTACCTAAAATGACAAAAGGAACGATTTAGGGCAATATTTGATCAAATAAATACGATTTCGGGCTTAAATGACCCCTTAAAAGCGGTACACTTTTCGCTTTATCAAATACCCTTACACTTGAGATTTGCTTGTCCTCAAGCAAATGCGCTTTTATTCTAATCAAAATACAAGTTAGGGGTCATTTAATGCAAACATAAAAGTAATTACAACAAATATTCGTTCCACTTCAATCATAATAAGCACGGAGATTACATACTAGCACCTCACAAGTAGTGTTTAGATACTCACATCTCTCAAGTGTCATCAAAATAAATCTCATAAATGAAAACGGAAAATATCTCTCACTACCTGTCATAGCAAATAGATTACCATAGGCTTGGGAAAGGATCGAAAACCTCCTCCACTAGGCGTAAGCACCTAAGATAAACTATCAAAGAGGGCTTTTAAATGGGTTATAACGTTAGGTGTAGGGAAAAGGAGAACACGGTTTTGTTGGATAAGGGATATTTTACTGGTGGCTAGTTAAAGATCTTGATCAATCACATGTACTATACAACGTTGCTAAGCCAAGACTAGACTCGATCTTAAGCTAATGAAAGAAAATAACACAACATAAACATAAAATAAACATAAAATGAAACGGGATGGTAGTCCGTATGTTTTTTTTCTATTTTTCTTTTTTTTTTTCTCATTTTTTTTGTATTTTTCTTGATTTTTCGATTTTTTTTTTTTTTTTTTTTTTTTTTTTTTTTTTTTTTTTTTTTTTTTTTTTGCATACACTTTTACCCTACCATCCAAAATAATACATCATAGGGGCGTTGCATCCCCTTACACTTGAACTTTTACATAACTTTACAAATACTAATCTAATGACTCGAATTAAGATAATTGAAAAACTTGGAGTACTTTTAAAACATTTAGCACATATGGGGGTAATAAATGATGTTCTTCCCCATTACTCCATTACACTAGTACTTTACCCATGAGTCCCAATCGTCCCAAAACAATATGTACAAGGATATGACTCGACTTAGCAACCATGTAATCAACTAGATAATTAACTTGGGTTTAAACAAATGTTGTAACAATAATGCACTAAAGATGAGTGCATACAAGGTAGGCTAAGGCGATTTGGGTGTACATTTAAGTGGGGTGTAACAAATTCTTCCTTTAAGTAAAATGCTTAAAGGTCGAAACGAAAAGATAGGCTCTGAGGGGTGTACTAGGGGTATCGTGTACTAAAAATGAGTACAACGCAAAGGGTATGGGAGAATTACTTGACCAATGTAGCCAATGTAATTATAACAAAAACACAGGTGTAAAACAATGGGTTAATCCTAATGCCTCTTATCATGTAGTAAATCTAACTACACGAATGTAGTCTCACTTGTGGCCTCGGAATGGTCCTAACGCAAGTTCTAGAATCTAAGTGCTACCGGTACACACATCATAGCATAAATGCTTTTCCTACCAATTCTAGGGGCGAACCTCACATATTTGGGGGTGGAAAATTTTTTAGTGGTACGGTTTTTGTGCTAGTCATATAACTCCTATCCATGAGACGCTCATTAAGATCAAAGTTTCACTCCTATATGTTGTAAAAAATTTTAAATTTGGCACTAAAATTACCTTAACAAGTATTTCTCTCAGTTTTATTACACATCTACCATCAAACAAACAAAAATCAAGCGCAATTGTATTCTCAAAAATCGTACTTTTACTCTCCCCTTACACTTAAGATGAACATTGTCCCCAATGTTCAAATGACAAATGTAAAAGCATAAAGTAAAAGAATGAAATCAAATACTCCCCTGATTCGCTCGTTGGATAATGAAATTACACGGTTAAATCTTCCTCCAAAGAGAATGTTGAAGCTCCATGACTAATGCATCGCCATAAGCTTGATTCAAAACATTTCCTTGTCCAAAATAACCTGTTGAACCTGAGAAAACAAACACGAAAACCTGCATAACATCGGCGGGATAAAATCTATATATAAGGATATAATGCTTGTGGAATGATAACTTTGCAGATTCCTGGAGATTATAAGTTGGAGATTTTAATAAAAACTTTTTATGAAAACAAAATTTTCAAAAATTTCTGGAAATTAAATCTGACGCCGTCAGGTTATAACCCCTGACGCCGTCAGAAATGACCTGACAAAAATTTTCATTTTAAGTTTCCGGAAAATTTCTGGAAAAACCTTTACCTTACTTCCTGGAAATTCTGCAAAACATCATTATGACTCGATACAAGCATTTGACTCAAACAAATACGAATATGTATGCTAACTTATTATTATTATGATTCATGTTCATTTGTGTTCTAATAAACCGATTTAGATTTCCCTTACACTTATCTTTTGCAAAATACCTTTATATGTAGTTAAGACGAAGTTAAAAACAAAATAAAGCATTTTCACAAATTAGTTTTGAACATGAATCAATAAGAATAAAAATTACACACACATACGAAACAAATAAAAACAATCAAACAAATAAACAAACACACAAAGCAAATAAAATGACAATCCAACGAGGCTAGCATGCGATAAAAGAAAAATCAATGTAACAAATGTTTTAAGGCAAACAGATGCCTTCCCTAAATTATTACAGACCATATTGTTTCAACACATACAACCAAATATCAAATTGTTCAAACATCAAAACATCAAATCACAACATCACTGGGGAGGGGGTCCTTGGCGATAGTCATAGCCAGGAGGAAGATGCCCGTAGTACCCGTATGGAGGGTAATCCTGCTCACGACCCGGGAAAGGGTCAATCTGCAGATGCGGGTCTATCTGATCACGTGTGGATAGATGCTGCATCTGACGAACCGTGTGATCATACATCCAGTCGAACCTCTCGTCCGCCCTGGTCCTCCAAGCATCAACCTGGCCCATCCAGGTCCCCTGGTGAGCCTGCCAGTCCCCCCTGCTCATATGCCGGTAGTAATCAGCTGTACCGGCCTCATACCCATCATGCTGCTGCTGCTGGGGCTCCTCCTCCTCATCGTCATCCTCATCACCATCATCCTCAGCTCCAACCGGGTGATACCACATAAAGGACCCGTCATGCATCTCCATGATCACCTCCATCTGCTTCAGGGACCTCTCCTTCACCGTCCTGCATTTATCACCACTCAAATACCTCATGACCTCGGGCCTGAGGACTCCATAAGACTGAGCCAGTCGGGTGATGAACATCCCACCATAAATCCTGTCACCTTCCCGCTCCCCAACTCCACCATGCATAAAGCTAGCAACCCAAAACGGGATGTTGCAGTAAACATCATTAGAGTAGATGGTGTACAGGTAGAAGAGATCAGAAGCTGTGACACGGTGGTGAGAGCTGTGACGCCCTATCAAGCTGTAGGTGAGGCAACGATGAGTCAACCGAACCCTAGGATCCCTGATTTGGGATGCTACAGTGGTCGAGGTATACACCCCATCCCCAATAGTCTGCCAGAAAATAGAGCATCTAAAATCATTCTTCATCGACTCCCCATGCAACAACCTCTGCATGAACCCTGCCTGAATGGTATCATGCTGATCATATAACCCCAGTCTCCACCCAAACTCAGTAACAGAACACGTCCTTAGCTCACCCCCCAGCCTGAAATAGATCGTGGTACCGCCCACATCGGTCCTCGCCTCAGCCATGTCAAAATGAAAGGTGGCAAAGAACTCCCGTACCAACTCCTCATATACCGGCTCCTGAATCTTAAACAGTCTTTCCCACTGGGGGCCGGTAAACCCATCTGTCTGAAAACTTTGGAGAAAAGTCTGCTCAAGACCTACTCTCCTCAGAAAGCCCCAGTCAACCACTGCTCCATTCTCGACCTTGTGTAGTAGCAATTGTGCGTATTTGCTTGTAGCAGCATCGTTGTCAAAGATACCCCAACTGAGGACCGTATCCCCAAAGTTTTCTTGTTGAGATCGGGAAGAACTTCCTCGGCTGGGTCTTTGACGCTTACTCATTATCTGGAACAAAGCAGGAGGAATACAAGTGTTAATATGTGAATTAAAAGACTTGGTGGCGCATCAGACAGGTCTGACGCCGTCACGCTTTGATAGGTGACGCCGTCAGATTTGATCAGTGTTCAAATCCATAATTACGAGGGAAAAATCAATATTCAAACTTCAGGCTCAATAACCACACACCACTTTTTGCAGAAAAATGGGTGATTGGATCACAGGTTATGGTTCAAATTCGTGGCCTCCCTATTAGTGAATAGACCCAATTGATTGCCAATCATCAAATGCTTTAATCTTTGTTAAATAACACTAATTAAAACACATTATGAGTTCTAAGCATGAATCAATCCTAGGGTTTCACAAGTTGGGGATTTTCGAAATTTACAAATCCTATGAGTAATTGAAGCGAAAAGAATGAGTAAAAATGACTTACCACGTGAAGATTGGAAGCGGGAATTGGCGAATTTGTCCTGGGAAAATCGGAGGTGGGGTTGGAGAGGATATGGTTTGTGGGGTTTGTGATGAAAGTGATGGAATTAAAGTTATTATTGCTGTGCAGACGGGGTGACGGCGTCAAGTGCAAATTCTGACGCCGTCAGATTAGCGTATTTTGCTACTTTGTGCCAGTTTACAAATGAGCCCCTCGTACTTTAAGAGAGCAGCTAGTCAGGGTCAATAATCCTGATAGCTAGTCTCGTTAACAAGTTCCTCCTGGGTCAAATGTTTTGTTACTGTCACGGGGTGTAGTAAAATGTTGAAAAGGGTCGGTTGACGTCTTATTCGGGTCCCAATTTCCATCAAGGCGAGTATTCAGGGAGTGAGAGGAACTTTCCCAGGGGGTTTTCAAAATGATGGTGTGCTTTAATTGAGTTCTTCTCACACCTGGCTTAAAGCCAAAAGACCGTTTCCTAGCTTCATAAAAGTTAGGGAGCGTGACAACCATGCTCCCCACGAAAATGCTGCGATCATGAGAGTTTTTCTCGCGAGAGGATCTAAATAAATAAGAGGGTTTTGACAGTGAAGGCTCGGGGAGGAGGGTTTCATCATCCCATTCGTTGTATGGTTCATTAGGGACCGGGAGTTCAAAGATCTTCTCGATCTTTTTGTGTGAGGCTTCTTCCCTAATTTTCTCTTTTATTCTCGAGATGAATTTTTCTGCTAGCTCCATGAACATATCTTGGGTGTTTTTCAAGTGAGTTTCTAATTCCTTGATACGTCTCTCTTGGTTGTTCACGAAAGTTAACATTATCCCTTCAAACTCATCTTGTCGTGAGAATTGGCGAAACGTATGTTTACCAATTGTGTTCACGCACTCATCGGGATTTTTATCAGCCGTAGGTATCTCAGCTTTCATTAAGCTCTCAACCTGCCTTTTTATGTTTGCGAACAGCTGTTCTTGGGTTGCATTCATGCAATTTAAAATCCCTCCTTCCGAGAATGTTGAGTCATCCCATTCTTCTTCTTCGTACTGTGCTAAGTCCTCAATGACTTCCCAGCACTTATCGACACTGAGCCTGCTTAATCTCCCATTGGCGGCGTAATCTATGGCTCTTCTAGTTTGATGACCGACACCATCATAGAAGATTTGGATTTGTAGCCAAGGATCCATGCCATGGTGAGGGACCTTTCGGAGTAAGTCCTTGAATCGAGTCCATGCCTCGTAGAGAGTTTCGCCTTGACGTTGTTGGAACATCAAGATATCATTCCTTAGCTTGGTAGTTCTTCCCGGTGGGAAAAACTGAGCAAGGAAACGAGTGGTGAGATCATCCCAAGAGGTAATGGATCCTGCGAGTTGAGGTTCTAGCCACTGACTAGCTTGGTCCCGCAGAGAGAATTGGAAGAGACGCAATCGGGTCGTCTCTCGAGTGGCAACATCAAGGTCTATAGAATCAACGATTTTAAGAAAGTCCTTGAGATGTTGATTAGGATCTTCAGAACGAAGTCCATGGAATGCGCATCCGCTTTGCACCAACCGGATGGTGTCGGATCGCAAGGGTGTGATATTGGCTCCTTGTGTGAGCTCAATGGTGTTTCGATAGCCGTGGTGGCTAGGACGGGAATACTCTCCTAAAGTACGGGCTCTAGGAGGTGGTGGTGGTTGTTGTGGTGGTGGGTTGTGTGGGTTAAGGATATTACCATCTTCCATGATGTCGGACGGTAATGGTTACGAACAAAGACACGAAGAAAATAGATAGACTAAAGAAAACCTAGAAAAATAAAATAAAAATCTCACTAGAAAGGAATCTAGTGAGTAGACCTAATAGAAATAAAAATTCAACCTAAACAATAACTATTCCCCGGCAGCGGCGCCAAAAACTTGATGCGTGGGTTTTGCAACCTTACAACAGGTTTTACCTCTCGAGGGATCTCAAGAGGCTTACAACCCCACCAGGCAGTGTACCTGACCGATGTAGTATAGTGTAGTGGTAAGTACGGGGGATTGATCGTTCTCCACAGGGAATAGTGTTCGTTAGGTGTGAAAGGCTACTCTAATTAGGTCTAAGGGTTGAGGAAGATTCTTTTTTATGTTTTTATATTTTATAAAAGCAAGTAAAATCTCGGGTTTTGAAGGAGTGGGCGGAATTAGTTGCTAGTCAACTAACCCAAATTACTACAAATGCAAATAAAATAAAATAACAAAAATGAAAAGTGGTGAGAAACTTATGTGTAGAGAAATGTGTTTACTTAGATTTCCTTACTCCCTAACTATCTTTTACCGGTTAATTAGTGTGTATTAGTCGCGTGGATGACGGGTGTATTCCTTAATACCATTCGTGGGGTGGCGTACTTACTTCCCCAAACTCTACAAGCTCCTACTTCACTCCTATGTCGAGCCGGCTAGGAAGCTCCTAACATGGGATCACTAGAATTCGCTTGTGCATTAAATACAACCATAAAAACCTTTAGTACGCATTTGGTTCATGTTTCTTAAGACGTTCAAGCAAGTTACCGAATAGGAAGTTAGCCAGTTTTCTTAAGCCTAACATAGATAAACAATCATCCAATACAACTAATAACACACTAACAACCAATAATCAATAGCTAGGTTTCATTAGATCTAAGCAAACACAAGATAAAATTAGCCTAACATGTTAAACAAAAGACAAGCATAAGATAGAATCAAACAACACATAGACATATTGAATGATTAATTGATAACTTATCTTTCAATGAAACATGGAAGATCTCAAGGCAAAAAGCCCTGAAAAAGTAGCTAAAATCGTCTTGGGGTTTTATCCCAAAATTCCACACACTAAGCTCTCCCTTAATGACAAAAAATTAGAAAACTATATATAGACTTTGACATCTGACGGCGTCACCTTATGCATTGTGACGCCGTCACCTCGCCGCTTTTAGGGTTCCCGGATGACCATCTTGACGCCGTCCCTCTTTAGCTCTTCAAAAATCCATTCTGGCTTATCAATGTTTGACGCCGTCGGATCATGAACGTGACGCCGTCCCCTTATGATTTAAGCCGTGACGCCCTTGATTTAGTTAAAGCGTGACGCCGTCAGAATTCTCATGCAAACTCACTGGCCCGTCATGAGTAAATTTCACATCCAACTTTTCTTGCCAAGGCATGACGCCGTCCCATGTTAATTGTGACGCCGTCAAGAGTAACTTTTAGCCGATTCTTGAGACTTTGCCGTTTTCTTCACTTTAATGCTCCAAAAACGTCCAAAATGCCTCCTTTTCCAGATTTCTCCTCAAAAGTACCTAAAATGACAAAAGGAACGATTTAGGGCAATATTTGATCAAATAAATACGATTTCGGGCTTAAATGACCCCTTAAAAGCGGTACACTTTTCGCTTCATCAGATTCCATAGATCGATTCAAGTTTTAAAATACAGTTTATTTTAAAAATCTTGTTTGACGTGGCTCTTGATACCAATTGTGGAAAACTAGAAGGGGTGTTGAATAGTTTTACGTCTTTTTAATTTTATTTTGAAAACTTTGTTTACTTTTAAAAACTTAGATTCGAATTTATGTGAACTCAACTCTTGAACAATATGAACAAATATAAGTAATTCTAAATAAACAATGCAAGTAAAGTAATGAAATGAAATGAAAGATAGAGATGGAAAGATCTAACCGCGAGACAAAAGATTTATAGTGGTTCGGCTACAAGGACACCTTCCTTGCCCTACTCCACTCCCCGAGCACCTAACTCGAGAGTTTTCTTCACTATGTCAACAAGCTCCCTTATGGCGGAGAAAACCTTACACAACTTTTGCTTACACCGGTTTAACGACACAAAGCTAGATGTCGGGTTCTAATCGTAGCTAGAACCAATCTCACAACTTCTACACAACTTCTTCACAACTTATTCACAACGGCTTCACGACTTCTTCACAACTTCTTCACGACTTCTTCACAACTTCTTCACAACTTATTCACAACGGCTTCACGACTTCTTCACAACTTCTTCACGACTTCTTCACAACTTCTTCACACCGGCTTCACAACTACTTCACAACCTAGCACTACTTATGTACTCTTCTACTTCTTTACACCTTCACTACTTACACACCTTAACTTCTTCACAACTTCACTACTTACACACTAATCTAGCCTAAGCAATTATGCTCACACAAATATACACAACTTATACAAAAATGAATGAATGATTATACAAACAACTTAGGTAGCAAGATGGTTGCAATACTTCTTCTCTAGTTGTTGAAGGAGTATTCTTCTTTTGCACTTGAATGGTAGAAGCTTGGATCACTTGGAAACCAATGCTTAAGAATATATGATCAAAAGATTTAGAAAGGATTTGGAAGGATAAGAAGAGATTTAGAACAGAAGGTTTGGGGTGCAAAAGGTGAGAAAAAGTCCAGGGAAAGTCCAGTATTTATAGGCAAATCTGGACAGCTGGAGGAGCGGGGCGGTCCCCTTAAAATTAAGGGGGCCGCCTTGTATATTTAAGGGGGCCGCCCATCTGACCGTTGCCCAGATTTGTCTTTTTGTGGGGAAGGTTTTTCTGGAACATTTTTACCATTTTTGGTTGAAAATTTGAATTCATAATTTTATAAAAGATTAAACATTTTTATTTAATACCAAAAATGATTTTCTAAAAGATATAAAATGTTTTGGGTCATTTTATAAAAAATCTAGTGATTAAGAAAATGTTCCTTTGATCATATAATGCATTAAGCATTTGTTCATTCATACCTTAAGTGATTAAGTTGTAGAAATGAATATTTCCAACTAAATACTTGTTTACTTAATAAGTTTATGTTTGATGAGTTTACATTTTGTGATCATCAAAACATAGAGATATGAATAAGTATTGATAATGTTTTTAGGCATTATTTATATCAACATTGTGATGGTCTAGGAGATTATGATTGGAGTGATCAAGCTGAGGGAGGACCCAATTTTGCTTTTATGGCAGAAGAAGGACCCAAAGGACACAACTTTGCTCTTATGGCTTATTCATCATCTGGTTCTGATACAAAAGTATCTAATGATTCTAGTTGTTCATTTAAATCTTGTTTAGATACTGTAGAAGAGCTTAAATCTAGGAATGAGAATCTAAGATTAGAAGTTGAGAAGCTAAAACTAGATAACTTAGGTTATAAAGTTGGCATAAAAAATGTAGAGCAAAGACTTGAATTCCTTAAACAGAATGAGATTGAGTATGTTGATAGGATTCATATACTAGAAGGTGAGATTTTTCTTAAAAACAGTGAGATTAATATTCTTAATAAAAAGATAGAAGAGGCTGAAAAAGAAAAGGATGCAGCTTTGGCTGAAAAAGAAAAATATGTAGTTAGAGTTGAAAAATGGCAATTTGCATCTGATCTTGTGCATAAGTCTATTGAGAGTCAGTTAATGAGGAGAGGTAGTGGAATAGGATATAATGAAGTAGCTCCTCTAGTTAAAAGTGCTTTTGCACCTCCAGGAAAAGAATTGTCTTTTATAAGTGAACTTGATAGCAAACCTGTAGGTGAAACTAGTGAGGCTAGTAATGAAAAACCTAAGGTTGAAAAGCAGTATTCTGATGCACCAATAGTTGAAGATTGGATGTCAGATAGTGATGAGGAACAGGATGAGTCACCACCAAAGGTTAAAAAGGAAGAATTTCCTAAAACAGTTGAATCAAAGGCTAAACAAGTTGAGTTTATGAAACCTGTGTTTGGTGACAAGATCTCTAGGAAAATAGTTGAATATAATGAGGAACCTAGAGAACAACCTAAAAGAAGCTATAATAGGCCTAGAGGTAATCAAAGAAACTGGAACAACCTAATTTCTCAAAAGTTAGGTAGTGATTTTCAGTTAGTTAAAAAGGCTTGTTATCATTGTGGTAGTTTTGAGCATTTACAAGAAAAATGTTTTTACTACCAAAACAGAAGGGTGAACCACAAAAACTTTTCTAAGAAGACTCACCCTCATGCTAACAAAAACATGGTTCCAAGGGCAGTATTGATGAGATCTGGTGCAACTAGGTCAATTACTACTGCTCCACCACAAAGGCCTTTTCAAAATAATACAGCTGTTTCTGCTGCTAAGGCAAAAGCAGTTTCTACTGCTGAGCCAAAAGTGATAACAAACACTGTTTTGGGCAACCATTTTTATGCTGTAAAGGCCTCAGCTTGCTGGGTCTGGAAACCAAAAATAAAGGTTTTAGATCATGTTTCCAGGAACAGCAGTGCATCAATGGATTTAAAGAGATTTGACTATGTTGATGCACAAGGCAGATCCAAGTCAGTAACGGGTTGGGTCCCCAAGAGAAACTGATTCTCTTACTTTATGTGCAGGGCAAATACAAGAGGAATTAAAGGATAAATGCATATTTGACAGTGGATGATCTGGACACATGACAGGAGACATGTCCAACCTTGAAGATTTTGAAGCTATTGATGGTGGATATGTTGCCTTTGGAAATGATCCCAAAGGAGGTAAAGTCATTGGTAAAGGTACTATAAAAACAGGAAAATTGGATTTTGAAAAAGTGTACTTTGTAAAAAGGCTTAAGTTCAACCTCTTTAGTGTCTCACAAATGTGTGACAAAAAGAACTTTGTTCTTTTTACTGACACTGAATGTCTTGTCTTATCTCCTGATTTTAAGTTGCCTGATGATAAATTTGTGCTACTTAGAGTCCCTAGAATAGACAACATATACAGTGTTGACATAAAGAACATAGTTCCCAAAAGAGCTTTAACTTGCTTATTTGTAAAGGCCACAAATGATGAATCCAAACTTTGGCATAGAAGACTTGGCCATTTAAATTTCAAAACTATTAATAAATTGGTTAAGGGAAACCTTGTAAGAGGTTTACCTTCAAAAGTTTTTGAAAATCCTGAAACCTGTGTTGCTTATCAGATGGGAAAACAACACAGAGCTTCTTGTAAGTCCGAAGCTGTGAACACTATTTCTGAGCCTTTATATATGTTGCATATGGATTTGTTTGGGCCAACATATGTGAAAAGTTTGAACAAGAAGATGTACTGCCTAGTTGTCACAGATGACTATAGTAGATTCAATTGGGTTTTCTTTTTAGCAACTAAGGATGAAACTTCTAGCATTCTTAAGGCTTTTATAACAAGAGTTGAAAACCTAGTAAATCATAAAGTTAAGGTGATAAGATGTGAAAATGGAATTGAGTTTAAGAATAGTGTTATGAACAAGTTTTGTGTGGAAAAACGTATTTTAAGACATTTTAGTGTAGCTAGAACTCCTTAACAAAATAGTGTTGCTGAGAGGAGGAATAGGACACTTATTGAGGCAGCAAGGACTATGTTGTCTGAATCAAAATTACCTACTACTTTTTGGGTTGAAGCAGTCAACACTGCTTGTTTTGTGCAAAATAGGAGTAAAGTAGTTAAGCCTCATAACAAGACCCCTTATGAACTGTTACATGGTAGGAAACCTATGATAGATTTCTTAAAACCATTTGGGTGTCCTGTTACTATCTTGAATACCATTGATAACCTAGGCAAGTTTGATGAGAAGGCTGATGAAGTATTCTTTGTTGGATACTCTACCAATAGTAAAGCTTTTAGGGTATTTAATAAAAGAACTAGGCATATGGAAGAAAACTTGCATGTTAGGTTTAGTGAAACCACAACTAATGTTGCAGGAAGTGGACCTGACTGGCTGTTTGATATTGATTCACTAACCAAAAGCATGAATTATGAGCTAGTGATTGCAGGTACAACTAATAAGTCTGCAGGTACAAAAGCTGATTCTAATGCAGGTACACAAGCTAAGGTGAATGAATCTGCAAAGGAGTTTATTTTGATTGAAAAATGGAAGCTTGATCCAACTTTCACAGGCAAAGAGAAAAAGAATTCACAAGAAGATGATGTTGTTCATGAAGTACCAAAAGGAGATACAGAAGGTGGGGATAAACCTTCTGATGCTGGAAAAGTGGTTAATGAAGGACCACAAATTGTTGATGAAGTGCAGAATAATGAATCAGCAAATGTTGAAAACAAAGGAAATAGCACTAGCAGCAGTAACTATGATTCTACTACTAAGCCAAAAGTTACTACTGCTAAGCCTTGTGTTTCTACTGCTGCACCAAAATTTCCTACTGTTGACAAAGAAGGAAGATCTTTTGCTGATGATGACTGTCTTGATGATCCTAATATGCCTGGTTTGATTAATATCTATGAAGATACTGATGATGAAGCTTTGGATGGATTTGGTGCAGAGGCTGACTTAACCAATATGAAAGATGAGGTACCAGTCAGTCCTATTCCAACCACAAGAGTTCACAAGAATCATCCAAAGGAATAGATCCTTGGAGAGCCAAAGTCTGCTGTTCAAACAAGGAGTATGGTTAAGGATTTAAAGGAACAAGGTTTCTTTGCTCAATCTCTTCATCAAAGAAATAGCCACAAAGACCTTCAGAATTGCATGTTTGCTTGTTTTCTTTCACAAGTGGAACCCAAGAATGCTTATAAAGCATTACAAGATGAAAGTTGGGTGGAAACTATGCAAGAAGAGTTGTTGCAGTTTAAGCTTCAAGAAGTTTGGACCTTGGTTGATTTGCCTAATGGGAAAAAGGAAATTGGTACAAAGTGGGTTTTTAGATGCAAAAGGGATGAAAGAGGCATTGTGATCAGGAACAAAGCAAGATTAGTGGCTCAAGGATACACTCAAGAAAAAGGTATTGATTATGATGAAGTGTTTGCACCTGTTGCAAGGATAGAAGCTATCAGATTATTCTTGGCTTATGCTTCATATAAGAACTTCATAGTGTATCAAATGGATGTAAAGAGTGCTTTCTTATGTGGGAAAATTGATGAAGAAGTTTATGTCTCACAACCACATGGTTTTGAAGATCCTGATTATCTTGATAGAGTTTACAAGGTGGAGAAAGCATTGTATGGTTTGCATCAAGCTCCTAGAGCTTAGTATGACACCTTATCAAAGTACTTGTTGAACAATGGCTTCAGTAGAGGAATAATTGACAAGACTTTGTTTATCAAAAGAGACAAAAAGGATATCATATTGGTTCAAGTGTATGTTGATGATATCATTTTTGGGTCAACCAACAAGGTGTTATGTGATGATTTTGAGAAGCTAATGCATAACAGGTTTCAAATGAGTTCTATGGGTGAACTCACATTCTTTTTAGGGATTCAAATCAAACAAAAGGATGATGGCATATTTATCAGTCAAGATAAATATGTGATTGACATCTTGAAGAAGTTTGGATTTTCTGATGTGAAGCCTGCTAAAACAACCATGGAGTCCAACAAGCCTCTAGTCAAAGATGAAGATGGTGAAGAAGTTGATGTCCATGTGGAAAACTAGAAGGGGGGTTGAATAGTTTTTACCGTTTTAAAATTAATTCGCTTTGTATACTTAATGTGATTCCAAAGTAAACAATCATGCACACAAACAAGTAATATAAGTAAAGAAGTAAAGAGAGGAAAGATCAAACCACACAACACAGATGTTTATAGTGGTTCGGCTACAAGGACTCTCTTCCTTGCCCTACTCCACTCCTCGAGCCTTTAACTCGAGAGTTTTTCTTCACTAAGAAACAAGCTCCCTTCTAGGCGGAGAAAACCTTTACACGTCGCTTACTCTTTATATGGTACTAAGCTAAACACCGAGTTCTTTACAAGGGTACAACCACTCCCGTTGGTTCTTTACAAGGGTACAACCACTCCCGTTGGTTCTTTCACAAGGGTACAACCACTCCCGACACTCTTTGTGTTTTAAGGACTAAAACACTAACCAATCTCTATTGAATAAATGATACAAACAATGATGTGTGAACTAAAACAAAATCACACAGACTCTATACTAAAAGGATAACAACAGAAGGTTGATCCTTATATGCTGTGATCTTCTTTGCTACAAAAGGAAAGATAAATAAAATGAAAGAAAATAAATTCTAAAAAAGAAAAATTCTAAAACAACATCCTAAAAGTGATATGCAAATGAATGAGTATGTATTTAAGCTATATGAGTGATGAAAATGTCCAAATGATCAGCTTGCTATTTATAGGCAAAGCTGAACAACAGTTGGCAGATCCGTCGGATCCCAAAAATTGGATCCGCCTTTGTATGGATTTGGATCTGCCGTGTCAGACCAGCTAAGATATTCCCATATCTTTCCATATCTTGCACAATATTTCCATATCTTCAAATGTCAACTCTTTAGCTTGAAGATCTAAACAAGATATCTCAAAATCTTTCCAAGATTGTGTTCATGATGCATGCCATGATGTCATCCTAATATTTAGAAAATAAAGTTTCTATTTTAAGGAATAAACTTGTAAATGTATGTAATGTTATCCCTAGTAGACTTGTAATGTGTAAATGTGTTTTTAAAAGACTTATCACTATAAATGTAAAAGGCTTATTCTTATATTTATGCTTTTGCTTAAAGATAAACTTTGTATTTGTCATTAACAAAATTAAGCAAAGATCGTAAAATATAAATAACGTTTTTAAACAAAGAAAATAAATCCTAAAAAAGAAAAATTCTAAAACAACATCCTAAAAGTTCCTATAAGAGGAAACTAAAAAGCTCCTATTGAGGAGGATGAGAGATTGCATTGAGACGCTCGAGAATGTGGTTCAAGATGAACCTCATTTCATTTTGGAGCTCATGGACCAAAATGTTGGTCCTTTGGGCCAAATGAGCGATCCTCTCGCAATGAGAGCAATCATGTCTTGGATAACCGGGAGGAAGGGTAGGCTCATTGTTTTGTGGTGGTGGTGATTGGTTGCTTGATGGTGGTGGTGGTTGTTGGTGAGATGATGGTGGAGTTGGGATGGAGTTCATCAAGATGGTTTGGAGATCCATTGCTTCATCAAGGTGAGAATCCACCATATTAGAGAGAGAGCATAGAGGCGGGCGAGTTCCTCTTTGATCTCTTCTGGGGTTTGTGGCTCATTTATCCACATTGCCTCATCAATGGCAATTAGTGTGGATATAGGTGAGAGAGGTTGTGTTTGAGGTTGAGGTGGTGGTGCATCATGGTATAAACGACCGTGGATATCCTGATAAAGCGAATGAAAAAACATTGGTTCTTGACCTTCAAAGGTCATGGGTGGAGGATTGGTTGACCTTGGTGGAAGGTCTTCCAAGTCATCAAGATATGGATGTGGTGATGTAGGTGGAGTCCTAAATAATTCTAGAGGCTGAAGTTGTGGTGACTTTGGTGGTGAAGGTGATTTGCTAGGTTGAGTTGGAGCAGGAGGTGGAGTTGTAGCAACAGGTGTGATTGTTGGTGGTGGTGTGGAGATAATGGTGTGAGATGGTGTTGGAGTAGCAAGATTGAGAAAATTCTCATTTGCGATTGGTGAAGAGATGTTAAGAGGGGATGATTCCTCCTCTGATGAGTTAGCTAAGTTTATGAAGCAACAAGGCTTAACACTAATACGAGCAGTTCTTTTTGGGGGTCTGCTAGTGGATGAGTTACTTGATTTTGTCATGGTTAAGATTGATAATGTAGCTAAGAAGTACAGGAGAGATATGTAGAGAAGATGATGAGTGAGTGAGTTTTGATTGAACTTGAACTTCCTAATTTATAGACAGTGAGATTTTTGAAGTTAGTGTTTGGATTTGATGTAAATCCAATGGAGAATGTTGGTTCCTAATGATTTGGAACAAAAATTTGTGCTAGTCACATCATTTAAGTCAAACCATAGAGCTCAAGTTGAGTGAATTGTAGAAGATTTGCAGTTAATGCAAAGAGTAAGTGGAAAATCTGTTGATATGATGTTCCCACGGATTTGACGGATCCCAGAAAAGGGTTCCTTGCTTGTATTGGAAAGGTAACTCACATGGAAAATTTGAAAAATCAAATTTTGGTGGGAAATTGATTTCTTAAGGTTCTAAGGGTTTCCTAAAACATTCTAAAGAGTCTAATGATCAGTAAAGAATTCCTAAAAACTATAATCCAAAATCTAACTATCGGGATTAGTCGGGAATTTTTGAAAAATGTTACTGTAGGCACCTGCGGATCCAATCGACAACAAAGACGGATCCAAAATTTGGGAGCCGTCGAATCCGCAGGTTCAGGATTGGCGGAGCCAAAGGATACACTAGGCGGATCCAAAATTTGGGATCCGCCAAATCCGCCGTATGAAAGTCCTAATTCTAAACAGAACGAATGTCATATTTTTCGTTTCTTGGTCAAAACCCGAAAAATCTCCTAAAACATATGTAATAGCTAATATGTGATACAAATATACTAATTATATCAATTCTAACACACGTATACACATAAATTAATCCGATCATAATATCTTACCATAAAGGGAGTTAAGCCAAACGGGGGCTTAATCTTGGAAAATTGATAACAACATGTGTTATCGACCTGCAATTTCAAGTTAGTTTACACATATGTCAAGTACTAACATAATGTCTTAAGAAACATACATGTTCAACACATCATTGTCTAATAAAGTCTAAAACCAAACACTCCCTTCACTTTAACTTCTTGCTCAATTTCTTGTAACCCTTGTGAAGTTTCATGATCCAACGCCCCAAGTTCTTCACCATTCCTTTGGTTTGCTGAAATTCCGCCGATTCATTTGGGATTGGTGGAAGTTGACTTAAGTATTCCGGTGGAGAGATCCTAGAGTAGGGTAAACCATCATCTTCGCTTATTGATGATGATGATGATGATGTAGGAGGATGAGGACATTTGCCTTTTGCAACCGCTACCCTATGATCACTTAAAGGAACAAAGGTGTGTGGAATCTCGGTGTAGTCGGGAACAAATCCTAAATCATTTCTAGGAATGGGTGCAAAAGCTTTGTAGAGACGGGTCAAAAGCATCCCGTAGGGCGTTGTGGTGGTACCTTGAACCGGAATATCGGCCATTCTCTTGGCAATATAGTATGCAAGGTTGAACGGTTGATGGTTTGACACACAATACATCATGTAGCAAAGGCTAGCATTGATGTGGTCTCTATTTCCTATTGTGCTTATGACATTTGCCCTTAAAACTTCCTCAAGCTTCTTAAATTGAGGCTTAAGCTCATTAAGTTCCATGGCAAATGGGTCTCTATCTACTTGACGACCTCGATACATCCTAGTTTGGTTATTCCTAGGTAAAAAGAGATGCTCACGAATGGTTTCTTTTGCAATCAATGGTGTGGCATATGGTGCCGTACGATCAAGGTTAGACTCTAGAATGGTTAATGACCACTTGTCAGAATAGAAACAAGTTCCTTGATTTGGAACTCCTAAGACATCTCCAAATTGATCTAAAGGAATATTGAATTGAAACCCGTTGACTCTAAAATAGATATTCATGTATCCATAATCATTAGAACTAAGTCCTACAGTAGCATAGAACTCGAGAATGAACCTAGGGATGATGGGCTCATCAATGTCTAGAAGATTATCGAAATGAATCACGGCTAATTGCTCGCGGAGAATGGTACCTTCATAGAATGAGGAGTCTACAACCCTACCCTCATGGACATATCATTTTTCTAGTGCTTTAAAGATATTTACTTGAGCTTCGGTGAGACCTTTGGTTTTGTGGTGTTTGGGATGGTATTTGACGGTGTTTTTGTGATCATAATTAGTTGCGGGAGGCATAGTTATCCTAGACAAGAAAAATATATAGTTTAGTTGAAGTTATCGAAAATACGTATAAATGTCTAGTGTGTGCCTACATGGGGACAATGTGGAGGTACGGTTATCTCGACTCCTTTTGATGCATGAAAATTTTGTTTATGCAAGTTTTATGATAAAACGAGAGATAACCCAAACGCTCCTACTTCAATGTAGCTTCATTTGAATGTACCCGAAAATACATATTAGTTATGTATTCCCTTTAGCATTCAAGAGACATTATGCAAGTGATGTTTAAAACATATCGTTTTTGTATTTGTATGAACAATGTTCAAAAACCGTTTTTCCTAGTCGTGAGAAGATTTTAGAAAAAATTTCTCATGGGGTTTTTGATAAATAATGATAATGTACTACAAGATGCAATTCCTAACTATGAAAAACATGATTTGTTATGCAATTTAGTAAATATGCTTCATGATTTTTCAAGAATTATGCATAAACCCCAAGTTTTGGTTTTGTGCATGAAATAGAAATCCTAGACGCAGATCAGGAATGTATTCATGATAAGGATACTTACAGTGATGTTTAGAGCTCAATTTGGTTGAGAAAGATGGCCTAAATTGTGAGTGTGGTGAATTATGGGTCGAGTTCCAGAAGGTGTTTGAATGCTGGGAAGTGTGATGAATAGTACAGGAAGTTTATTAAATAAACAGAAAATTGGCTCAACAAGCCACGGATCCGGCGGATCCAAAACAAGGGATCCGCCCTTGTTGTCGGTTGGATCCGCAGGATCAGAACACCAATTTTGGTATTGCCTGCGTTTGGTTAATCTAAGGTTCGAGTTAATGTTTAATCTACTCACTAGGTTCCATTAATCCTAAACCAAGTCTAAGATAGTTGAAAGGTTCTCTCTTGAGAGGTTTTGTGAGGATATCGGCAATGTTGTCCTCTGAGGAAACTTTCTCAATTGAGATGTTTCCCTTCTGAACATTGTCACGTAGGAAGTGGTGACGTATTTCTATGTGTTTGGTTCTAGCATGTTGGACTGGATTTTTGCTAAGATCGATAGCTCCTTTGTTGTCACAAAGAATGGGAATGTCGTTGAGTACAATTCCATAGTCGACGAGAGCTTGTTTCATCCACAGTGCTTGTTGGCAAGCTTTTCCTGCTGACACGTACTCGGCTTCAGTTGTTGATATGGCGAGGGCTATTTGTTTCTTAGCAAACCATGAAGTGAGACAATGTCCTACAAAAGTACAAATATCGCTTGTACTTTTCCTAACAACATAATCACCAGCATGGTCTGAGTCGGCATACACTAAGGTTTCCATTCCCGTCCCTTTGGGATACCATAATCCTAGATGTGTAGTGCCTTTTATGTACCTAAATATCCGTTTAACGGCTTCAAGATGGGATGTTTTGGGATTTTCTTGAAAGCGTGCACATAGACAAACACTAAACATAATGTCCGGTCTACTAGCCGTTAGGTAGAGTAAACTACCAATCATCCCTCTATATTTAGTGCTATCTACGGATTCACTTTCGTCATCCTTGGTGAGTTTGGTTTCGGAAGACATTGGTGTTTTCATAGGTTTAGAATCTTCGAGACCAAATTTCTTAAGCATATCCTTGATATACTTAGATTGGTTGAAGAATATCCCATCTTCTAATTGTTTTATTTGGAGACCTAAGAAAAAGTTTAGTTCCCCCATCATACTCATTTCAAACTCATCATGCATGATTTTTGAAAATTCATCGCATAACTCTTGACAAGTTGATCTGAATATAATGTCATCCACATATATCTGGACTATGATAATATGTGATCCCTTTTTCTTGGTGAAGAGAGTGTTGTCTACTAGGCCCATGGTATACTTATGGTCAACTAGGAAAGTCTTAATTCGATCATACCAAGCTTTTGGTGCTTGCTTAAGTCCGTATAATGCTTTCTTAAGTTTGTAGACATGATTAGGTTTTTCAAAATCGGCAAAGCCGGGAGGTTGTGCTACATACACTTCCTCATTTATGAAACCATTTAGAAATGCACTTTTGACATCCATTTGAAATAGTTTAAAGTCATGTGCACATGCATATGCAAGTAATATCCTAATTGACTCAAGTCTAGCTACGGGTACAAAAATCTCATCATAATCTATACCTTCTTGTTGATTGTAGCCTTGTGCTACTAGCCTAGCTTTGTTTCTAGACACTATGCCATTTTCATCCATTTTATTTCTAAAAACCCATTTTGTACCGATTATGGTTTGATTTTTAGGTTGTGGAACTAATATCCAAACGTCATTCCTAACAATTTGATTTAATTCCTCTTGCATCGCAATGACCCAAGATTCATCTTTTATGGCTTCATTAACATTTTTAGGTTCAATTGTTGAAACAAAACAAAAGAAGTTACTTTCATTTTGAGCTTTAGACCTTAATGTTCTTTCATTTATTTTTCCTATGACGTTTTCTAATGGATGACTTTTGGTTTCTTTGATATTAACTATTTCTCTTTTTACTGGTTCATCTTCTTTCTCACTTTCAATATTTTCCTGATTATCAACCATTTGACTTTCAACTAAGTCATCATCTACCAAAGGTGATGTCTTAGAGGGAGGTGGACTTTCATCGAATATTACGTTCAATGATTCCTCGACTTTTGAGGTTTCTTTGTTCAAAACAATATATGCTTTACTAGTTTGTGAATATCCCAGAAATACACCTTCATACGACTTTGGGTCGAACTTGGTGAGATAATTCTTTGTGTTTAAAATGAAGCACTTGCTTCCAAACACTCTAAAATATCCTAAAGTAGGTTTTTTGCCTCTATATAACTCATATGGAGTCTTTTTCAAGAATGGTCTAATTAGGACTCGATTTAGGATATATGTGGATGTATCTACAGCGTGACACCAAAACTTTTGAGGTATGTTTTGTTCATTTAACATGGTTCTACTCATTTCTTGAATTGTCCTATTTTTGCGTTCTACCACACCGTTAGATTGAGGGGTTCGAGGAGCCGAGAAATTATGAGTTATGCCATTGGCATCACAAAAAGCTCCAAATTGGATTTCATTGTCAAATTCACGACCATGGTCGGTTCTTATTGACACTATGTTACTTCCTATTTGATTTTGAATTTTCTTACTTAAGATTTCAAATTTATCAAACGCTTCGTTTTTAGTTTTCAAAAACTTAGTCCATGTATACCTAGAGTAATCATCTACTATTACCAAAGTATAGAAGTTTCCCCCGTAACTTTGTATAGCGGATGGACCAAACAAATCCATATGTAATAATTCTAGACACCTAGATGTAGACACCATGTTTTTAGCCTTATGGCTATTATGAACTTGTTTTCCTATTTTGCAAGCATCACAAAAGTGTTGGTCATATTTCAACTTAGGCAGGTTCCTAACGAGTTCCTTAGATGATAAGGATTGAATTAACCTCATATTGGCATGACCTAAGCGTCGATGCCATAGAGTTGAGTTATCGTCCAAAGAAGTGAGACAAAGTTTGTCTTTAGGTGTTTTGTCTAGTTTCATAACGTAAACGTTATTCTTCAAAACACCTTTTCCTACGGTTATGCCATCCTTAAGTATTTTACTTCCATTTTCACTGAAAAGGACGTTATACTTTTTGCGGCATAATTGACTAATACTAAGCAAGTTAAATCCTAAGTTATCTACATGAGCAACATCATCAATAGTGAGAGAGTCATGAGAAATCATACCTTTTCCGATGATTTTACTTTTAAGCTTGCTACCGAATGTGACATTACCTCCGTCGTACACTTGGTAGTTTGAGAAAAGGCTTTTATTTCCCGTCATGTGTCTTGAACACCCACTATCTTTAATCCACTCATCAGGTTCTAATTCAACTTTCAAGCACACCTAAGTTCAAGAAAAACTCAAGTGTTTGGTCCCCAATATCTCATGGGTCCGTTTGGGTTAAACATAACATTATCATGATTCATGTATGGAAATGGTGGACAAGTGTTCCATGGCATGAAGTTGGGACCTTGAAAGTTTCTAGACATGTTTTGGTTCCAATTATTTTGATAATGATGTTGTGAGTTAAAGTTACTCTTTGAAAAGGGGTGTTTGGGAAAACTGGTTTTAGGTGTCTGTTGAATCGTTTTAACTCTATACTCATTTCTAACTTGGCCTTTTCCTATAGTGACTGATGGTTTTTGTTTGTTAACAGTTGTACTAGTGCTAGGTTTTCTAGTGACCTTAACAAATTCAGTACGATTCATTTTAAGAACCTTCTGTTCATCAATAGTACCGACGGATCCCTTGGGTACAACTGGCGGATCCAAAATTTTGGATCCGTCGGATCCGTGGGTGTCTGACTCAGTTGGAACAGTTTCTTTTTCTTTCACTGTTTGTTTCTTAAACTCACTTAAGCTTCCTAGTTTCATAAAACCTAGTCCGGTTTTATCATGAGGTAATTTTTGCATCTTCATTATCTCATCTATACAACTTATGTTTTTGTCAAACTTTTTAAATTTAGAATTTTGTTTAATGAGATCTTCCTGTGTGATTTTCAGAGTTTCTAATTCTAGTTTAAGTTCTTGACACGAGACACAGGTTTCTTTACTATTTTTACCTTTTTCCATTCGTATCTCCTTTTCTTTAAGCCAATAAACTTCGTTTTCTAAAAGTGTTGTTTTGGTTTTTAAGAACTTATTTTTGTTTATGATTTTTAAAGTGATATCACACAGTTTGTTATATTCTACTTCTAAAGTTTCATCATCTATAGAAGAGTATGACGAGTCAGAATGTACCTCTTCTGTGTCATGAGCCATGAGAGCAACTTCGTCGTTCTTAGGCTCTTCGTCATCTCCTTCACTATCACTCCAAGCTCCACTGACAAAGGCTCTTAGAGACTTGTTCTTTGGAGGCTTTGGACATTCTCCTATTAAGTGACTAGAATCTCCACACCTATAACACTTCCTATCTACCTTTCCTTTTCTATCATCACGGTCTTTCCGGAAGGATTTCTTTTCTTCACGAGGTGGTCTTACGAACTTTCCTCGTCTCCTAAAGAACTTCTTGAAATCTCTTACGGCCATGGCATACTCTTCGTCTTCGCTACTAGAATAAGACTCTTCATCATCACATGACTCAACTCTAGCTTTCAAGGCAATGGACTTCATCTTCTCCTTCTTGCCTTTAACTATTTCAGAGTCTTTTTCCATTACCATTTCGTGAACTTTGAGATTTCCAATGAGCTCGTCCAGTGTCATGCTTGAAAGATCCTTAGATTCTTCAATAGCCGTCACCTTTGTTCTCCACTTCGGATGGAGTGCTCTTAGAAATTTCCTGACAAAATTCTTACTAGAAAAAGATTCATCAAGTGCTTTAAGAGATGTAATAATAGTATTAAACCTAGCAAACGCACTATCAATGGTCTCATCTTCAGAGATAACAAATTGTTCTTATTGTTGAACAAGAAGATCAATTTTGTTATCTTTGACTTGTGAGTTCCCTTGATGAGTGATAATTAATGATTGCCAAATATCCTTAGCCGTTTTACACATAAAAACTCTTTCATATTCTTTCTTAGGTAGAGCATTGTAAAGCATCATTTTGGCTTCGTTATTTTTGGCAATCAACTTCTTTTGCTCATCACTATGACGAGTAAGAGAAGTACCTACATCCCGACCACCTGAAATATCATTACTTATGGGCTTGTAATCACCCTCTACAATTATATACCATAGATCTATGTTCTTTGACTTCACATACGTCTCAAAACGATTTTTCCAATATATGAAACAATTTGGTTCAAATAGTGGTGGTCTTTGCATAGATTGCCCTTCTTTAAAGTTTTCAAAATCCATTGATCGTTTCAAGTTTTTAAAATACAATATATTTTGAAAATCTTGAGTAACACTGCTCTGGTACCAATTGTGGAAAACTAGAAGGGGGGTTGAATAGTTTTTACCGTTTTAAAATTAATTCGCTTTGTATACTTAATGTGATTCCAAAGTAAACAATCAAGCACACAAACAAGTAATATAAGTAAAGAAGTAAAGAGAGGAAAGATCAAACCACACAACGAAGATGTTTATAGTGGTTCGGCTACAAGGACTCTCTTCCTTGCCCTACTCCACTCCTCGAGCCTCTAACTCGAGAGTTTTTCTTCACTAAGAAACAAGCTCCCTTCTAGGCGGAGAAAACTGTTAGGATTTATAAAAAGCGTTGGTCATTGTCGTTATTTATTGTATTAAAAGTGTCGTTGTGTAACTAGTATATTTAGTCAATAGGGCTTGGACTTAAGCCTATATGTTATGTATTGTATTAAAGAAGCCCATGTGATAGCCCACCCAAGTCCAAGCCCATCCATCTCCAAATAGTATAAATAGAACCTCCCATCCTCACTTAGGAGGTTGGTGTTCTTAAGGTGCTCTCAAGGTATTGTAGTTATTTAGGGTTTGTATCATTGTTTTAAGTGTGTGATTTATATGAAGCTAATATTACAAGTTCCACTCTTATTTCTTTGATCATTCCTAGTAGTTGTTGTATTGGTTAGGATAATTATTAGTATTAACAAGTGGTATCAGAGCATAAAAATTAAAGTCTAGGATTATATACGTTTTAAGATCTCGTTACTGTTTCATTTGTTATTGTTTATTAGAATTTTGTTTTGTTTTTGTCACCTTCTGTTCTATTGTCTTTCTACTGTTCACAAGGACCACCTTTCATCAAAACAACAAAGTAGTCGAACCAACTTTCATCATTTCAACAAAGTGATCGAACGAGCAATATTTAGTCGAACGAGCAAGGTCATCGAACGAGCAAGGTCATCGAACGAGCAATATTCATCGAACGTGCAATACTCATCGAACGAGCAAGGTCAGTCGAACGAGCAAAAGGGTAGTCGAGTTAGACTTTCTCTTCCAATTGATCGAACGAGTCACTTGATCGAACGAGTTTTAAGCTAGTCGAACGAGTCACTTGATCGAACGAGTTTTAAGCTAGTCGAACGAGTCACTTGATCGAACGAGTTTAAGCTAGTCGAACGAGTCACTTGATCGAACGAGTTTTAAGCTAGTCGAACGAGTCACTTGATCGAACGAGTTTAAGCTAGTCGAACGAGTCACTTGATCGAACGAGTTTTAAGCTAGTCGAACGAGTAATTTGATCGAACCAGTTAAGCTAGTCGAACGAGTAACCTTGATCGAACGAAGCTCTTAGTCGAACGAGCTCTTAGTCGAACGACCAGATTGTTAGTCGAACGAGTTAACTAGTCGAACGAACTTAAAATTTCATCGAACCATTTTTTTCTCATCGAACCAGTTAGCTAGTCGAACGACTTCTCTTGATCTAACGACTTCACCTTGATCGAACGACTTCACCTTGATCGAACGAGGTAATCGAACAATAACTTTAATTGAACAACTCACCTAGTCGAAGCAACACTTCATCATCGAACCACCACTCATTCCATTCCATCGAAGCATCATAACACAGTCGAACCAAACTTTCTAGTCGAAGCAAAATTTTGATCGAACCATTCACTATAGTCGAACAAAAGACTAGTCGAAGCACCACTTCATTTGATCAAACCAGTTTTTTTTCTTCTTCTAGTCGAAGCAACTTCATGTAGTCGATCCAAGTAGCTTTTGATATAAGTGTTTTTGCAGTGATTGCTGTCTTCATACTTTGGATAAATTGGTTTCTATACAATACGTTTTTTTTATATAAGTGATGTGTTGAATGTTATCTGAAAAGCAGACACTATATATCAAAGTTACTTGTGTATGAGTCGTGTGTTTGGTTTGACGTGTGTTGATTGGTTTGCATGAGACGTGTGATTTCATAATATTATACGTGTGTTTTGTTTTAAGCTATACAGGTGTTTCATAATATTATAAGAAGTGTTTGCTTTGAAACGTGTTTACATTTTAAAAGTTCATCAAAAGTGAATATAATAATATTAAAGTATAATATTATTACTATAAACGTGAGTATAATAACCATTGGCATGTGCATAATACTTTGTGACTTTAAGACTTTGTAACTTTGTGAGTAATTTTCAAGTTTGGGATTTATTAAGTTTGAAGTTTATCTACTTTGTGGACTTATCAAGTTTCTAAATCTCAAGTTTCTCAAGGATTATCAAGTTTCTCACAAGTTATCAACTTTCTCGGTTTCTCAAGTTTCTCAACGACTATTCAAGGACAACGACAAAGGACTTAAACCAAACAAATCTCGTGAAGAGTAACCAACCGTATCCTAGTTCTTTAACCGATCCAATACCATCTTAACCATTCAACAACAACAATGACTACTCAACAAGACATCCACGCAGCCGGTGCTGAAAACCGTCCTCCAATGCTAGAAAAAGGTAGTTATCTTCCATGGACAAGCCGTATGCTTCGTTACTTGAAAACAAAACCTAATGGACAAGGCAAACTCCTGATCAACTCCATCAAGAATGGTCCATTCAAACCTCGTCAGATTCAAGAAGCTGGTGATCCCAATCAAACACCTCCTGTTCAACCATCCTTTCGTACTCAGAAGGAAGAAGAGTACACAGAAGAGGATTGGAAACAGATTGAAGCAGATGACTTAGCCATGCACCTAATTCAACTTGGTTTACCACAAGAGATCTTTTGTGCTATTGACAGCTGTGAAACTGCTTATGATATGTGGGAACGAGTTAGGAGGCTATGTCATGGAACTGAAATTGGTCAACAAGACATTGAAAACAAGCTTCTAACTGAATGGGAGAAATTTTCATCAACTCCAGCTGAACCAATTGAAATCTACTACACAAGGTTTTGCACTCTCATGAATGAGCTCATCAGGACTAATTTAACACCAAAACAGATTGTCCAGAACATCAAGTTTCTTAACAACCTTCCAGAGGAATGGGGACGATATGTTACGATTGTTAATCAAACAAAGAACCTTCATGAAGTGAACTATGATCAATTGTATGATTTCTTGAAACAAAACCAGAAAGAGGCAGATGAGGTTAGGAAAGAAATGCTTGCCAAAAAACATGATCCTTTAGCATTACTTGCTCAGTCACCATCACCTTCAACAATGAACACATCATCATCAACTCCCACTCAGAACTACATGCCAGATGAATACTCTCCACAAACTGCTATCTTCCCACAACAACAATTCTATCCTCAAGAACAACAAGTCATTCCACAACAATTTTACCCAGACTCACCATACAATCCTAATGATGACATGTCTGTACTAACTCAAGCATTTACCCTTCTATCAAAAGTTGTTCAAGGACGCTATTCCACACCTACCAACAACAATCAAAGGATTTCATCGAATACTCGCTACAGGCAGTTTGCTCAACCGGGTTTCAACATGGGTCAACAAGGTCAAATGGTTGGAGGTTATGGGAATATGAATCAACAGGGATATGCTCCTCAGATGGGTAATCAGAACACAGGACAGTATATGGGTAATCAAATGGGTCAGTATGCAGGGAATCAGATGGGTCAGAGGGTTCAAAATGTTGGAAATCAGAGGGTTCAGAATGTTGGGAATCAGAATATGGGAAATCAGATTGGGAATGTTGCTGCTGCTGGAAATGCTGGGAATATGAATCAAGGGAATGGAATAACGTGTTTCAATTGTCAAGGAATTGGTCATATGGCAAGAAACTGTCCCTCCAAGCCAAAAAAGAAAGATCCAGAGTATCTTCAGAAAGCTTTGCTCTTAGCTCAGAAGGACAAGGCAGGGTTTCAGTTAAGTGCTGAGGAAAATGATTTCATGGCACTGATGGATGATGCAGAGGATTTAGAGGATATCGATGCCAACTGCATCTTCATGGCAAATCTTCAAGAGGTTAAATATGACACGGATTCTGAAACACCTCCTGCTTATGATGCCAATGTGATATCTGAGGTACCTACATATACTACATGTCACAATAATGAAATGTTTGATATGTCACCTCAGAATGAACAACATCCTGCGACTCCTAATCCCATTTACGATACATATATGGACTCCCCAAGTTATAGTAATACTAATTTGGATACTCCAGATATGGATCCTAATGGAGGCTTCGAGTCACAGCATACTGAGAATGAAGAGGAAACACGTGCTTTAATTGAATCATTATTGCAAAATTGTGGTATTGAAATTGAAAAGGTCAAAAAGATCAATAGCGATGTTAAGGCCGCTAATGAAAAATTGACCACTGAGCTTGAGAGATACAAGGTGAACGAAAAAGCTTTTGAATTTCACCACAAACGTCTGTCAGAACTTGAAAATGGTTACAGTGATTCTATTTCAAGGGAGAAACTGATGAACTCAAATAAGTACATTTTATTACTATCATTTATCCTATTAATTTGACTTGTTTTACTATATTATGTATGAGGATTGATACTTAATCGTTTACTTTTGTAATTCTCAGTTGAAAACAAGCATTTGGTGAAACTTAGCGATTTTGGACTAATTATGGAGCAAAACGTGCATAAAGTGAAGAGTCTACTGAAATGGACAAGATCAAGTCAATTCTGCTCTAGATGCGCCGCATCTCACTCACGACATGCGCCGCATCTCTATCAAGATATCACCAGATACGATCCAAGATACAAGAGGACATGCGCCGCATCTATAAATGGGTTACGCCGCATCTTCTGGCGGTGTACGAATATTCCTGAATATTATAATCTTGGACCCCACGCGAAGTTAAGTACATGCGCCGCATCTACTTATAAGATGCGCCGCATCTTCCCTCAGACAGAAACTATAAATACCCCAAGGCCAGACGAATTTCGTGTGCATTATTTTAGATTCGAAGACCGAAGCAGCAGAACCCTAGGACGAATTCAGTTAAGGAGGCAGCACAAGACACACCAAACTAAGATACAAGAGCTGTAAGAAGGTGCTGCATGTGTTTAATTCATTAAGTAGTTTTGTTTTATTGTGTTAGCAAACTTTAATTCATCAGGATTGGTGGCTTGTGTAATGTGACAACGAAAGATTGCACTCCCTTTAATACTTGCTTTCCCATCAATTAAAGTTTATATGTTGATGTCTTTGGTTACTACTTATTAGTGCATTGATAACCTCTGTGTTTATTAGTGGCTTGCGGGCATTTGACTGCGGGACATAATGTGGCTCCCACGGTTATTACTAAATTGATCACTTAGGAATAACTTTTAGACATAAGTAATCATTAAGGGTTTACTCGCCGATAAGAATAGGACCAAAGAGAAAGGGTTAACTACATACACTTCATATAAAGCTATCAATAAAACAAGTGACAATCTACTTAATCATAAGGACAGCCCTCTTATTGTCTCGAGTATTTATCTGTGTACGTGTGTGCTACTTGCTGATTCGTGCCTATTGGTTTATTTTATTATTTAATTGCAAACAAATCGTGCCAGTCTCTCAGGCTGAAACCCCCTTGCGTTAGGATATTAAAATACTGATTAGAATAACGAGATAATACGTTCCACTCTTAGTGATCGACACTCTACTTACCATTATATTCATACTGACCGGGTACACTGCTCGTTAGGTGTGTGTGTTATTGATAAGTCGGCTAAATATAAATTTAAAACTTGAGTAGGCATCTAAACGTGCCAAAACTTTACTCCAACGCACGCCCCATCAAGTTTTTGGCGCCGCTGCCGGGGAGTGAATTGTTATTATCTGTTAATTTAATTAGTATTTTAATTAGGTTTTTCTTTTTATTAGATTAATTGCATCATTGTATTATTTTGCATATTTTTTGTATTGTGTGTTAATTGTTTTCTTTTATTTTTGAGTGTTTTATTTTTGTTTGTGTGTTTTTATTTGTTTTTTTTATTTTTCGTATTTTTTCTGTTCTGCTATCGTTGTATTGTGCTAAATCGAACGATACGGCGCATCTGATCTCTCAGATACGGCGTATTGCGTTCAAATTTTTTTTAATACAACGCGTTTAATTAATTCGATACGACGCATCTTTTCCCCAAGATACGGCGTATCTGTTTTTAATAAGAAAATTTTTCTAAGCGATAAAGCGATACGACGCATCTTTTCCCCAAGATACGGCGTATCTATTTTTTAAGAAAATTTTTTCTAAACTTTAACGCCATACGACGCATCTGCTTTGGCAGATACGGCGTATCTATTATTTTAATTAAAAACAGTTTTCGAATTCGTTAAATAACGAAAAGCGACGCATCGATTTTGTCGATACGGCGCATCTTTACTGATAGTCAAAAATCTTATATTTTGAAACGTAACGAAGTAACGGCGTATTAGTTTTTGCTGATACGGCGCGTTACAATTTTTATAAGTATAACTAATTTTTGATTATTTAAACATACAGCGCATTTGATTTATCGAGCGCGGCGTATTGCTTTTCTGAATAAAAGTCTGATTTATTTTTAACGTATTAAGATACGGCGTATCCCATTTATAGGATACGGCGCATCAACAGCAGATATCAGAAGCTTTTATTTTACTTTGATCGTTTCACCCTTCTTTTGCACGAGTAAGTTTTATTTCAGGAAGATGGACGATACGGATATTACAATGGAAGAATATATCAAGCTTATAGAGGAAAGAGCCTTGAGCAATAATCAGATGTATGATTGGAAAAGAGCAAGATATGGTGCACAAGTCATTGAGACGAAAGAAATTACTATGGAAGAATACTTGATTTTAGGGCATGAAAAGTCAAGGAAAGAAAGAAACAAATTGCCATTTCAACACACTTGGTGTATGTCAAATGATGATGAAGAAGATTCATATACCGTGAAACCAATTCCGGCAATTGTTCTTGATAGTACTTTTTCTTCGGAGATTGCACAAGATGATGCGTATACGGAACCTTACATTGAAGAATATTCTGCAATCGTATTACCACCATTAGACAATCCATCGGATGAAGATGAAAAGTATTCTAATTTTGATTTCGAACCATTTGACGCCATAGTTTATGATGACATACCTCAACCAGATTTTGACCCAACGAGGGATTTTGAAGAAATCTGGGATTACTTAATGAAGGATGAAATTCGGGACGATGCTGAAATTGCAAGACCACTAGTTGAAGATGAAGATTCACAAGATGAATTGGAGTCACTTACAACACAAAGTGGTACAAATTTATTTAATATTATTAATCCCGTTACTAATAATCTTGCTAGTTTTCCTAAACAGGTTGCAAAACAAAAAGATGATGAGGTGAAATTTATTACACTACCTATTGAAGCACCTGTGATCAACCCGTATTTGGTGGAGCTCGAAGAAGAGTTTGGTGATGAGCTCTTAAACATTGCTATGATTGATGAAGATGATGATTTCGACCCTATGAAGGATATAGAGGAACTCGAACTTTTACTTGCCAAAGACCCTTTCTCACCTTCTGCGGAAGTCAAGGGACGCCTTACTACCAAAGAGACTAACCAAGAAGAAAGGAGACTCATTTTTCCTCAACACACTACTCTTTCAGATGGAATGGTCAAGTCATCCAATTTATCAACCAAACCGGGTAAGGATAGGAAAGATGTACATATATTGCCAAGGTATGATCTTTATTTATTTCTTCCATCTTTACTAGCAAATTTACACTCTTTTCGTGTTTATTGCTACTATCACCCGCACTTGATCCCAAGTGGGGGGAACAACACCCTATTACACAGTAAATAAGGGTGGAGTCAGGCTCGTGACTCGAACAAAAACAAGCGCTTCGTGGGAGGCAACCCATGCTTATCTTTTATTTTATTTTATTATTCTGTTTATGTGTCAAGTCAGTCAGGCCACCGAGGATACGGCGCATCTCAATCCTGAGATGCGACGCATCTCCTGCAATGGTCATATCTTATTTTATTTAATTTTTCTGCATTTTTATTTTCGAATTTAAAACTTTTTATCAGTTTATTTTAATGCGGCGCATCCCTGGTTAAGGATGCGGCGCATCTTTATTCTGATCCGTATTAATTCCAGGCTCGATACGGCGTATCTTCTTCCATAAGATACGGCGCATCGACTGACCTGATGATTTTCAGTTTTAATTTTTAAGTTTTATTTTTCCTAACTACTAATGTATTATGCAAGTTTAAACCTTTCTTATCTTAGGTGTGTTTTAAAGTGTTGGTGGTATTATAGTTTCTTGGATTTCCTGTGGATACATCAAGTATGAAGCTTTAACGTTCTCATCCACAAGAAAGATGATTTTTGCTCTTATACTAATGGAGGATCATACCGAGCAAATCTCAGGGGAGTTTTTCTGTTCTAATTCTTTTATTTTCCAGTTTTTAACCTTTTATACAAACAACGAGGACGTTGTTGAACTTAAGTGGGGGGATTGGAGAATTAGAACACTTAACAATTACTTGTCCTAAACTTTTTCAAAAATTATGCTTAAAATGTGCTTAATATATCAAACTTAAAAATTTTTAGCATGTTTTTGTTTAAGATCTAAGTTGCATAGCTGCACACATGACGTTATTTTCAAAAATTGTGATTTTCCAAAATTCACAAATCTATGAGTGTGCCAGTGACTTGTAAACTTTAGAACTTGGCTTGTATACTATTCGAGACCACCATAATAAGTATTATATTTATATAATTGGAATGACTTGTCTAAATTGGTAAAATTCTAGGATTACACCCAAATAGCCTTTACATGTTACGTGTTATTAGCTAACTACACTGGTTAGTTAACCCCCGTATAAACCCTTTTGTTACTCTCATTTTTAGAGTAAGATACCCCTAGAAAAACCCTCAGAGCCATTCCTTTCGTTTCTTACACCTATGTTTAAAATGTTTCGTTACACCCTTACACCTTAGCCTACCCTGTAGATTAAAATCCGTGGTTTGGTTAATTGCTATAGGCAAAGTGTGTTTCCTTACATTACCTGTGTTCGCGTGCGTAATTTATTATCTTTGGTTAGGTCGGGAAATTGCACAATGCAATTAGAGTGAAAGTAAATATTGTATATCTTTGAGTTTATTTTTCGTGTGTTTACTACTTTCACTATTACCGTTATTTCTGAAAGTATGAAAAGTATGAAAAAAAATTATCCGGAAAGAAAGTTATAGTGATGTGGTGAAATTTTACACATCTATGTTTTTGTTTCAAGTTAAAAAAAAAAAAAAAAAAAAAAAAAAAAAAAAAAAAAAAAAATCGAAAAAATAAGAAAAGAAAAAGAAAAAGAAAAAGAGTTGGATGTTTGTTTTTAAACCAACGATGTAAAGTTATGTAAGTGGTCGATATCACCAACTATTTGTTGTACTATATCTATGGATTGAATGGGAATTGGCAGTTATGGGAACGCCAATTAAGGTTTATTCTTTGATTAAGATCTTGTTGAGTATAATTCGTGTCTACCTAAAGCGTGTGTTTCAAGTGTTAAAGCGTGAGTTATTCTATGATATGAGTCTTATTCATGGGATGGTTGGGATAGTGATTAACCACACTTATGATTTTAATCTATTTGTTTTGTTTATTTTTCATTTTACACCAATTTATATCCCAAATGTTATCCATACCCTTTATTATTCTTTATCCAACCAAACCTTTGATTTATTGAGATTAGGGATTTGAGCAATCTTAAGTATCGTAGTCGTGGATTCGGCTATGTATTTATGATTTTGTCGCCCTTTTTGATATATTATTATTGGTGAAGTTTGGACCTATCTTTAGCCTATTCGAGTTAAGGATTTGAGCAATTGCAAGTATCGTGTTCGTGGATTCGATCATGTATTTGTGATTTTGTCGCCTTTTCTGGAATTTGAGATCGATAGTGAAAGAGAATAATTAACCCTTAAGCCTAAAAACCCTTTTTACCGCTTTAGACTTGTTATTCCTTAGCTTTAGTGGAGGAGATGTGTATACTTGCCAAGCTTATGATAGAATATTCGTCACGACTGGACAGTTAAACGATTAGATTTGCTTTTATCAACTTATTTTATTTTACTTCTAATTCGTTAAGTGTTTAGTTGTGTGATTATGAAATAAACGAATACATGCTTAAATATAAAAATACATCCTAATATCTTTTAGGATACATTTTCATAAGTTTTAATCTAAGGTTTACTTGGGGACAAGTAAAGTTCAAGTGGGGGGATATTTGATGAACTCAAATAAGTACATTTTATTACTATCATTTATCCTATTAATTTGACTTGTTTTACTATATTATGTATGAGGATTGATACTTAATCGTTTACTTTTGTAATTCTCAGTTGAAAACAAGCATTTGGTGAAACTTAGCGATTTTGGACTAATTATGGAGCAAAACGTGCATAAAGTGAAGAGTCTACTGAAATGGACAAGATCAAGTCAATTCTGCTCTAGATGCGCCGCATCTCACTCACGACATGCGCCGCATCTCTATCAAGATATCACCAGATACGATCCAAGATACAAGAGGACATGCGTGATGCGTGGTTTTGCAACCTTACAACAGGTTTTACCTCTCGAGGGATCTCAAGAGGCTTACAACCCCACCAGGCAGTGTACCTGACCGATGTAGTATAGTGTAGTGGTAAGTACGGGGGATTGATCGTTCTCCACAGGGAATAGTGTTCGTTAGGTATGAAAGACTACTCTAATAGGTCTAAGGGTTGAGGAAGATTCTTTTTTTATGTTTTTATATTTTTATGAAAGCAAGTAAAATCTCGGTTTTGAAAGAGTGGGCGGAATTAGTTGCTAGTCAACTAACCCAAAATTACTACGGATGCAAATAAAATAAAATAACAAAAATGAAAATGTTGGTGAGAAACTTATGTGTAGAGAAATGTGTTTACTTAGATTTCCTTACTCCCTAACTATCTTTTACCGGTTAATTAGTGTGTATTAGTCGCGTGGATGACGGGTGTATTCCTTAATACCATTCGTGGGGTGGCGTACGTACTTCCCCAACTCTACAAGCTCCTACTTCACTCCTATGTCGAGCCGGCTAGGAAGCTCCTAACATGGGATCACTAGAATTCGCTTGTGCATTAAATACAACCATAAAAACCTTTAGTACGCCTTTGGTTCATGTTTCTTAAGACGTTCAAGCAAGTTACCGAATAGGAAGTTAGCCAGTTTTCTTAAGCCTAACATAGATAAACAATCATCCAATACAACTAATAACACACTAATAACCAATAATCAATAGCTAGGTTTCATTAGATCTAAGCAAACACAAGATAAATCTAGCCTAACATGTTAAACAAAAGACAAGAATAAGATAGAATCAAACAACACATAGACATATTGAATGATTAATTGATAACTTATCTTCAATGTAACATGGAAGATCTCAAGGCAAAAAGCCTTGAAAAAGAAGCTAAAATCGTCTTAGGGTTTTCTCCCAAAATTCCACACACTAAGCTCTCTCTTAATGACAAAAAATTAGAAAACTATATATAGATTTTTGGATCTGACGGCGTCACGTTATGGAGTGTGACGCCGTCACCTCGCCGCTTTTAGGGTTCCCGGATGACCTTCTTGACGCCGTCCCTTTTTAGCTCTTCAAAATCCATTCTGGCTTATCAAGGCTTGACGCCGTCGAACTTGAACGTGACGCCGTCCCCTTTTGATTTAAGCCGTGACGCCCTTGATCAGGTTAAAGCGTGACGCCGTCAGAATTCACATGCTATTTTCACTGGCTTATCATGAGTAAATTTCACATCCACTTTGTCTTGCCAAGGCATGACGCCGTCTGGGGTTAAATGTGACGCCGTCAAAGGTAACTTTCAGCCGATTTTTGAGACTTTGCCGTTTTCTTCACTTTTATGCTCCAAAAACGTCCAAAATGCCTCCTTTTCCAGATTTCTCCTCAAAAGTACCTAAAATGACAAAAGGAACGATTTAGGGCAATATTTGATCAAATAAATACGATTTAGGGCTTAAATGACCCCTTAAAAGCGGTACACTTTTCGCTTCATCAAATACCCTTACACTTGAGATTTGCTTGTCCTCAAGCAAATGCGCTTTTATTCTAATCAAAATACAAGTTAGGGGTCATTTAATGCAAACATAAAAGTAATTACAACAAATAATCATTCCACTTCAATCATAATAAGCACGGAGATTACAAACTAGCACCTCACAAGTAGTGTTTAGATACTCACATCTCTCAAGTGTCATCAAAATAAATCTCATAAATGAAAACGGATAATATCTCTCACTACCTGTCATAGCAAATAGATTACCATAGGCTTGGGAAAGGATCGAAAACCTCCTCCACTAGGCGTAAGCACCAAAGATAAACTATCAAAGAGGGCTTTTAAATGGGTTATAACGTTAGGTGTAGGGAAAAGGAAAACACGGTTTTGTTGGATAAGGGATATTTTACTGGTGGCGAGTTAAAGATCTTGATCAATTACATGTACTATACAATGTTGCTAAGCCAAGAATAGACTCGATCTTAAGCTAGAAACGAAATAACAAAATAACAAAAACATAAAACAAACATAAAATGAAACGGGATGGTAGCCCGTATGTTTTTTCTATTTTTCTTTTTCTCATTTTTTTGTATTTTTTTTTTTATTTTTTATTTTTTTTTTTTTTTTGCATACACTTTTGCCCTACCATCCAAAATAATACATCATAGGGGCGTTGCATTCCCCTTACACTTGAACTTTTACATAACTTTACAATTAACTATTCTAATGACTCGAATTAAGATAATCGAAAAACTTGGAGTACTTTTTAAAATATTTAGCACATATGGGGGTAATAAATGATGTTCTTCCCCATTACTCCATTACACTAGTACTTTACCCATGAGTCCCAATCGTCCCAAAACAATATGTACAAGGATATGACTCGACTTAGCAACCATGTAATCAACTAGATAATTAACTTGGGTTTAAACAAATGTTGTCACAATAATGCACTAAAAATGAGTGCATACAAGGTAGGCTAAGGCGATTTGGGTGTACATTTAAGTGGGGTGTAACAAATTCTTCCTTTAAGTAAAATGCTTAAAGGTCGAAACGAAAAGATAGGCTCTGAGGGGTGTACTAGGGGTATCGTGTACTAAAAATGAGTACAACGCAAAGGGGTGTGGGAGAATTACTTGACCAATGTAGCCAATGTAATTATAACAAAAACACAGGTGTAAAACAATGGGTTAATCCTAATGCCTCTTATCACGTAGTAAATCTAACTACACGAATGTAGTCTCACTTGTGGCCTTGGAATGGTCCTAACGCAAGTTCTAGAATCTAAGTGCTACCGGTACACACATCATAGCATAAATGCTTTTCCTACCAATTCTAGGGGCGAACCTCACATATTTGGGGTGGAAAATTTTTTAGTGGTACGGTTTTTTTGTGCTAGTCATATAACTCCTATCCGTGAGACGCTCATTAAGATCAAAGTTTCACTCCTATATGTTGTAAAAAATTTTAAATTTGGCACTAAAATTGCCCTAACAGGTATTTATCTCAGTTTTATTACACATCTACTATTAAACAAACAAAAATCAAGTGTAATAGCATTCTCTAATCGTACTTTTACCCCCCCTTACACTTAAGATGAACATTGTCCCCAATGTTCAAATAACAAGATGTAAAAGCAAAAAGTAAAAGAATGAAATCAAATACTCCCCTGATTCGCTCGGTGGATAATGAAATAATACGGTTAAATCTTCTTCCAAAGTAATGTTGAAGCTCCATGACTAATGCATCGCCAAAAGCTTGATCCAAAAACATTTCCTTGTCCAAAATAACCTGTTAAACCTGAGAAAACAAACACGAAAACCTGCATAACATCGGCGGGATAAATCTATATATAAGGATATAATGCTTGTGGAATGATAATTTTGCAGATTCCTGGAGATTATAAGTTGGAGATTTAATGAAAACTTTTTAAAAACAAAACTTTCAAAAATTTCTGAAAATTAAATCTGACGCCGTCAGGTTATAAACCCTGACGCCGTCAGAAATGACCTGACAAAAATTTTCATTTTAAGTTTCCGGAAAATTTCTGGAAAAACCTTTACCTTACTTCCTGGAAATCCTGCAAAACATCATTATGACTCGATACAAGCATTTGACTCAAACAAACACTAATATGTATGTTAATTTATTATTATTACGATTCATGTTCATTTGTGTTCTAATAAACCGATTTAGATTTCCCTTACACTTGTCTTTTGCAAAATACCTTTATATGTAGTTAAGACGAAGTTAAAAAACAAAATAAAGCATTTTCACAAATTACTTTTGAACATGAATCAATAAGAATAAAAATTAAACATACATACGGAAACAAATAAAAACAAACAAACAAACAAATAAAACACACAAAGCAAATAAATAAAATAAAGCTTGGGTTGCCTCCCAAGAAGCGCTTATTTTTGTTTGAGTCACGAGCCTGACTCTACCCTTATTTAACAAATAAAGGAGAGGTTTTTCCTACACTTAGGATTAAGTGCGGGTGATAGTAGCGATACACACCATCTTGGTGGAAGTATGCCGCGTGAGGAAAGAGTGGTGGATGAATTATATACTCAAAGGGGTGTGCTCCTTTCATCATAACCTTACCTAGTTCACTTTGGTCAATGGGTGAGTTAAAGTGTTCTCCTAAAAAGGGATCATCTTCTATCAACTTCGAAAGACTCCTAGTTGGGAATCCATCTTGACCTAATAAACCCGGTTTAAACCCATAATGTTTCTTGTGATCAATCATGAATGGGTGATGTAGACATGTAAGGTCATTTTTCACTCCTATATTGTCTTCCTCACTACAAGGCTTAATGTCTACTACCTTAAACTTAAGACTACCCGGACTATATGTTTTGATGGGTGGATCGGGACCAAATTCAATTCCTAAATTTTCATCCAAGGATGGAAGATTAGGTAACGGTTTTGGTTGAGGCTCCGGCTCATCAAAACTAGGAACTTCCATTGGACTAAAAGAAAGGTTGTGATCACTAAAAGCATTCAAACCTATTTCTTCTAGTTGTGTTTGGTCCAAGGGCTCTACCTCTATTGGGGTTCCTATAGTCTCCTCAACTTCTTCCGGGTAACTCACGGGCGGTGTGTGTGCCTCAAATGATGGTAGGACTTGTGGGGTACTTGGTGGGCTTATGTTACTTACCTCATCATTCCTTGTGTCAAGACCACCTATATCATCATCATGTGTTTTATTAGAATCTAACCCTAACATTTTCCCTAGTATCTCAAGTGCTTCTCTAGGCATCTCAACTTCTATATCCGAATCATAAGGATCATCCTCAATATTCTGACTGCTATATTCAAATTGCCCAAAAGATTCATCATGCGTTTCTTGAGATTCATCGTCATCGATCATAAAACCTAGGTCTTTTTGATCAATGTGATCATGCTCGGCAAAATCCTCCATCACATCAAGGTCACCTATGTGTTCATCCTGTATTATGGTAGTGCCTAACCATGACATGCAGCTAGGTGGCTCAACTCTACCCTCATCCCCAAACAAACTTGTTTCATGATCCTTGAAATTTGTGGTCAATTGACTTGTATTAATGTTTGTTGGGTTGTCTACCATATAATAATATTGGGCACAATTCTCAATAGCTTCCCATGCTTTCTCAGCACTTAATTTCCTAATATCCCTGCCGGCAATATGGTAAATGTCCCTTTGGGCATGTCGGTCGACATGATTGTAAAAGATTTGAGTTAGGGACCAAAAATCGAAGTTATGATGAGGGACTTTTTGGAGTAAATATTTAAAACGAGTCCATGCATCATAGAGAGGTTCATCTTTATGTTGTTTAAACATCAAGATGTCATATGGAGTGGGTGAATTACGTGGTTGGTGGTATGGTGGATTCGCGTTCTCCATAATGGTGAACGGAAGAGTCAATGGAAATCTTATACGAACAAAAGCACGAAGAAAATAGATAGACTAAAGAAAAACCTAGAAACATAAAATAAAAATCTCACTAGAAAGGAATCTAGTGAGTAGACCTAATAAAATAAAAATTCAACCTAAACAATAACTATTCCCCGGCAGCGGCGCCAAAAACTTGATGCGTGGTTTTGCAACCTTACAACAGGTTTTACCTCTCGAGGGATCTCAAGAGGCTTACAACCCCACCAGGCAGTGTACCTGACCGATGTAGTATAGTGTAGTGGTAAGTACGGGGGATTGATCGTTCTCCACAGGGAATAGTGTTCGTTAGGTATGAAAGACTACTCTAATAGGTCTAAGGGTTGAGGAAGATTCTTTTTTTATGTTTTTATATTTTTATGAAAGCAAGTAAAATCTCGGTTTTGAAAGAGTGGGCGGAATTAGTTGCTAGTCAACTAACCCAAAATTACTACGGATGCAAATAAAATAAAATAACAAAAATGAAAATGTTGGTGAGAAACTTATGTGTAGAGAAATGTGTTTACTTAGATTTCCTTACTCCCTAACTATCTTTTACCGGTTAATTAGTGTGTATTAGTCGCGTGGATGACGGGTGTATTCCTTAATACCATTCGTGGGGTGGCGTACGTACTTCCCAACTCTACTAGCTCCTACTTCACTCCTATGTCGAGCCGGCTAGGAAGCTCCTAACATGGGATCACTAGAATTCGCTTGTGCATTAAATACAACCATAAAAACCTTTAGTACGCCTTTGGTTCATGTTTCTTAAGACGTTCAAGCAAGTTACCGAATAGGAAGTTAGCCAGTTTTCTTAAGCCTAACATAGATAAACAATCATCCAATACAACTAATAACACACTAATAACCAATAATCAATAGCTAGGTTTCATTAGATCTAAGCAAACACAAGATAAATCTAGCCTAACATGTTAAACAAAAGACAAGAATAAGATAGAATCAAACAACACATAGACATATTGAATGATTAATTGATAACTTATCTTCAATGTAACATGGAAGATCTCAAGGCAAAAAGCCTTGAAAAAGAAGCTAAAATCGTCTTAGGGTTTTCTCCCAAAATTCCACACACTAAGCTCTCTCTTAATGACAAAAAATTAGAAAACTATATATAGATTTTTGGATCTGACGGCGTCACGTTATGGAGTGTGACGCCGTTACCTCGCCGCTTTTAGGGTTCCCGGATGACCTTCTTGACGCCGTCCCTCTTTAGCTCTTCAAAATCCATTCTGGCTTATCAAGGCTTGACGCCGTCGAACCTTGAACGTGACTCCGTCCCCTTTTGATTTAAGCCGTGACGCCCTTGATCAGGTTAAAGCGTGACGCCGTCAGAATTCACATGCTATTTTCACTGGCTTATCATGAGTAAATTTCACGTCCACTTTGTCTTGCCAAGGCATGACGCCGTCTAGGGTTAAATGTGACGCCGTCAAAGGTAACTTTCAGCCGATTTTTGAGACTTTGCCGTTTTCTTCACTTTTATGCTCCAAAAACGTCCAAAATGCCTCCTTTTCCAGATTTCTCCTCAAAAGTACCTAAAATGACAAAAGGAACGATTTAGGGCAATATTTGATCAAATAAATACGATTTAGGGCTTAAATGACCCCTTAAAAGCGGTACACTTTTCGCTTCATCAATGCGCCGCATCTATAAATGAGTTACGCCGCATCTTCTGGCGGTGTACGAATATTCCTGAATATTATAATCTTGGACCCCACGCGAAGTTAAGTACATGCGCCGCATCTACTTATAAGATGCGCCGCATCTTCCCTCAGACAGAAACTATAAATACCCCAAGGCCAGACGAATTTCGTGTGCATTATTTTAGATTCGAAGACCGAAGCAGAAGAACCCTAGGACGAATTCAGTCAAGGCAGCAGCACAAGACACACCAAACTAAGATACAAGAGCTGTAAGAAGGTGCTGCATGTGTTTAATTCATTAAGTAGTTTTGTTTTATTGTGTTAGCAAACTTTAATTCATCAGGATTGGTGGCTTGTGTAATGTGACAACGAAAGATTGCACTCCCTTTAATACTTGCTTTCCCATCAATTAAAGTTTATATGTTGATGTCTTTGGTTACTACTTATTAGTGCATTGATAACCTCTGTGTTTATTAGTGGCTTGCGGGCATTTGACTGCGGGACATAATGTGGCTCCCACGGTTATTACTAAATTGATCACTTAGGAATAACTTTTAGACATAAGTAATCATTAAGGGTTTACTCGCCGATAAGAATAGGACCAACGAGAAAGGGTTAACTACATACACTTCATATAAAGCTATCAATAAAACAAGTGACAATCTACTTAATCATAAGGACAGCCCTCTTATTGTCTCGAGTATTTATCTGTGTACGTGTGTGCTACTTGCTGATTCGTGCCTATTGGTTTATTTTATTATTTAATTGCAAACAAATCGTGCCAGTCTCTCAGGCTGAAACCCCCTTGCGTTAGGATATTAAAATACTGATTAGAATAACGAGATAATACGTTCCACTCTTAGTGATCGACACTCTACTTACCATTATATTCATACTGACCGGGTACACTGCTCGTTAGGTGTGTGTGTTATTGATAAGTCGGCTAAATATAAATTTAAAACTTGATTAGGCATTAAAACTGCCAAAACTTTACTCCAACGCACGCCCCATCAGAAACATTTGCAAATCAAATACGACACTCTTGATGTTAAATAGAACATGCAAATTAAATCCTCAAAAGCAGAAATTTCTGAATTAACCAACCAACTTTCTAAACAAAAATCAACTTGTTCTGATCTTGAAAAAGAGAAGAAAGAGTTGCATACAAAGTTTTTAAAACGAGAAGATGAACTTCTTGATGAAGTACTTGACAAACAAGAAACTATTAAAAAGTTGGAAGAATTGCTTGTAAAAACGGGTCATTCAACTCAAACGATTAATATGTTAATTAACGACAAAAACCCGATTTTATATACAAGAAAGAAAATGGCTCTCGGTTGTGAAAACCCTTGTTATTTCAAGAAAGCTCAGCAAAAACAGAATGTGCTATTTAATGGTAATCTTATAAATGATGTGCGTGATCCACCTACGTGTTATGATTCGTATGAAACGATTGAGCTTACGAAAGAGAGTCGAAACAAAATGAGACAATTAAACAGAGAAATCAAACCAATTGATTATAATGAAGCAAACAAACTTGCTGGTGTTCATCTTGTTAAAAAGGAGTCACCTTTGTTTTTCAAAAAACCAGTGGCTACCACAAAGTTCAAAGTTGTGTCAAAACACCTTTCTAACATCGAACAAATGTACTCTACCGACACTTCCGCAAGTGAAGCTAGAATACTATTGGCCGATCTTAAAAGGAGAGTTGAAATGCTTCAAGATGTTGTGGCAACCAAAACTAATACTAAAATCAACGATTGGTTTTCAAGTTTTCAAACTGAACAGAAAAAGATGTTCGAAACAGAAATTACTCCCATTTTATCTGGCATACATGCAAGAGCAATTCATGTTGAGAACGCAATTATCAAAGAAGTAACTGAATTTGTCAAGGACCACACATCCTTGGTAATTGAAGCCAATGAAAACATTGAAAAAATCAAAGTTTTGGAAAAACAAAATGACGCACTCTCTGAAGAAGCTCTTTCAACTGATATTATGTCCATTATTTATCAAATGTATTCTGTTGAAGACGATGAAAGACTTCGAGCTGAGACTTCCCAAATTGTTTCAAAATATGAAAATGCGTTTGCAAAGCTTGAAAAAGAAAATGTTACATATTTTAAACAACTGGATCGGAAAAAGGAAGAATGTAAGTATGACAAACTGTCGTATGAACATTCTTACAAAGAAATGCAAAAACAAATTGATCTTTTGAAGTCTCAGCTTGAATGTCAAAAAGGGAAGGGTGAAGAAATTATTGCAAAACCAAAAATGTCAATTTCACAATCTGCTCCTTCACCCTTGCCCAAAGAAAAAGCAAAAGAGAAAGTAGTTGTCGAAACACCAACTGTGATAGCACCTGGACTTTATAGGATTAGTACCACTATTGCATCTACCTCTACATCTAAAACATATAGGGCGATAGACAAAAGTGTTAAGGAAAATCCAAAAGAGACTAGGAAAGCTAACACTGATTCAAAGGACAACAAGATAAATCCTAATGAGTGTGCCTCACCTTCTACAGGAGTAGAAAGTACCTCTAAGAGCAGCAGACCAAAGCCTAGGAGCAATACAAGGAATAGAGTCGCGCCTGCTTCTAAGAGTGAAACCAAGAATAAAACGAAAGAAGTAGAAGAACACCCTAGGATTTTATCGCTTTCCAAGAAGAAACTTATGTCATCTGAATGTAACGTTAAAGACAATATTTCTAGTACATGTAATGAACCTGTTTGTTTAATGAACAAGAAATCTTTGTCTGAAAATGTATGTGATGATATTGTTTCTAATGTTGTGCATGTGAATGATAAGCCTGCTAAGAAAGATGTTCCTTCAGAAAATACTACTAAGACTAGATACATTCAAAGACTTATTGCAAAGTCTAGGAAAACAACTAGTAGTCTGCTGCCTAGGAACTATCTTAAGATGTGCGTATGGATTCCAACGGGTAGAGAATTCAGTCTAGAAAATGGTAGAATAAAAATGGCTAAGGAAGAACCAGTAAAAACTGTCTATGATTGTATTTCTCCTGTTATCCCTAACCCCATGGAACCAAATGATAAACGGTTTCCAAATGCACAATCATCTATTATTGGCAGGTTATCGAAATATGTCTTTGGATCGTCGACTCGGGTTGCTCCAAGCACATGACCGGGAATCTGAAGCTGCTGATCAACTTTGTATGGAAGTTCATGGGAATAGTTCGGTTTGGAAATGATCATGTAGCAGCTATTCTAGGTTATGGAGATCTACAGTTTGGGAATTTTTTGATCACTCGAGTTTACTATGTTGAAGGTTTGGGACACAACCTGTTTTCAGTCAGACAATTTTGTGATGCGGATTTAGAGGTTGCATTCAGAAGAAATACATGTTTCGTTAGGAACCTGGTTGGTGATGATCTCTTAACTGGAAATCGTGGCACCAATCTTTATGCTATCGACATAAACCAAATGGCCTCGTCATCAATAATTTGTCTTATGACAAGAGCTGACGATACTAAGTCCTGGTTGTGGCATAGACGCCTTTCCCATCTCAACTTTGACACGATAACAAAGCTTGCCAAAGACAACATCGTCACCGGTCTCCCTAAATTCAAATACACCAAAGAACACTTATGTCCATCATGTGAACAAGGCAAGAGCAAAAAGGCAACTTATAAACCTAAAACCGTTCCCAGTTCAATTGATAAGTTACATCTATTACATATGGACTTATGTGGCCCAATGAGAGTTGAAAGTATCAATGGAAAGAAGTATATTCTTGTGATTGTCAATGATTACTCAAGATATACATGGGTAAGGTTTTTGAGATCAAAAGACGAAGCACCTGGAATCATCATCACCTTTCTGAAGCGAATTCAAGTTCTACTTCAAGCTCCAGTTAGGATTGTAAGAACTGACAATGGCACGGAATTTGTGAATCAGGAGTTAAGAACATATTTTGAAGAAACTGGAATTACTCACCAGACATCAGCAGTTAGAACTCCACAGCAAAATGGCGTAGTTGAAAGAAGAAACAGAACTCTTGTGGAAGATGCTCGCACAATGCTGATCTACTCCAGTGCACCGTTATTCTTATGGGCTGATGCTATTTCAACTGCCTGTTTTACTCAAAACCGATCCCTAATCCATCCAAGATTCAATAAAACCCCATACGAACTAGTGAACAACAGAAAACCCGATATCTCTTATCTTCATGTATTTGGCGCTTTGTGCTATCCTACAAATGACAGAGAGGATCTGGGGAAGCTGAAGGCTAAGGGTGATATTGGTATCTTCATTGGTTATTCAGATAACTCGAGGGCATTCAGGGTGTATAATAGAAGAACGAAAAGAGTAATGGAGACGATGAATGTGAAATTTGATGAGATTTCACAAATGGCTTCTGAGAGACTCGCTCTAGAACCCGCGCTTAACCCAATGGCTTCTAATCGTATCGGATTAGGACCCGCAACACAAAGTCAAACTTCTGGACACATCAGTTCAGAACTCACACCCCAAGGAGCTCAGTCAACTAACATTGATAAACCTACAAATCAAGAACTGGAAAATTTCTTCGAGTTTATGTATGATGAATACTATGGTGGAGCTTCAATAGATACATCACAACAACGTTCCGCTGCACCCGCTCAACATCAACCACCACAAGATGCATCTACTACAATCGAAGCTGAAGCACCAACTCCCTCCACGTCAATATCATCTACATCTACTCCTGCCACTCCAGTAATTGAGATTGTTTTACCAACAGTTGATGAGCAAAACCCAACAACACCAAATCAAGAAGAACCATACCAAAACGATGCTGTGTTAGAAGAAGAAGAACCATTTGAAAACCCATTTGCTACGGAATCTGCTGAATCTTCTTCTCGGTTATATGAACCATCAAACACGCATTCGTTAGATTCAAGATACCCTTCAACGTTAAAGTGGACTAAAGACCATCCAATAGAACATGTCATTGGTGAACCTTCTAGGCCAGTACAGACGAGAAGACAACTCGCTACCGATTGTGATATGTGCATCTTTGCCTGCTCAGTTAGTTTAAAAGAGCCAAAGAACATTCGGGAAGCAATGTCAGACGATGCATGGATTGAAGCAATGCAGGAAGAACTTCTCCAATATCGACTTCATGACACTTGGGATTTAGTGCCAAGACCTCTCGACAAACTTGTCATTGATCTTAAGTGGATATGGAAGAATAAAATGGATGAAGAGATGACTGTAATTCGCAACAAATCTCGTCTCGTGGCTAAGGGATTTAGACAGGAAGAGGGAATCGATTTTGATGAGTCATTCGCACCAGTAGCTAGACTTGAAGAGGTCAGGATTTTCTTAGCATACGCGGCTCACAAGAACATCATGGTCTATCAGATGGATATCAAGACGGCTTTCTTGAATGGAACTCTGAAGGAAGAGGTGTACGCGAGTCAGCCAGATGGATTCGTTGAAAAAGATCATCCCGACTACGTCTACAAGCTCAAAAAGGCTATCTATGGTCTAAAACAAGCCCCAAGGGCATGGTATGATGAACTCTCATCTTTCTTGCTGTTAAATCATTTCTCCAAAGGAACAATTGACCAGACCTTGTTTACCAAAAAGTTTAAAGATGACATTTTGATTGTTCAGATTTATGTGGACGACATAATCTTTGGGTCCACTAATCCTGAACATTCAAAACATTTTTCAAATCTCATGAAAAGTAAATTTGAAATGTCTATGATGGGCGAATTAAAATTCTTCCTTGGACTTCAAATCCATCAATCCCATCATGGTATTTTTATTAATCAAGCAAAATATACAATTGAGATTTTAAAGAAACATGGAATGGAAAATTGTGACTCTGTTTGTACTCCGATGGTCACCTCACCCAAAATTGGTGCTGACCTATATGGGAAACCCATTTATCTGAAGAAATATCGGAGCATGATTGGATCTCTCATGTACTTAACTGCTAGCCGACCCGATATACAATTTGCTGTTTGTTTATTAGCACGGTTTCAGGCAAGGCCTACCGAACTTCACCTCAAAGAGGTTAAACGGATCTTCCGGTACCTTCGAAGAACCATTAACATGGGACTTTGGTATCCGAAGGATTCGGAGTTCAATCTAACAGCCTTTGCAGATGCCGATCATGCTGGTTGCCAAGTCACTGCAAAAAGTACATCCGGAGGAGCACAATTTCTGGGAGAGAAGCTAGTAGGCTGGTCATCAAGGAAACAAGACTGCACAGCGCTTTCAACCGCAGAAGCCAAGTATGTATCTCTATCTGCGTGTTGTGCCCAAGTTCTATGGATGAGGACACAACTCACAGATTATGGCTACTCTTTCGACCACATACCTATGTATTGTGACTCGAAAAGTGCCATAGCCATCTCGTGCAATCCAGTTCAGCACTCCAAGACCAAGCATATTAGAGTCCGCTACCACTTTATCAAGGAACACGTCGAAGAGGGTACTGTTGAATTATTTTTCGTGAAGACTGAATACCAACTCGCCGATCTATTTACTAAAGCCCTCCCACAAGAGCGGTTTGATAACTTAGTTCGTCGAATTGGCTTGCGAAGCCTAACTCCCGCAGAGTTAGCCAGTCTTCCCGAATCTTCTTGAATTTATTTCCAAATGCTTCGCATGTAAATATTTTTGAAAAACAAAATACAAAATTTGAAAAACCAACAAAAACAAAATATAAAAATATAAAATACAAAATTCAAAAATATTCTTCTCACGACATGTCTCTTGTATAAATCAATATTCTGTACGTACCTAGAAATGTCATTCAACAATGATACGGGCATGTACAGATGCTTGAGCGAGAGTTCATTTAAACATTTTCTAAAACATGTCGATCTCAAAACTTTCTTCATTACGGCTTTCGTACATTTCAGTACTGAACCCGAGCTACATTGATGACTTCTGATTATTTCCGATCAGGACTCGCAATGTTAATGGCAAATCAAAACGAATCTTGAGCACATGATCAAGATTTTTCAAAAGATTTCTCAAATTCTGTGCTCAAGAAACTCCCTCTTGAAACTCAAATGTTTTATAATATGCTTTCTTTAAGGGGGAGTATAAAAATTAAAAAATGCAAAATGTTCCATTTTCATGCTAAAAATCCGTCTCTCTCCAAAAACACTTTCATTTTAATCAGTTGATATAAAAAATATCAATGCTATTTTTGAGGGGGAGAGGACGTGATTAAAATGTGATCAAAGTTCGTGGAATCTCAAAGTATGCTCACCAGACAAACTCAGTTCTAACCCTCGAATTGACGAAACTTGATGTCCGTTATCGAAAAGACTTGTCCGGGACGGGTAATAATTTCAAGCTGGTTTTCCAGTGATGTAAACGTGTCTCGCAAAGGACTTGTCTGAGTAGAATGTACCAATTCGAGAGATGATCATTGAATATGACCGGGACGGGTAATAATTTCAAGCTAGTCTAACTAGTGATGTAAGCGTGTCTCGCGAAGGTCATGTTCATTGAAAGTCGATCAATTCAAAATGTGCGAACTCTACCCAACATGTGCAATTTTAGTTAAAAATGCATGAACACATGTGAAGGGGGAGTATTTCAAAAATATAAAACTCTCAAAGTGCTAACTAAATGTGTTTATTCATAAACACTTTGAGAGATTTTCAAAAGGTTTTATGACAAATCTAGGATAGTCATGGAGTTATAAGGTGACTAAGGTTAGGAAAACCGTCCTATGATCCGCCAGAGCCGGAGGGATCTACCCAAGGACAATTCCAATAGATTAGAATTAGAAGTCCTTAGGTAAGATTGAAAAAAGGAGTAAATGAGAAAGGGACAGAAGGGGTTGAAGAATTAAAAGAAAAGTTGAATGAAAGGGTGAAAAGAAATAGCCCTCCATGAAAACTTAGGGCAGAAACCGGGTCAATACATCTGCTATCGGTACTCACTAAGGTGATACTGATATTGAAGACAAGACGTCATGGACCCAGTGACGCAATGCACCACCCCTCCTAGCTACTCAGATATCTCTCAAAAGATATTTGTTTCATTTCTCACGGAGAACACTGCATAATCTATCGGCCTCTCACTCCGAGATGTGTTGATATTGAAAAGGTGGCACTCTGATCCATGCCTCCGACGACTAAAAACAAAAACGCACAAAAGAGTCTAGAGCCATGAGATTCATCAAAATATCTCGTTAGGAACACTTCCAATATGATACACTTGTGTTCGCCAAAAAGGACACAAGTTGTAAGAGTCTTAATGAGATCCAAGGATCTTGCCATTTACATCATGATGGTTACATGCTTCAAACGGTCTACAGTCGTAGGGTGATCTCTAGCGACTCACTGAATCGTGGGTGCACTTCGGTGTGTCCGTGTAAGCCCTCTCGGGGGTATCCGGTTCAGAACGGCCTGGGGGAGATTAGAGAAAGTCTACACACTATGCTGTTGACGATCTCGAAGTCCTAACCCGTAAGTGCTGGATGATTATTACTAACGGTTTTATGCAGCTACCTATAAACATCCATTAACCATCACAACATACATCATTCATCTTCACCTCAGCATACTCATACTTATGAAGAACATCTCCAACAAAGCTCAAGTGTAAAAGTTCAAGACAAGAAGATCAAGTTAAAGACAAAGTGAAAAGACAAAGTCAAGAAGCTAATCAAGATGTCGAGGACAAGTTCATATGTCACATGATGAAAGATTATGGGGAGATTGTTAGCATAAGGAGAAGAGGTATGAGTATGTTGAAGGTCACGACGTCACAATCACATGAAGATACTGATTGAAGGCAAGAACATCCACAAAGACGATTCTTTGAAGATCACATAACATGAAGGAACAAGAACAAAGACTATTATACAATGACACACGAAGCACATGGTAATGAAGACAAAAGACCAACTCACTCCGAGCAACATTTGAATGACCATCCCTTAGGGGGAGATTGTTAGGATTTATAAAAAGCGATGGTCATTGTCGTTATTTATTGTATTAAAAGTGTCGTTGTGTAACTAGTATATTTAGTCAATAGGGCTTGGACTTAAGCCTATATGTTATGTATTGTATTAAAGAAGCCCATGTAATAGCCCACCCAAGTCCAAGCCCATCCATCTCCAAATAGTATAAATAGAACCTCCCATCCTCACTTAGGAGGTTGGTGTTCTTAAGGTGCTCTCAAGGTATTGTAGTTATTTAGGGTTTGTATCATTGTTTTAAGTGTGTGATTTATATGAAGCTAATATTACAAGTTCCACTCTTATTTCTTTGATCATTCCTAGTAGTTGTTGTATTGGTTAGGATATTTATTAGTTTTAACAAAAACCTTTACACGTCGCTTACTCTTTATCTGGTACTAAGCTAAACACCGAGTTCTTTACAAGGGTACAACCACTCCCGTTGGTTCTTTCACAAGGGTACAACCACTCCCGACACTCTTTGTGTTTTAAGGACTAAAACACTAACCAATCTCTACTGAATAAATGATACAAACAATGATGTGTGAACTAAAACAAAATCACACAGACTCTATACTAAAAGGATAATAACAAAAGGTTGATCCTTATATGCTGTGATCTTCTTTGCTACAAAAGGAAAGATCAATGAAATGTAAGAATGATATGGGTTAGTGATATGTAAATGAATGAGTATGTATTTAAGCTATATGAGTGATGAAAATGTCCAAATGATCAGCTTGCTATTTATAGGCAAAGCTGAACAACAGTTGGCGGATCCGGCGGATCCCAAAAATTGGATCCGCCTTTGTATGGCTTTGGATCCGCCGTGTCAGGCCAGCTAAGATATTCCCATATCTTTCCATATCTTGCACATTATTTCCATATCTTCAAATGTCAACTCTTTAGCTTGAAGATCTAAACAAGATATCTCAAAATCTTTCCACGATTGTGTTCATGATGCATGCCATGATGTCATCCTAATATTTAGAAAATAAAGTTTCTATTTTAAGGAATAAATTTGTAAATGTATGTAATGTTATCCCTAGTAGACTTGTAATGTGTAAATGTGTTTTTAAAAGACTTATCACTATAAATGTAAAAGGCTTATTCTTATATTTATGCTTTTGCTTAAAGATAAACTTTGTATTTGTCATTAACAATATTAAGCAAAGATCGTAAAATATAAATAACGTTTTTAGGACGATATTTGTATTAACAGTCCATTTATACAGATCAATGATTGGTTCATTGATGTATCTTACAGCTTCCAGGCCAGATATTATGTTTGTTGTGTATGCCTGTGCCAAATTTCAAGTTTCCGCTGAAGTTTCACACTTGAATGCTATAAAGAGAATTTTTAGGTACTTAAGGAGTCAACCTAGGTTGGGCATTTGGTATCCAAAAGATTCACCTTTTGATCTGGTGGCATACTCAGATAGTGATTATGCGGGAGCATGTTTAGACAGGAAATCAACAACTGGAGGATGTCAATACCTTGGACATAGGTTGATTTCATGGCAATGCAAGAAACAAACTGTGGTGGCAAATTCTACAACTGAAGCTGAGTATGTAGCTGCTTCAAGTTGCTGTGGTCAAGTGCTTTAGATTCATAGTCAATTACTGGACTATGGGTATAATTTTATGCACACCAAAATTTATATTGATAATAACAGTACAATGTGCATTATTAAAAATCCTGTTTTTCATTCTAAAACAAAACATATTGAGATAAGACATCATTTTATAAGAGATTGTTTTGAGAAGAAGTTAATTCAAATTGTTAAAATCCATACTGACAATAATGTTGCAGATTTGCTCACAAAAGGTTTTGATGTGGGTAGATTTCAATTCTTAATTGCTAGTATTGGAATGATAAATCTTTGAAAATTCTTATCTCTTTGTGTTCTTGTAATGTTTTGTAAGGATTTGTATTGTTATTAGTCAATAAGTTGTTTCTGCTGTTTGCTATGATATGTGTTGCAGTTATATTTAATTCTGCTGCTTGTTGCTTATACAACTGCTAAGTATAACTGTGAATTATGATAATTGTGGCATATTATTTCTTGTGTTTTTGTGGTTTTGGACTAATCTTTTGCAGGAAAAGTCAAAGGGGAATGCTTGTTTGAAGAGAAAAAGGTGTTTGGAAAGTTCAGCAGATATTCTACTGCTAGTTACAAAGATTCTGCTGCTAGGCAAAACTTTCTAACAGCAGGGATTCTACTGCTCATTTTGTAAGTGCAGGGACGGTTATGTAACTTTGGCGCTCATAAAAACCTAATTCGATCCAAAGGGCTTAAAAACCTAATTCGATCTCATAATTGGTTTTACGCGCTCATAAATCACTCTAATTCAAACCCTAACACAATTTTTAACATCTGATTTTAAAACCCCCAAATCAAAACCTAATTCACAATGTCGACAAGAATCTTTTCTGATAGTCACAATCAAATCGCTTTTCTTCAAAAGCCTAACGAAGCTGATGGATTTGCTGAGGTAATTGATTTTCTTAATGCTACTCACATTAGGTATGCATTAACAGCAAAACCTACTATATTTGTTTCCCACATTGATCAGTTTTGGTCTACTGTCAAGACCATAACTACAAATGGGGAAGAACAGTTAAAGGCTAAGGTAGATGGCCACAAGATACTTATTTTTGAATCATCTATGAGAGAAGCTCTTCACTCATGAGGAAATAGTATGTCTTGAAAATTCTATCATTTTTGAAGAACTTAAAAACATGGGGTATGAGAAGAAAGTTGAAGGTTTAAAATTTTATAAAGGTCTTCTCTGTCCTCAATGGAAGTTTTTAATTCATACCATCCTACATTGTTTAAGTCCTAAAACTTCAGGTTGGAATGAATTCAGTACAACTCAGGCTTCTGCTATGATTTGTCTGGCTAAAGGACAACCTTTTAATTTTTCAAATATGATAATGGATGGTTTGAAAAAGAATGTAAAAGGAAATTATTACATTTATCCAAGGTTTCTGCAACTTATTATGAACAAACAACTTTCAAATCCTAAGGTTCATAAAAGAGAATTTTTTTGCCCTGAACTTCAAAAGAAATTGTTTTCATACTTGAAAAAGAATGGCAAAGATTTTTCAGGGACTGTGACAGCATTGTTTCCATATATGTTGTCATTGGCTCAAAATCAGGGTGAAGGTGCAGAAATCACAACTGCTACCCAACACACACCCACTTTGGATACATCATCTTCACAACCAGAAAAGACCCAAACCCCTAGGGATACACAAAATGAGAACACTGAGCTACCTCAGGCTAGTGTTAGGATGGTTGTAGCAGATGAGGCTGTCACAGGTGTGTTGAGTGACATGTAGGAAGGGGCTGCCACTACTGCTGCTAGCTTAGAAGCAGAGCAGGTCAGTGGTAACATCAATAAGACCCCAACCAAGGCAACATCTAATGCTGAAGGTTCACTTGAACTAGAAGCAGGTGATGGTAACCCTAGCCAAATGGCTAATTTGGGGGGCTCAGATGATCAAACTAGGTTTGATACTGAGTTTACATCCCATGATTCACCTCTTAGGGAAGGTAAACATCCCGAAGTGATGAAGATAGACATGAAACTAATGAATTGATGGACCAACATGTACAAAATGACAATTCCAGTGATCCACCTCTCGGGCCAGGTAACACAAGCCGAAGTGGTGAGGATAGTATTGAACTTGTTAAAGAATTGATGGCTAAATGTACCAAACTGGAGTCACAGGTTCTTGGTCTTCAACAGCTCATAGCAACTCAAGGTGGAGAAATCAAAAAGTATAAGCTGAGAGTTCAACAGCTCATAGCAACTCAAGGTGGAGAAATCAAGAAGTTAAAGCTGAGAGTTAAGCAATTGGAAGATGAAAGGAGGCCAAGAACCATAACAAAGTTCAAAAGATTGAAGAAGGTTGGCACTGCACAGAGGGTTAGTTCTTCTGAGACTACAGGTTTGGAGGATGCTCCCAAACAGGGGAGGAATGATGACAAGGTCTCAGGGGAGGAAGTACATGATGTTGATACTGGTGCAGGTGCAGAGAATGTTGGTGATGGAATGGATATGGAGATGGAGAGTGGTGAAAATGTTGAGTTTGTGGTTAAAGACAAAGATAGTAATGAAGTGGTTTTGGAGGAAGTGAACAAGGAGCAGCTAGTGGATAAATTAAAAACTTTGGATGCTGACAAGCTTGTGAAAGTTTCTGAAGTTATGGTGGAAGCTATAAAAGGATTGGATAATGCTGCTGCTTCAAGTTCTGCTGCTGGTGATAGTGGAGAAGTAGCTAAGATTGATACTACTACTGGTGTTAATCTTTCTACTGCTGGTGAAAATCTTTCTGCTGTTGGTGAAAAAGATTCTGCTGCTGAACCAAAGAAAGATTCTACTGCTAAGATGTTGGATGATGATGTTAGTATTGCTGAAGCAATAGTTTTCTTGAAGACATCAAAATCAAAAGAAGCAGTACAACCACAACCACCACCACAACTTCCAAAAGCACCTGCCAAAGGTGTTGTGATTAGAGAATCCACTCTCCCAACCAAGAAAGTTGCTCAGACACCTCAATACTCAGGAAAAGGTAAAGGCATAATGATTGAAGAGCCTGAACCTGAACCTGACATACCTTTTGAGTTCTGGCCCAAAGAGAAGCAGATTGCATATAATGAAGAGGCTGCAAGAAAGTTAGCTGCTGAATTTGAAGAGGAAAATCAAAAGGTGCTTGAACAACAAATGAAACATGCTGAAGATGAGGCCAAAACAAAAGCCTTATTGGATGCTTGGGATGAGGAAAGAATCAAAGGTGATGCTGATATTGAGTTATTAAAGCAAATCAAAGAGGAAATAGAAGATACATACAATGAAGAAGGAAGAATTCAATGGTTAAAGAAGTTCAAAGAGGAAAGAAAGAAATGGTATCTAGCTGAAAGAAGAAAAAGAAAATTGCTCAAAGAACCAACTGTGAAACAAAGAAGGAAATACTATGAGCAGTATATAAAGAACATGAAGGGCTACAAACTTGTTCAGTTAAAGGCATACTTGATGATGAAATTATCAAGATGTACAACAATGCAAAAAGGGAAATTGATCAGTTTGTGCCTATGGGATCAGAGGATAAGGTTAAGGAGGCTAAGACAGTGGTGGAGACTGAGACTGTGAAAGAGAAGGTGGAAGAGAAGGTTGTGCAAGAAAAGAAAGAAACTTTAAGCTCATGTGTTAAAAGAGCTGGAGTTTTACAAAAGAGTGTTGGTAGAAAGAAAAGAAAAGCTGATAGATCCAAAGCAGTGGAGCAGGGTTATGAGTCAGAGCATGAGAATGAAGAAAAAGTTGATGATGAGGAGGAATCTGAAGATGATATAGAAAAAATGATGGATCTTACAGTTCTTTCTGATTATAAAGAACCTGAGGTCATTAATGCAGTTCCTCTAGTAGCCAAACATCCAATCATCTCATATACTTCTGGAATCAAGGATGGAAGTGAAGCCTATTGGGAGTTTAAAAGAACAAATGATTTGTATTATAGGATTATTAGGTTCTCACAAATGCTGTTTTGGATGGATAGAGATGATGTGGTTACCCTCTGGAGGTTATACAAAGAAAAATATGGTGATACAAGACCAGAGGAGGTGTATGAAAGGGTAATCTATTACTATTTAAAGATAATGTTTGAACCACATGATGAAGATATTGAGTGGATGAAGTTAAAACACAACACAGTTCAAAAATGGTATTTATATCAGTCTTGTGGTGTTCACGAATTAAATGCTCATGGAGTGGTTATCTACATGTTGGTGGAAAAAGATTATCCTGCATTGAACTTCAATAAAGGAATTATTCATCAGATGTTGAAGCCTGGAATGTTGCAGATGCAGAAAGACTTCTCATTTCAAGATCAAGCTTATAAACTTTTAAAGAAGTATAAAACAATTCTCAACCCAAATCTTAAGAAAAAGGAGTAAATGTGTTTGGAAGCATCCTCCTGGTGAAGGTTAAAGCTTAAAAGAAACTTGATGATTTTGGAAGAAAATATCAAGTTTAGGGGAGGATTGTTGGGTTTAGAGATGCTGCTGAATGATACAACTGCTCATGGTGTATAAAGGAAAATACTCTAAGTGTCATACTACTGCTAGTGTATTCTATACTACTGCTAGTGTTGGAGATTCTACTGCTGCAAGAATACTACTGCTGGAGTAAAAGATACTGCTGTTAGAATAATTCATAGTACTGCTGAAGAGATAAACTATGTATAGTATGTGTTAGATAAGTTTAGAATAGATTCTAAAAGATTTTGCTTGTATAGAAAGCTATTATAAACCGACTAGGACTCCTTAGTCTATAAAAGGAGGTTCTAGGGTTAGAGTTTAGCATGTATCATTGTTAAAGTCGATTCACTTCAAGGTTGTAAACCCTAATACTTTTGAGTATTCGTATATTTAATATATTGAAGTGTTTGTTGAGAATTCTACTGTTTCATTCATTGTTCTTCTTAAGATTAAACATAATATTCCGCATTGTGTTTAATAGTTTACAAGTCAAGACAGTTTCTATACTTGTTATTTTAGATTCACATCTAAGATAACTAACTAGATAAATTGCTCAACTGGGATCAACAAATTCCGATGAATGTTGCCAACTTTCGATGGGTTTTGATGAATTCCGATAGATTGCTTGCAATTTCGATGGACTTGATGAATTCCGATGAAACTTGGAAATTGTACAATTTCGATAAAATCACAATTCCGACAAAATCACAAGATCACAAATCCGACAAAATCACAAAATTACAATTCCGACAAAATCACAATTTCGATGAAATTTCAATTTCGACAAAATTATACAATTTCGACAAAATTTCAATTTCGACAAAATTTCAATTTCGACAGAAATGAGCAATTTCGATGAATTTTCAATTCCGATAAAATCTATCTAATTCGTACAAGTTAGAAAATGCTTCCTTTGTCGATGTATTCCACACACTTATACAAGCACGGGAATACAGAGTTCTTGTTAACCAAGTTCTAGCTGAATTCCGATAACTAGTACAAGTCCAATTCCGACAAACCCTAGAAAAAGAATTGCGACAAACCTTAGAATTGAATTCCGACAAACCCTTAAATATCTAAATTTTGACAAAGCTAGAATTTCAACAAACCCTAGATATCTGAATTTCGACAAACCCTTAAACCAATTTCGACAAATGGACTGCTCGAATGAAGATCAATATAACGACTAAATAACAAACTTCTAATCTAATTTTCTCAATCAAATAGCTTCAAAAACTCTTAAATAACTATAAAGTTTCAACCTTTATCGCCTATAATTAACTTTAACCAATTTTGATAAAAAGCCAAAACCTTTTTCACGATATGAAACTAGTTTTTGATGATATTGATTCGATATTAACGCCAAAACTCACTAAGAATAAGTAGATTTCAATGAAAAACAACAACTTTTAACCTACAAATACGTAAAAATCAAAGCTTTTGACAAAAAACTAACATTTTTATGGATAAAAAACGCAACTTTTAGTCGAATTTGATCAAAAAACGAAACAAACTCACTCCTAAATCGATGTTTGGCTATTGATACCACTTGTAGGACCAAAGATATCAACTCTATCACACACTATATTAACTAGTATAAGCTCGTATGGATCGTGTATATGTTAAGTATGTCGTGTATATATAAGAGAGCATAAGAGATGGAGAGAAGTTATATTAATAAACACACACAAACACACACACACGTCCACTCTCAAATGAGGTGAAGAGTGGTTCTTATAGTACAAGCTTAACAAGCCATGGGCTTTTTTATGGGCTGGATCTATCATGGATTGGATATGTGTTACAACTTATATGAAATGGACTAACATGATTTAACTCTTAACCAATTAGCTTGGTCCAATCCATGAGCCCTTAGACTATTCTATTACACTTTCTATAACACGATACAAAGTTGTTAGTAAGCAGATGAATATCACTTTTTATCAATGCTAACAGGTACTATAGCTATTAACACAACGAAAGGTACCAAATACATTTCTAGAGTCTTATATGTGCCTGAACTTGATCAAAATATGTTAAGTGTGCCACAAATGTTAAAGAATGGCTATGGTGTTAATTTTAAAAAGGACACGCGTTGCGTTATCACTAATTCTCGTAATTCTGAAATAGCTAGCCTTGATATGGTAAATAATAGTTATTATTTGAAGCTTGATGTTGCAAATGCTAGTACTTTTAGTGTTACTGAAGATGATACTATGAAATGGCACAAGAGATTTGGCTACTTCAATTACAAAACACTTAAGCATATGTATACTACAAAGTTGGTGAAAGACATGCCTCCCATTAGTGAAGTTGATTCTAAGTGTGAAGGTTGTGAATTTGGAAAAGTTGCAGGTTGCCTTTCTCAAAAGCTGGTGTGACAGGAGCCACACACAAGCTAGAAATCGTGCATTCTCATATTTGTGATCCTATGTCTACACTATCTTGGAGCGGTAATAAATATTTTGTTCTTTTCATTGAAGATTAGATAAGAATGTGCTGGGTTTATTTCCTTAGAAGCAAAGCTTCGGTATTTTCAATCTTTAAAAGTTTCAAGAAACTTGTTGAAGTACAAAGCGGCAGTACTTTGCGTATTCTAAGAACTGATAATGGTGGAGAATACACGTCAAACGAGTTTGAAGAATTTCTTCGACAACAAGGAGTAATTCACCAATTTACAGTTCCATACTCGCCTCAACAAAACGGTGTTTCCGAAAGAAAGAACAGAACGGTTATGGAGATGGCGAGATCAATGTTGTTTGAGAAGAAACTGCCAAGACATTTTGGGCCGAGGCAGTAGCTACATCTGTGTATTTGCTCAACAGATTAGCAACAAAAGCTGTGAGTGGTAAAACACCAATTGAAGCTTGGTCGGGAATTAAACCATCAATTGAACACTTAAAAGTCTTCGGGTCTATCTCTTATTATCATATTCCGGAAATCAAAAGATCAAAGCTTGATGCAAAAACCAGAAAAGGGACTTTGTCGGCTATGCAACAGAGTCAAAAGGATATAGAATTTATGATCTCGCTGATTGTAAAATTGCAATCAGCAGAGATGTGACTTTTGATGAAGGGGCCTACTAGGACTGGAATGCGGAAGAAGTTAAAAGGCATGTAGATATGTTTTCAGATGAAACACATCATGATGAAGTTGATATTCCTGAATTTGATATTGAAGATACAACTGACACTGATATGCTTAGAACAAGACCGCTTGTTGATGTTTACGAGTCTTGTAATTCAGTTATTGAACCTGAAAGTTATATGGATGCCTCCAAACATTCTGAATGGATTGATGCAATGAAAACTGAACTTGAAATGAACAAGAAAAACAAGACATGGAAGCTTGTTGACTTGCCAGAAGGGAAAAATGCAATAGGTGTGAAATGGGTCTACAAAACCAAATTTCAGCCCAACGGATCAATTTACAAGCATAAAGCTAGATTGGTCGTGAAAGGCTATTCTCAGGTTGCCGGTGTAGACTTTGGAGACACTTTTGCTCCCGTTGCTCGTCATGACACAATCAACTTATTATTAGCTATAGCTGCTCAACGAAATTGGAAAATTCACCATCTTGATGTCAAATATGCATTTCTTAATGGTGAACTTGAGGAGGAGATTCATGTAAAACAGCCTGAAGGTTTTGAAGTAGTTGGCCAAGAAGAAAAAGTGTATCGACCCTACAAGGCACTTTATGGTCTTAAGCAAGCTCCAAGGGCTTGGTATGCTAAGATCGACGCTCATTTGCTGAATCATAAATTCAGGAGGAGTTCAAGTGAGTCAACTCTTTACGTGAAGCAATTTAATTCTCAAGAGAGGCTGATTATCGCTCTTTATGTAGACGACTTACTTGTGATTGGAAGCAACGATGATCTTGTTGCGCAATTCAAGAAGCAAATGCAATCTGAATTTGATATGTCAGATTTAGGACTAGTATCCTATTTTCTTGGCATGGAAATCAAGCAACTACCGAACGGTGGTCATATTTCTCAAAGAAAATATGCTAGTGATATGCTCAAAAAATTCAAGATGTTCTTAGGCTGACCCCAGTAAGGGATCCCAATCCCTCCCATTTTCTCTGCCACGTCAGCTTTCTCTCTCCAGCGACCTTCAGGCGATTGGGTGCCCCAGCAAGGGCGACCATGATCATTTTTTTTTCTTTTTTTCTTTTAAAAAAAAAATACATTTTTAACACAAACTCAAATTTCATTAATAATTAAAACGTTACATAATAATTCAAATAAAAAAAAACATTACAACACTTATTAAAATATTACAACACTTATTAAAAACTAATAATCTAGGTTTTGGCGTGCCTTGATCGAATCTTTGATTTCCTGCATTTTTTGTCATTGTAATGCAGGCAAAGATGGGTCGATTGGTGTGAGATAGAATATGATGTCTTTTTGATATTTCTTTTCTCGATCAAATTCAAGTCTTTGTTGTTCTAGTGCAAATCTTTTGTCATCCATTTCCGCTTTCAAAATCACAAGCATTAAGATTCATACGGTTAACCGAAGAATAATGTTGATAATTTGAATAGTAAGACGTTGATGAATCCATTGTTGGACGATACACTAATTCGGGTGAGCCATACATAGATTGTTGGCTTCGACAGGAGTCACTTTGTTGTTGTTGGTTGTTTTGATACGGTGGAACAAATGGACGATTCATAGGACGATTTATAAAAAACGGATTGTTAGTTTGTTGTTGTGGAGGTTGTTGCAATTGATAATCTAAAGTAGCGGGTCGGAAATTGACGTTTGGTGAGACACCGGTTAACCGTAAATTCGAATCCGGTGTTAATTGCGGGATGTTTTGTGGCAATCGGGATTTTCGGCCTTTTGGTTGTGGTGTTTTTTTAGACATTTTGAATAGAGAGAATTGTGAGATTTTGTGGATTGAAGTGTGTTAATATGTTGTGTTAATATGTGGTATTTATAAGTGTGTTAAAAGATTATTTTTATTATTATTATTTTTTATTATTATTATTTTTTTATTTTTGTTTCAAACCATTACAAACCAACGGCTACTTTGATTTTTTTATTATTTTTATTATTATTATTATTTTTTTTTTTTTACTTTGCAACGGCTAAGTATTAAAAGCACAAGGAAATAGTGTTTAAATATTAAATGCACACAAGAAACATTCGATCGTTTAGACGACCTTGATACAAAAAAAATGTGCGGCGATCGAATTGCTACAAAAGGACAATCGATTGGGAATCGATCGAGTATATCGATCGTTATTCATTACTGCGGGCAGCCTTATGCAAACCAGTTACTTCGCCACTAGTCTACAAGTGCAAGTTGTCAAAAGATTATAGAAAAAAGCTCGTGAATCCAACTCGATATAGAAGCATTGTTGGGAGCTTACTATATTCAACAATCACAAGACCGGATTTAACTTTCGCAGCCAGTTTTCTATCAAGATTTATGGGTGAACCGTGTAGTTCTCATTAGGGAGTTGCGAAAAGAGTGCTAAGGTACGTGAAAGGTTCTCTTGATCTTGGAATTATGTTCAAAAGAAACAAAGATGTGAAACTTGAAGGATATGCTGATAGTGATTGGGCCAGAAGCATTGATGATTCAAAAAGTACTTTTGGTTATATTTTTACTCTCGGTTCGGGTGTATTTTGTTGGAACTCCAAAAAGCAAAGCGTTGTCGCACAATCTTCTGCAGAGGCAGAATATATAGCAATTGCGGGTGTTGTAAATTGATGAACTCAAATAAGTACATTTTATTACTATCATTTATCATATTAAATTGACTTGTTTTATTATATTATGTATGAGGATTGATACTTAATCGTTTACTTTTGTAATTCTCAGTTGAAAACAAGCATTTGGTGAAACTTGGCGATTTTGGACTAATTATGGAGCAAAACGTGCATAAAGTGAAGAGTCTACTGAAATAGACAAGATCAAGTCAAATCTGCTCCAGATGCGCCGCATCTCACTCATGACATGCGCCGCATCACTATCAAGATCTCACCAGATACGATCCAAGATTCAAGAGGACATGCGCCGCATCTATAAATGAGTTACGCCGCATCTTCTGGCGGTGTACGAATATTCCTGAATATTATAATCTTGGACCCCACGCGAAGTTAAGTACATGCGCCACATCTACTCCTTAGATGCGCCGCATCTCACCCTCAGACTGAAACTATAAATACCCCAAGACCAGACGAAATTCGAAGTACCATATAATAACCGAAGACCGAAGACCAGAAACCAAGGACGAATTCAGTCAAGGCAGCAGCACACAGACACACTCAAATCAAAGATACAAGAGCTCTAAGAAGGTGCTGCATGTGTTTAATTCATTAAGTAGTTTTGTTTTATTGTGTTAGTAAACTTTAATTCATCAAGATTGGTGGCTTGTGTAACGTGACAACGGAAAGGTTGCACTCCCTTAAAACTGCTTTCTCATCAATTAAAGTTTATATGTTGATGTCTTTGGTTACTACTTATTAGTGCATTGATAACCTCTGTGTTTATTAGTGGCTTGTGTAATGTGGCAATTGAAAGGTTGCACTCCCACGGTTGTTACTAAATTGATCACTTAGGAATAACTTTTAGACATAAGTAATCATTAAGGGTTTACTCGCCGATAAGAATAGGACCAACGAGAAAGGGTTAACTACATACACTTCATATAAAGCTATCAATAAAACAAGTGACAAACTACTTAATCATAAGGACAGCCCTCTTATTGTCTCGAGTATTTATCTGTGTACGTGTGTGCTACTTGCTGATTCGTGCCTATTGGTTTAGTTTATTATTTAATTGCAACCAAATCGTGCCAGTCTCTCAGGCTGAAACCCCCCTTGCGTTAGAATATTAAAATACTGATTAGAATAACTAGATAATACGTTCCACTCTTAGTGATCGACACTCTACTTACCATTATATTCATACTGACCGGGTACACTGCTCGTTAAGTGTGTGTGTTATTGATAAGTCGGCTAAATATAAATTTAAAACTTGAGTAGGCATTAAAACTGCTAAACCGCAACGACACATCACGCGCATCAAGTTTTTGGCGCCGCTGCCGGGGAGTGAATTGTTATTATCTGTTAATTTGATTAGTATTTTAATTAGGTTTTAATTTATTTTTATCTAACCGCTAATTTTGTTGTGTATTAGATTAATTTGCATTCATTGTACTATTTTGCATATTTTCTGTTTTTGTGTGTTATTTGTTTGCTTTATTTGTTTTTATTTTCGTGTGTTTTATTTGTTTTTTATTTTTCGTATTTTTGCATACTGCTATCGTTGTACTGAGCTAAATCGAACGATACGGCGCATCTGATTTCTCAGATACGGCGTATTGCGTTCAATTTTTTATAAATACAACGCGTTTAATTAATTCGATACGACGCATCTTTTCCCCAAGATACGGCGTATCTGTTTTTAATAAGAAATTTTTTTCTAAGCGATAAAGTAATACGACGCATCTGCTTTTGCAGATACGGCGTATCTGTTTTTGATTAAAAAAAAAAAAAAAAAAAAAAAAAAAAAAAAAAAAAAAAAATTCTAAACGTTAACGATATACGACGCATCTGATTTATCAGATACGGCGTATCTATTATTTTAATTAAAAACAGTTTTCGAATTATTAAACAGATACGGCGTATCGATTTTTATCGATACGGCGCATCCTTCTGAATCAAAAATCTCGTATTTTGAAACGTAACGAAAATACGGCGCATTAACTATTGTTAATACGACGCATTTAATTTTTAATAAATATCGACTTTTGATAATTAAAATTGATACAGCGCATTCTAATTTCTAAGCGGCGTATCTATTTTCTGAATAAAGTCTGATTTAATTTTAACGATTATAAGATACGGCGTATCCATCTTTTTGGATACGGCGCATCGTCTGCAGATATCAGTAACTTTTATTTTTCTTATCTCCGGACGGAAAATACTCTGACCCTTATACCTGGAAACTTTTACTTTGATATCTACCTCTCTTTGATTTTCAGGAACAATGTTCGATATTTTCCCCAACTTGTTCGGAAGACCCCGAAAAAATCTTACTATGGATGAATTTGCACTACTAATCGCTCATGCCAATGAAAAAGAACATCATGAAGCAAGAAACTTTATTAATGAATTCAAGGGCAGTCATGAGCTGTTACTAAAGGAACAAAACAACATGATTTATGGATTGGCAATTGAAGTGCACCAATTGTCAACGATGCTTAACAGGGTTCTTTTGGTAAGGGAAGACTTGAAAGGGATTACGACTAGAGGCGGAAAGTCAACCTTTCAAATCGGAGAGACACCCGAGGATGATGCTACAAACAAGATTTCCCCTGAATCTTTATCACCTGAGCAAGAGCAACCAAAAGAGAGTGATCCAGAACCAGTGATTAGAGAAGAACCTTCTGTTGAACCTAAACGATCAACACTACCTTTCCCACATAGGGTAAGGAAAGAGAAAGAAGATGCCTATCAAAAGAAATTTCTGGAGAATCTCAAGCAGCTGCAGCTAAGCATACCATTTATGGAAGCCCTGGTGCAAATGCCAAAGTATGCTAAATATCTGAAGAGCTTGCTTACAAACAAGTCTAAACTTGAAGAGGCTTGCACAATTACAATGGGGAAAAGAAGCTCAGCTGCATTGCTCAACAAACTTCCGTCTAAAGAAAAAGATCCAGGGAGTTTCACTATTCCTTGTCAAATTAAAAATTTGCATATTGATAATGCTTTAGCCGACCTAGGAGCTAGTATAAGTCTTATGCCCTCTTCTATGTATGATAAATTAGGTCTTGGTGAACCAAAACCTACTAGGATGTGCTTAGAACTAGCTGATAGGTCCATACAATACCCATTAGGGATAGCTGAAAATATATTAATAAAAGTTGATAGATTTGAATTACCTATCGACTTTGTTATCCTCGATATGCCTGAAAATTCTAGAACTCCTATAATATTAGGACGACCATTTTTAGCCACTGCTAGGGCCATAATTGATGTTTTTAATAAAAAAAATAACTTTTACCATAGGGAAAGATGAGGTTGAGTTTAACATGGAACAATCTATGAGTAAAGATGAATCCGATGACGATGAATGCTATAATATCGATGTTTCTGATGATACGATTAATCAATTTACTCAGAAATTGTTAAAGAATAATTTGCTTGATTCTTTTCTGCTTAAAAATTTAGAAAACGCAATTGCTATAGAAGATCAAGTAGATGAGAATACTATTGATTATAATTTTGCTGCTGACTCTGCTGTATGTAACGCGATGCGGCGCATCGAAAATATCGATGCGGCGCATCTATCTAATGACAGCAGCGATATAATTAAAGAACAAGTTTACTCCGCTAGTGCTACTGAAATTAGTAATGTTAAAACTGTGCTTAAGGATCTCCCTTCTACTTTGGAGTATGCCTATTTAAATGGGAACACTAATTCACCCGTTATTATTGCATCTGATTTAACGCCAAAAGAAAAGGAATTACTTTTGCAGGTATTGTATAAACGAAAAGGAGCATTAGCGTGGAGTATGTCTGATATTAAGGGAATTAGCCCGTCATTTTGTACGCATAAAATCCTTATGGAGGATGAATTCAAGCCAACTATCCAACCTCAAAGGCGTTTGAATCCAAAAGTCCAAGATGTGGTGAAAAATGAAATTGTGAAATTGCTTGACTCCGGACTTATCTACCCAATTTCCGACAGCTCGTGGGTCAGTCCCATCCACGTTGTACCAAAAAAAGGAGGAATGACGGTAGTACTCAATGACGACAATGAGCTAATCCCTTCAAGAACTGTTACCGGATGGAGAGTTTGCATCGACTACCGCAAACTCAATGATGCTACGCGAAAAGATCACTTCCCTCTTCCATTTATTGATCAAATGTTAGAAAGACTATCAGGTTATGATTATTATTGTTTTTTAGATGGATTTTCAGGTTTCTTCCAAATACCAATTGCCCCCGAGGATCAAGAAAAGACGACTTTCACCTGCCCTTATGGAACCTTCGCCTATAGAAGAATGCCGTTCGGACTATGCAACGCCCCTGCTACTTTCCAACGTTGTATGATGGCTATCTTCCATGATATGGTAGAAGACTTTATGGAAGTCTTCATGGACGACTTCTCGGTGTTCGGTAACTCATTTAGTGATTGTCTCTTTAAACTTGATAAAATGCTTGCTAGGTGTGAAGAAACTAACCTTGTTCTTAATTGGGAAAAATGTCACTTTATGGTTAGAGAGGGAATTGTGTTAGGACATAAGATTTCTGGGAAAGGTATAGAAGTCGATAAAGCTAAAATTGATGTAATTGCTAAACTACCTTACCCCACTAATGTAAAAGGTGTTAGAAGTTTTTTAGGGCATGCTAGATTTTATCGTAGGTTCATAAAGGATTTTTCAATGATATCTAGGCCAATGACCCAATTATTGCTAAAAGATGCGAAGTTTGATTTTTCTGAAGATTGCAAAAAGGCATTTAATATACTTAAAGAAAAACTAACTTCAGCACCTATTATAATTTCGCCGGATTGGAATTTGCCTTTTGAACTAATGTGTGATGCTAGTGATTATGCTGTTGGAGCTGTACTTGGTCAAAAGATAGATAAGAAATTTAAGCCAATTTATTATGCTAGCAAAACATTGAATAATGCCCAAGAACACTACACCACCACGGAAAAAGAACTTTTAGCAGTAGTTTTTGCATTCGATAAATTTAGATCATATCTTATATTGTCAAAAACTATGGTTTACACTGACCATTCTGCTTTGAAGTATTTGTTCAATAAACAGGATGCCAAGCCAAGGCTTATTAGGTGGGTTTTATTGCTCCAAGGATTCGATATTGAAATTAAAGATAAAAAGGGTGCCGAGAATCTAGCTGCTGACCACTTATCTAGACTTGAAAACCCTAATATGAAGGTACTTGACGAACGGGAAATAGCTGATGACTTTCCTGATGAACACCTTATGATGGTTGGAATTAAGAGCAATAATAATGGGCCCTGGTATGCCGACTATATAAACTTTATTGTTGCAAATGAAATTCCAAAAGGGCTAACATCCGACGAGAAAAGAAGGTTTCTAACTCGCGCTAGCGAGTATATTTGGGATGAACCTTATGCCTTTAAATTATGTCCTGACAATATTTTACGAAGATGCGTAGATGGTGATGACATCCCAGCAATATTGGCACATTGCCATTCAGGGCCAACGGGGGGACATCACGGTGCAGTCGTCACAAGAAGAAAGATCCTTGAAGCGGGATTTTATTGGCCTACTATGTTGGATGATGCAAAAGATTATATAAAAGGATGTGATGCGTGTCAACGATCCGGGAATATAACATCAAGAAACGAAATGCCACAAAATTATATCCATGTGTGTGAAGTTTTCGAAATATGGGGATTGGACTTCATGGGACCGTTTCCTGAATCTAAAGGTAATAAATATATTTTGGTTGCTGTTGATTACGTATCAAAATGGGTCGAAGCGCAAGCATTACCAACGAACGACAGCAAGGTAGTACGTACTTAAATTTTTACAAAGTTTGTTCTCTAGGTTTGGAATTCCTAAAGCATTGATTAGTGATAGGGGAACACACTTTTGTAATCATCATCTGGGGAGAGCCTTGCAAAAATATGGAGTATATCACAGGGTTTCCACCGCATACCATCCTCAATCCAATGGGCAAACCGAAGTAACCAATAGGGCTATAAAGCGAATTCTTGAAGAAACGACTGGATATAATCCAAAAGGGTGGTCTGACAAGTTAAATGATGCTTTATGGGCATTCCGTACAGCCTATAAGACACCAACGGGATACACTCCATTTCGTCTTGTATACGGAAAAGCATGCCACCTACCGGTCGAAATTGAACAAAGTGCATTTGGGCTTTGACGAATTGTAATATGGATATGGAAACTGCGGCAAAGAACCGTTTCATGGAACTTAATGAACTCTATGAACTAAGAGATGAGGCCTACAAAAATACTAAGATCTACAAAGAAAGAACTAAAAGATGGCATGACTCGAGGTTACGTGGGGATAAAACGTTTACTATTGGAGAGAAAGTGCTACTATTTAATTCTAGATTAAAGATGTATCCTGGTAAACTTAAATCAAGATGAACGGGTCCGTTCGTTGTCAATAAAGTGTATCCATATGGAACTATTGAAATATGCGATAAAAATGGTTATATATTCAAAGTAAACGGGCAACGTGTGAAGAAATACTTTGATAATAAAATTGAGGATAATGAAAATGATGTGGTGGAGTTTGAGCCCGACATAATGAAATGAAGAGCTGAACGTGAGTCTAACTTAAAGACTCTGGAATAAAGACAAGTGCTTACCGGGAGACAACCCGGATTTATCTTTTATTTACTGTTTTGTGTCGAGTCAGTCAGGCCGCCGAGGATACGGCGCATCTCAATCCTGAGATGCGACGCATCTCCTGTAAATGGTCATATCTTATTTTATTTTATTTTTCTGCATTTTTTATTTTCGAATTTAAAACTTTTTATCAGTTTATTTTTAATGTGGCGCATCCCTGGTTAAGGATGCGGCGCATCTTTTATTCTGATCCGTATTTATTCCAGGCTCGATACGGCGTATCTTCTTCCATAAGATACGGCGCATCGACTGACCTGATGATTTTCATTTTTATTTTTTATGTTTTATTTTTATCTAACTACTAATGTATTATGCAAAGTTGAACCTTTCTTACCTTAGGTGTGTTTTGAAGCATTGGTGGTATTATAGATTCCTGCATTTCCTGTGGATACATCAAATATGAAGATTAAACGTTCTAATCCACAAGAAAGATGATTTTTGCTCTTTCACTAATGGAGGATCATACCGAGCAAATCTCAGGGGAGTTTTTCTGTTCTAATTCTTTTATTTTCCAGTTTTTAACCTTTTATACAAACAACGAGGGCGTTGTTTAACTTAAGTGGGGGGATTGGAGAATTAGAACACTTAACATTTACTTGTCCTAAACTTTTCAAAATATGCTTAAAATGTGCTTAATATATCAAAATTTAAAATTTTTAGCATGTTTTTGTTTAAGGTCTAAGTTGCATAGCTGCACACATGACGTTATTTTCAAAAATTGTGATTTTTCAAAATTCACAAATCTATGAGTGTGCCGGTGACTTGTAAACTTTAGAACTTGGCTTGTATACTATTCGAGACCACCATAATGAGTATTATTTATATAATTGGAATGACTTGTCTAAATTGGTAAATTTCTAGGATTACACCCAAATGACCTTTATTATGTTATGTGTTATTAGCTAACTACACTGGTTAGTTAACCCCCGTATAAACCCTTTGTTACTCTCATTTTTAGAGTAAGATACCCCTAGAAAAACACTCAGAGCCATTCCTTTCGTTTCTTACACCTATGTTTAAAATGTTTCGTTACACCTTACACCTTAGCCTACCCTGTAGATTAAGATCCGTGGTTGGTTAATTGCTATAGGCAAAGTGTGTTTCCTTACATTACCTGTGTTCGCGTGCGTAATTCACTATCTTTGGTTAGGTCGGGAAATTGCACAATGCAATTGGAGTGAAAGTAAATATTGTATATCTTTGAGTTTATTTTTCGTGTGTTTACTACTTTCACTATTATCATTATTTCTGAAGTTATGAAAAGTATGGAAAAATTATCCAGAATTATCGTTATAGTGATGTGGTGAAATTTTACACATCTATCTTTATGTTTCAAAAAAAAAAAAAAAAAAAAAAAAAAAAAAAAAAAGGAAAAAATAGAAAAGAAAAAGAAAAAGAAAGTTGGATGTTTGTTTTGACCAACGATGTAAAGTTATGTAAGTGGTCGATATCACCACTAGTTGTTGTATTATATTTATGGATTGAATGGGAGTTGGCAGTTATGGGAACGTCAACTAAGGATATTCTTTGATTAAGATCTTGTTGAGTATAATTCGTGTCTACCTAAAGCGTGTGTTTCAAGTGTTAAAGCGTGAGTTATTCTATGATATGAGTCTTATTCGTGGGATGGTTGGGATAGTGATTAACCACACTTAGGATTTTAATTTATTTGTTTTGTTTATTTTTCATTTTACACCAATTTATATCCCAAATGTTATCCATACCCTATTCTTTATCCAACCAAACCTTTGATTTATTGAGATTAGGGATTTGAGCAATCTTAAGTATCGTAGTCGTGGATTCGACTATGTATTTATGATTTTGTCGCCCTTTTTGATATATTATTATTGGTAAAGTTTGGACCTATCTTTAGCCTATTCGAGTTAAGGATTTGAGCAATTGCAAGTATCGTGTTCGTGGATTCGATCATGTATTTGTGATTTTGTCGCCTTTTCTGGAATTTGAGATCGATAGAGAATAAGAATAATTAACCTTTAAGCCTAAAAACCCTTTTTACCGCTTTAGACTTGTTATTCCTTGGCTTTAGTGGTGGAGATGTGTATACTTGCCAAGCTTATGATAGAATATTCGTCGCGACTGGACAGTTAAACGATTAGATTTGCTTTTATCAGATTATTTTATTTTACTTCTAATTCGTTAAGTGTTTAGTTGTGTGATTATGACAAAAATGAATACATGCTTAAATATAAAAATAAATCCTAACATCTTTTAGGATACATTTTCATAAGATTTAATCTAAGGTTTACTTGGGGACAAGTAAAGTTCAAGTGGGGGGATATTTGATGAACTCAAATAAGTACATTTTATTACTATCATTTATCCTATTAAATTGACTTGTTTTATTATATAATGTATGAGGATTGATACTTAATCGTTTACTTTTGTAATTCTCAGTTGAAAACAAGCATTTGGTGAAACTTGGCGATTTTGGACTAATTATGGAGCAAAACGTGCATAAAGTGAAGAGTCTACTGAAATGGACAAAATCAAGTCAAATCTGCTCCAGATGCGCCGCATCTCACTCATGACATGCGCCGCATCACTATCAAGATCTCACCAGATACGATCCAAGATTCAAGAGGACATGCGCCGCATCTATAAATGAGTTACGCCGCATCTTCTGGCGGTGTACGAATATTCCTGAATATTATAATCTTGGACCCCACGCGAAGTTAAGTACATGCGCCGCATCTACTCCTTAGATGCGCCGCATCTCACCCTCAGACTGAAACTATAAATACCCCAAGACCAGACGAAATTCGAAGTACCATATAATAACCGAAGACCGAAGACCAGAAACCAAGGACGAATTCAGTCAAGGCAGCAGCACAAGACACACTCAAATCAAAGATACAAGAGCTCTAAGAAGGTGCTGCATGTGTTTAATTCATTAAGTAGTTTTGTTTTATTGTGTTAGTAAACTTTAATTCATCAAGATTGGTGGCTTGTGTAACATGACAACGGAAAGGTTGCACTCCCTTAAAACTGCTTTCTCATCAATTAAAGTTTATATGTTGATGTCTTTGGTGACTACTTATTAGTGCATTGATAACCTCTGTGTTTATTAGTGGCTTGTGTAATGTGGCAATTGAAAGGTTGCACTCCCACGGTTGTTACTAAATTGATCACTTAGGAATAACTTTTAGACATAAGTAATCATTAAGGGTTTACTCGCCGATAAGAATAGGACCAACGAGAAAGGGTTAACTACATACACTTCATATAAAGCTATCAATAAAACAAGTGACAAACTACTTAATCATAAGGACAGCCCTCTTATTGTCTCGAGTATTTATCTGTGTACGTGTGTGCTACTTGCTGATTCGTGCCTATTGGTTTAGTTTATTATTTAATTGCAACCAAATCGTGCCAGTCTCTCAGGCTGAAACCCCCCTTGCGTTAGAATATTAAAATACTGATTAGAATAACTAGATAATACGTTCCACTCTTAGTGATCGACACTCTACTTACCATTATATTCATACTGACCGGGTACACTACTCGTTAAGTGTGTGTGTTATTGATAAGTCGGCTAAATATAAATTTAAAACTTGAGTAGGCATTAAAACTGCTAAACCGCAACGACACATCACGCGCATCATAAATCATGCTATTTGGATTCGAAAATTGTTATCCGATTTGGATCTAACTCAAGAAGGTCCAACTGTGATATTCTCCGACAACAAGTCTGCTATTGCCATAGCAGAAAATCCCGTGCAACATGGAAGAACAAAGCATATCAATGTCAAGTATCATGCCATTCGAGAAGCTGAGAAGAATGGAGAAGTCAAGCTGAAGTATTGCACATCTGAAACTCAACTCGCAGATATGCTTACAAAGTCGATTACTGGAAAGAAGCTAAACTACTTCAAGGCGCAGCTTATGACATCAAACAACAATCTTAAGGATGAGTGTTAAAGTATCTAATATTGTTTGTTTAATTAGTATTATGTTTAGAAGATATCTTGTAATCTTAGTCATGAAGGATACTTCACTAGTAAGGATTCTTAATTCCTAAGGAACCTTAAACATTAAGTATCCTTAGCTCTTAAGAGTATTAGATATTTAGTACTCTCTTAAACATTAAGCATCCTTAGCTCTTAAGGATATTAGATATTTAGTATTCTTAGCTCCTAAAGATATTAGATATTTAGTATTCTTAGCTATTAAGAAGCTTACCTACTAAGAATACTTAGAGGTAAAGTAAGTCTATGTACCAAGTATTTGTAAGTCTATAAATAGAAGTTCAATATAAAGCTGGAAAAAATCAATCCATCCTTTCTGTGGAAAACTAGAAGGGGGGTTGAATAGTTTTACGTCTTTTTAATTTATGAAAACTTTTGTTTATTTTTTTTTTTAAAAAAAACTTCGATTCGAATTTATATGAACTCAACTCTTGAACAATATGAACAAATATAAGTAGATCTAAATTAACAATGCAAGTAAAGTAATGAAATGAAATAAAAGATAGAGATGGAAAGATCAAACCGAGAGACAAAGGATTTATAGTGGTTCGGCTACAAGGACACCTTCCTTGCCCTACTCCACTCCCCGAGCACCAAACTCGAGAGTTTTCTTCACTATGTCAACAAGCTCCCTTATGGCGGAGAAAACCTTTCACAACTTTCGCTTACACCGGTTTAACGCCACAAAGCTAAATGTCGAGTTCTAATCGTAGCTAGAACCAATCTCACAACTTCTACACAACTTCTTCACAACTTATTCACAACTTCTTCACGACGTCTTCACAACTTCTTCACGACGGCTTCACAACTTCTTCACGACTTCTTCACAACTTCTTCACTACGGCTTCACAACTTCTTCACAACGGCTTCACAACTACTTCACTACCTAGCACTACTTATATACTCTTCTAAATCTTCACACCTTCACTACTTACACACTTTAACTTCTTTACAAATTCACACTAATCTAGCCTAAACAATTATGCACACACCTATCTAACTAATATACACAACATGTACAAATGAATGAATGATTTACAATTATGATACACCAACAACTTGGATGGAAGAGATACACCAAGTTGTAATACTTCTTGTCTTGAAGGATAGAAGTATTCTTCTCTTGCACTTGAGAGGTTGAAGCTTTGGATCACTTGAAACAAAAGCTTATAATTATATGATCAAAGGGTTTTTGAAGATATGAAATGAGATCTAAATCAGAAAGTTTTTAGTGCAAAAGGTGAGGAAAAAGTCCAGAGAAAATCCAGTATTTATAGGCAAAATCTGGGAGCTACTGGAGGGGGCGGTCCCCTTAATTTTAAGGGGGCCGCCTAGTATAATTAAGGGGGCCGCCCATTTGTCCGTTGCCCAGTTTTGTCTTTTTGTGGGGAAGGTTTTTCTGAAACATTTTTACTGATTTTGGTTAAAAATTTGAATTCATAAATTTATAATGAATTAAACCTTTTTATTTATTACCAAAAATGTTTTTCTAAAAGATATAAAATGTTTTTGACATTTTATAAAAAGTTTAGTGATTAAGAAAATGTTCCTTTGATCATATAATGCATTAAGCACTTGTTTATTCATACCTTAAGTGATTAAGTTGTAGAAATGAATATTTACAACTAAATACTTGTTTATTTGATAAGTTTATGTTTAATGAGTTTACATTTTGTGATTATCAAAACATAGAGATATGAATAAGTATGAATAATGTTTTTAGGCATTATTTATATCAACAATCTCCCCCTTTTTGATGATTACAAAACTAAAACTCATTAAATCCAAAAATTACTTTTGGACAAGTATTTAGTGAGTTTATATTCACTTCTCCCCCTTTTTGTAGAATCAAAAAGGTTATGCCGACAATTTTTAGAAACAAAATTTGTCGGGACGATAACTCCCCCTTGATGTGTGCTCCCCCTCGTTTGAGGGCACCAAAGAGACGAGATATGGAAATCTTGGCTACAAAAATATTAGGAGTACAAGCATACATAGCAAACTATGGAATATAAAGACAACAATCATGGCAAACAAATATTAAGAACACATTGCAAGACATATATATGCATAGCAAAAATATTTAGAACATGCAAATAATCTATTCATGCATTCAAGATGATTATGTATAATACATGAATCATCATTACATCACACAATATGCTTAAAACATAAGGATTACAAGATATGTAAAAGATACTAATAGTCCTAATATTGCCAAAGAGAGCGATTGGGCTTGCTTGCGACACAAAAGGGTGAGGGATTTTAATTTGGGGCGGAAAGCATGTGGATAGGACTTAGTTATTTGATGGTAGAGTGTTTGGGATGGAATTGGTTGAGTGAGGGTAAGAGTGTTGGATTAATAGAGGTATATTTTTGGAGGTGGAGAGTTTGGAGGTAGAGAGTTTGGAGCGGAGTTGTTGGATGAGATCTAGTGGCAATGATTTGTTTTTGGAGAAGGATACGACAAGGGCAATAGTTGACATGATTATCAACTTGATTCAAGTTGTGGGGTTGAGGTAAGCAATTTGAGTAGAGTGAGGATGGAGGATCGAGGTTAGCCCTTGTTGTGTTGTGCGAGGTGTATAGCAAGGAGACCACAAAGGTCATGGATTTGGTTTGTATCTTCACGGAACTTTTCCTTTTCCATGGGAATGTGGATTAGATCATTTGGTGGAAGTGGATGAAAGTGGGGTGTGTAGTTGGAAGTGAAGTTGGATGTTTGACCAATATGACGAGGGTGTTGAAAGGTTTCAATGAGGTTAGTTTAAGGTTGAGATGTGTAGGTTGGAACGAAGGTGGAGGTTGAGGTTATTTTGTGATGAAAGAGGGCTATAAGGGAGTTGATCCAATCTTGCGTTGAGCAAGGTGTAAGGCAAGACGAGCACAAAGCTCATGGGCTTCTTAAAGTTCTTCAATGCACTTCAAGTGTTTGGAAGAAGGTTATGATGGTGGAGTGTGGTTGTTATTTGGGATGGATGTTTGGATATGCAACATAGGAGTAACATGTGAGTTGGTAGGAGGTGGTGGTGATACTCTTGGTGGTGGAGACATTTGTGGTGATGATGGGTGTGAAGGTATGGAGGATGAAGGTATGGAGGAAGAGGATATTCCAAGAGTGTTTTGGATAGTGTATTGGTAGGTTGAATGAGATGTGAGATGTTGTGAATGAGATTGGGATTATTGTTTTGGGATTGATCATGCTCTTCATATGAATCATATGGGTGAGATGAAGGTGTATTTTTGGGAGTAAGGATGGATGGTTGGTTATTATGATGAGGTTTGTGAAAGGGTTCATTGGAATGAGCTTGAGGATTGGAAGTGTAGTTGGGAACAAATGTGGGTGGAGGTGTTGTTTGTTTAGCCACATCATTTGTTGAGATGGACTTGTTTCGGAGGTTAGGTTTTGGTTTGATGGGAGATGGCATGATGAGATGATGGAAGATTATGAGGAATGGGAGTGTTTATAGTGTAGGATTGATGGGATTAAGGAATGGATAAAATTTGTTGGATTTTGGGAAGTTTAGGATGAAATGGGCTAAAAAGTAGAAAAAAGGAAACAGCACCTTCGACCATACAGATGGCCGGTCCCCTTAAAGATTAAGGGGGCCGCCTAAGGATTTAAGGGGGCCGCCCATCTGCTGATTTCCAGATTGCTAGAAATGGGTTTTTGGCAGAAATTTGTAGAAAGGGTTGTGTTTTTGGGTTTAGTTTCAAGCAAGTCCAACTCTTTGAGGCAATTAAGCATGTAATAGATATTTATGTAAAACATGTTAATTGAAGATATTAAGCAAACAAGTAATTTTATCTAGCATGTAAACATACTCATCAAGCAAGTAATATATATGGACTAGGAAACAATACACTACACCAAGCAAACAAGTAATTTCATCTAGCATGCAAACATACTCATCAAGCAAGTAATATATATGAACTATTTGAGGGATCCTAATGTGTGCCTATGTGCAATAAATGGGAACTTAAGATAGCATGGACTTCTAGACTTGTTACAAACAAAATCTTAATAGACAAACCATGTTCCCCTTGATTTGACTTGGTTCACTTATAAATGTCATGTACGTAAATATAGATGACAAATATGAGATCACCATGCATGATTTAAAGAAATGTTTTTAGCATTATTCAACAATGCTTGAAAATGGGTTTTTATGTAGATGTGAAAGTTATTTGAATAAAATAGATTGAGTTTTATTTCAAAATGTGTTTATGAAGAATGGGTAAGAAAAGAAAAATTCCCAATCTTTGACTTTGATCGAAAAAGAATTATGGACATAGATTAAGAAGAAAAATGTTTAAAAAAAATATTTTTCCAAAATGTGAAGTTTCTGTATATTTTTAAAGATACTAGATTTTTGAAAAATGGTTGTTAAAGATCTCATGCTCAAGGGAATTGGTTAAGTCTATTGTCACATGCTACCCTTTTCTACATATCCTATGGTCATAAGGAAGTGATGACTAAATTCTATATGTTTGATGCGAGAGTGTTGAATGGGGTATATCCTAACATCTATAGCTCCTTTGTTGCCGCATACTTATCTAACTTGATGCCATAGTTTACGAGAGCTTGTTTCATCCATAGTTTTCTAACGCGAGAAATCTAATCTTACCTCTATGTTAATGATTAATCCACTTAACTTATTTCACTTCATCACCATGAGTTTTCTAATAGTGGACATAGAAGATTTCCATTTTAAATTTGAGAAGGCTAAATGAGTTCGACAGTGAATACTTCATTTAATACTTAGGGGCCTAACTAAAGAGTTTCTAGTTTATTAAATCGTGAAACGGATATAACTAAAAGTATAAAGGCAATGCAACCTATGAACTAAGCATATCCTAAGGCAATGATTAATAAGACTATATGTATGAAGTAACTAATCATGAAGTTTAAAAAGAGAGCGTACCTTATGTCCAGCTTTTCTTCAAATACTTCAAGGTGATATATTGACTTATAGAAGCCAATCATAGATGAGTTTCCGAATTATTCAATGAGTAATGATTTAGCCACTTGGTCCCCATTGTCTCATTTGTCCAAAATTGTTTGAACCAAACATGGTTTGCATTTGCATGTATGGTGAAAGTATTCCCCAAGGGTTGAAACTTGGTTGAAGTAAATAATTCCACATTGGGTGATTATTATTATTATTAGGAAAGTTTTGTCTACCTTGATTTCTTCTAGGTTGAAGGGTTTTAGACCGAGGATGAGGATTATTTGGTCTATTTGGAGGTGGAGTTTTAGATCTTAATTTCGGTTTAGAAAATCCGGTTTTGGCTTTTAATGATGGTTTATAAAAACTTTTTACTTCCTCATCACTCGCAATAGGTATTTTTCTATCTTTTAAAAGTATATACTTAGGTTTTGACTCTAATGGTTTTTGTTTACTATATTGACATTCAAACTCTACATTTTTATTTTCACTAGTTGAAACATTATTTGAGTTGAATCCTAGACCGGTTTTATCTCCCGAAGTTCCTTGAACACTTATTATTTTCTTAAGTGAGTTACTACTATTTTTAAACTTGTCAAGTTTGGAAATTTCATCTTTAAGTTTTTCGTTTTCATTTTTGACCTCTAGACATGTTTTACATTCTATAAAAACTTCTTTTTCTTTTTCTAAATGTTGTTGTTTAATTTTTAATTCGAGTACTTCATTTTCTAATTGATTATTAATATGTTTTAGTGATTTATTTTTAGCCATGACTTTTTGACCTAATTTGCATAACCTAATATATTCATTATCTAGGTCTTTTTCGTCTAATGATTGATTTTTATCACTAAAGTATTCGGTTTCGAAATGTACCTCACTTGATGGCTTAGCCATAAGACATTTCTCCTCCTTTGTGGTTTCTTTCTCATCTTCGTCACTATCACTCCATGCTCCTCCAACAAACGCCTTTTTATTTTTCTCCCTTGACATCATTGGACAACTTCTGATGAGATGATTTGGATCACCACATTTAAAACACTTCCTTTCGCTCTTGCTAGCATTGTCATCTTTGTTTCTTTGGAGTGCCTTTCTTTCATCATATGGTTATCTAACAAATCTTCCTCGTCTTTTGAAGAATTTCTTGAAGTCTCTTACAGCCATGGCATATTCTTCATCATCACTTTCGGAGGTTGAGCTATCCTCGTCACTTGATGCTTTCCTAGCTTTCAACGCGATTGACTTGCTTTGCTCTTTCTTTCCTTTGACCATCTCGGAATCTTTCTTGATTATTGCTTCGTAGACCTTCAAGTTGCCGATCAACTCGTCAAGTTGATGAGTTGACAAGTTCTTCGATTCTTCAATCGCCGTAACTTTAGCTCGCCATTTTGGATGAAGAGCCCTAAGAAATTTCCAAACAAAATTCTTACTAGAAAAACTCTCATCAAGTGCTTTTAAACTTGTGATGATTGTGTTAAACCTAACAAAAGCATTATCAATTGATTCCTCTTCCGGAATCGTAAATTGTTCATATTGTTGAACAAGAAGATCTATTTTATTATCTTTTACTTGACTATTACCTTGGCGAGTTATTAGTAAGGAGTTCCAAATTTCTTTTGCAGTTTCACACATAAAGATCATTTCGTATTCTTTACGGGGTAACGCATTATAAATAACCATTTTTGCCTCATTATTTTTAGCTAGTTTCTTTTTCAAATCATCATTTTGTTTTTCAAAAGGTACAATTTCATCTCTTTTAATTAAAGGATTATTTTGAATTGGGGGAAAATCACCAAAGGTAATAACATGCCAAAGATCAAGATCTTTTGATTTCACATAAGTTTCGAATCTATTTTTCCAATAAACAAAACCATCACTTTCAAATAGTGGTGGTCTTTGCATAGATTGCCCTTCTAAATATTTTTCAGATTCCATAGATCGTTTCAAGTTTTAAAATACAGTTTATTTTAAAAATCTTGTTTGACGTGGCTCTTGATACCAATTGTGGAAAACTAGAAGGGGGGTTGAATAGTTTTACGTCTTTTTAATTTATGAAAACTTTTGTTTATTTTTTTTTAAAAAAAAAACTTCGATTCGAATTTATATGAACTCAACTCTTGAACAATATGAACAAATATAAGTAGATCTAAATTAACAATGCAAGTAAAGTAATGAAATGAAATAAAAGATAGAGATGGAAAGATCTAACCGAGGGACAAAGGATTTATAGTTGTTCGGCTACAAGGACACCTTCCTTGCCCTACTCCACTCCCCGAGCACCAAACTCGAGAGTTTTCTTCACTATGTCAACAAGCTCCCTTATAGCGAAGAAAACCTTACACAACTTTCGCTTACATCGGTTTAACGACACAAAGCTAAATGTCGAGTCCTAATCGTAGCTAGAACTAATCTCACAACTTCTACACAACTTCTTCACAACTAATTCACAACTTCTTCATGACGTCTTCACACCTTCTTCACGACGGCTTCACAACTTCTTCACGACTTCTTCACAACTTCTTCACTACGGCTTCACAACTTCTTCACAACGGCTTCACAACTACTTCACTACCTAGCACTACTTATATACTCTTCTACTTCTTCACACCTTCACTACTTACACACTTTAACTTCTTCACAACTTCACACTAATATAGCCTAAACAATTATGCACACACCTATCTAACTAATATACACAACATGTACAAATGAATGATAATCAATGTACCGGATATTCACGTTTGGTTGTTGCTGTGTTCCCAGATAAGGGTAAAGATAATCAATGTACCAGATATTCACTTGAAATCGTGTAATCACTTTCCAATAGAAACTATTCGACCCTATGCCTGGGTTACACGAATATCTCAATGGAAAAGACCAAGTGATGTTCTTGTTTTAGGCACAAATCAAGAACCGAATTGCTTTCAAGTGTTTAGGTTTTCTGTCTCTCTTCTCATGCGGATGGATGATCTCTATATATATTAGAGATATACTCAAAACCCTAGTCAAAGGAGTTATGAGAAAATATTGGCCAAATATCCTCCATATACATTCCTTAATTCTAGATATAGTGGTTACAAGACCAGAAGATCATGGTCTTAATTACGAATTTGAACCTTCCCAATATAGAGCAAAGTTAGTTACAAATTCTATCTTGCGTTACCAGCAGCAGAATCTATGCCCAGCAGCACAATAAATTGCACTAGCAGTAGAATCTTTTGCCTAGCAGTCCGGCAGCACTATTATTATACTAACAGTATAAACTGCTGATACAGCAGTACTAATATTAACACTAGCAGTAGAGACTGCTGCTTCAGCAGTAGTAATATTAATACTACCAGTAGAAACTACTAACCACTATTTGAGTCAGGGTATTCAGGGACCAAATGGGTGTACACTCCATACCTCCATGCCCATTACCAGGTGTGAATTAATCCCTCAAGTGAACTAAATTTTCCAACAATCCTCCCTAAAATTTAGTTCACTTCCTTTGCATGAAAATAAACATTAAACAAACATGTGCATAAATGAAAATATCTTGAAGATTGAATTCTCATCTTAGTACATTACACGTTCAAATATTCGAGAATCAGGGTGTTCTAAGAATTGAACCCTTCAACCCATTTGAATACCTGAAGATAAAATACACACAAGTTTTAAACACTTCAATGCTCCTGACACTATACAAGCCATGTGTCCATATCCAATTCATAAATGTTGTAAAAGCTAAAAGTCTAAAGCTTCCTGAAGCGGCAAAACTTCAACATTTACATAGGTGGTTCCTCTTTATTCATGCTCCTGCTTAGCACTTTTTCAAAGAAAATAACCATTGAGAAGTAAAGACTTCATCCTCTTTTCCAGCAGGTTCTGAGCACAACCTTGGGATGATAATAAAACATGTGCTCCAGTCCACTAAATGTTCAGCTTTCCACATTGAACTAAACTCCCAAGTTTCCTCAGGAGGGAGTTGGGTGTCTTAGCATTCAGTGACTAAGTTGGACTTCAAACCCATCCCTTTAGCAGACTTTAAAACCAAGTCTCTAGCCAAACCCTTCATCAAGTGATCAGCTAAGTTATGTTGAGATCTAACAAACTCTAAAGATACCACCTCATTCATGATAAATTCACGAATCATGCTATGCCTGACACCTAAGTGTCTAGACTTACCATTGTACATTTGGCTATAAGCCTTTGCCAATGTAGCAGTACTATCATAACGGATAGAAATAGGTGCTATAGGTTTAGGCCACAATGGAATCTCAAGAAGCAAGTTTTTCAACCTTTCAACTTCTTTACCAGCAGCTGCTAAGGCCACAAATTCAGATTCCATGGTTGAACTGGTGATGCAAGTTTGCTTCTTGGATGCCCAAGAAATTGCACCTCCACCAAGTAGGAATACCCAGCCACTAGTAGACGAATTGTCTTCAGTGTTACGGATCCAACTTGCATCAGTGTATCCTTCTAATACTGATGGATAACCAGTATATGAGAGACTATAATCCATAGTTCTCTTCAAATACTTCAGTACCCTCTGAATTGCTTGCCAATGATGAGCACTAGGATTACTAGTATACCTGCTCAATTTTCCCACAGCAAATGCAATATCAGGCCTTGTACAAGTCATGGCATACATTAATCAGCCAATCACCCTAGAATACTCAAGTTGAGATACAGCCTTACCAGTATTAGTGATGCGCGTGTGCGTTGTCGTAGTATAGTTTTAGCACGTTTAGATGCCTACTCAAGTTTTAAATTTATATTTAGCCGACTTATCAATAACACACACACTTAACGAGCAGTGTACCCGGTCAGTATGAATATAATGGTAAGTAGAGTGTCGATCACTAAGAGTGGAACGTATTATCTCGTTATTCTAATCAGTATTTTAATATCCTAACGCAAGGGGGTTTCAGCCTGAGAGACTGGCACGATTTGTTTGCAATTAAATAATAAAATAAACCAATAGGCACGAATCAGCAAGTAGCACACACGTACACAGATAGATACTTGAGACAATAAGAGGGCTGTCCTTATGATTAAGTAGATTGTCACTTGTTTTATTGATAGCTTTATATGAAGTGTATGTAGTTAACCCTTTCTCGTTGGTCCTATTCTTATCGGCGAGTAAACCCTTAATGATTACTTATGTCTAAAAGTTATTCCTAACTGATCAATTTAGTAATAACCGTAGGAGCCACATTATTTTCCGCAGTCAAATGCCCGCAAGCCACTAATAAACACAGAGGTTATCAATGCACTAATAAGTAGTAACCAAAGACATCAACATATAAACTTTAATTGATGGGAAAGCAAGTATTAAAGGGAGTGCAATCTTTCGTTGTCACATTACACAAGCCACCAATCCTGATGAATTAAAGTTTGCTAACACAATAAAACAAAACTACTTAATGAATTAAACACATGCAGCACCTTCTTACAGCTCTTGTATCTTTGATTTGGGTGTGTCTTGTGCTGCCTCCTTGACTGAATTCGTCCTAGGGTTCTGCTGGTTCGGTCTTCGAAACTAAAATATTGCACACGAAATTCGTCTGGCCTTGGGGTATTTATAGTTTCTGTCTGAGGGAAGATGCGGCGCATCTAAGGAGTAGATGCGGCGCATGTACTTAACTTCGCGTGGGGTCCAAGATTATAATATTCAGGAATATTCGTACACCGCCAGAAGATGCGGCGTAACCCCATGATTAGATGCGGCGCATGTCCTCTTGAATCTTGGATCGTATCTGGTGGAATCTTGATAGTGATGCGGCGCATGTCGTGACTGAGATGCGGCGCATCTTGAGCAGAATTGACTTGATCTTGTCCATTTCAGTAGACTCTTCACTTTATGCACGTTTTGCTCCATAATTAGTCCAAAATCGCTAAGTTTCACCAAATGCTTGTTTTTACCTGAGAATTACAAAAGTAAACGATTAAGTATCAATCCTCATACATAATATAGTAAAACAAGTCAAATTAATAGGATAAATGATAGTAATAAAATGTACTTATTTGAGTTCATCAAATATCCCCCCACTTGAACTTTACTTGTCCCCAAGTAAACCTTAGATTAAAACTTATGAAAATGTATCCTAAAAGATGTTAGGATTTATTTTTATATTTAAGCATGTATTCGTTTATTTCATAATCACACAACTAAACACTTAACGAATTAGAAGTAAAATAAAATAAGTTGATAAAAGCAAATCTAATCGTTTAACTGTCCAGTCGCGACGAATATTCTATCATAAGCTTGGCAAGTATACACATCTCCACCACTAAAGCCAAGGAATAACAAGTCTAAAGCGGTAAAGAGGGTTTTTAGGCTTAAGGGTTAATTATTCTCTTTCACTATCGATCTCAAATTCCAGAAAAGGCGACAAAATCACAAATACATGATCGAATCTACGAACACGATACTTGCAATTGCTCAAATCCTTAACTCGAATAGGCTAAAGATAGGTCCAAACTTCACCAATAATAATATATCAAAAAGGGCGACAAAATCATAAATACATAGCCGAATCCACGACTACGATACTTAAGATTGCTCAAATCCCTAATCTCAATAAATCAAAGGTTTGGTTGGATAAAGAATAATAAAGGGCATGGATAACATTTGGGATATAAATTGGTGTAAAAATAAAAAATAAACAAAACAAATAAATTAAAATCCTAAGTGTGGTTAATCACTATCCCAACCATCCCATAAATAAGACTCATATCATCGAATAACTCACGCTTTAACACTTGAAACACACGCTTTAGGTAGACACGAATTATACTCAACAAGATCTTAATCAAAGAATAAACCTTAATTGGCGTTCCCATAACTGCCAATTCCCATTCAATCCATAAATATAGTACAACAACTAGTGGTGATATCGACCACATACATAACTTTACATCGTTGGTTTAAAACAAACATCCAACTTTCTTTTTCTTTTTCTTTTTCTTTTCTTAATTTTTCGATTTTTTTTTTTTTTTTTTTTTTTTTTTTTTTTTTTTTTAACTTGAAACAAAAACATAGATGTGTAAAATTTCACCACATCACTATAACTTTCTTTCCGGATAATTTTTTTCATACTTTTCATACTTTCAGAAATAACGGTAATAGTGAAAGTAGTAAACACACGAAAAATAAACTCAAAGATATACAATATTTACTTTCACTCCAATTGCATTGTGCAATTTCCCGACCTAACCAAAGATAATGAATTACGCACGCGAACACAGGTAATGTAAGGAAACACACTTTGCCTATAGCAATTAACCAACCACGGATTCTAATCTACAGGGTAGGCTAAGGTGTAAGGTGTAACGAAACATTTTAAACATAGGTGTAAGAAACGAAAGGAATGGCTCTGAGTGTTTTTCTAGGGGTATCTTACTCTAAAAATGAGAGTAACAAAAGGGTTTATACGGGGGTTAACTAACCAGTGTAGTTAGTTAATAACACGTAAAATATAATAGGCTATTTGGGTGTAATCCTAGAATTTTACCAATTTAGACAAGTCATTCCAATTATATAAATATAATACTTATTATGGTGGTCTCGAATAGTATACAAGCCAAGTTCTAAAGTTTACAAGTCACCGGCACACTCATAGATTTGTGAATTTTGAAAAATCACAATTTTTGAAAATAACGTCATGTGTGCAGCTATGCAACTTAGATCTTAAACAAAAACATGCTAAAAATTTTTAAGTTTGATATATTAAGCACATTTTAAGCATAATTTTTGAAAAAGTTTAGGACAAGTAATTGTTAAGTGTTCTAATTCTCCAATCCCCCCACTTAAGTTAAACAACGTCCTCGTTGTTTGTATAAAAGGTTAAAAACTGGAAAATAAAAGAATTAGAACAGAAAAACTCCCCTGAGATTTGCTCGGTATGATCCTCCATTAGTATAAGAGCAAAAATCAACTTCTTGTGGATTAGAACGTTTAAGCTTCATACTTGATGTATCCACAGGAAATCCAGGGAACTATAATACCACCAACACTTTAAAACACACCTAAGATAAGAAAGGTTCAAACTTGCATAATACATTAGTAGTTAGATAAAAATAAAACATAAAAATAAAAACTGAAAATCATCAGGTCAGTCGATGCGCCGTATCTTATTGGAGAAGATACGCCGTATCGAGCCTGGAATAAATACGGATCAGAATAATGATGCGCCGCATCCTTAACCAGGGATGCGCCGCATTAAAATAAACTGATAAAAAGTTTTAAATTCGAAAATAAAAATGCAGAAAAATAAAATAAGATATGACCATTTGCAGGAGATGCGTCGCATCTCAGGATTGAGATGCGCCGTATCCTCATGCGGCCTGACTGACTCGACACAGAACAGAATAGTAAAATAAAATATAAGCATGGGTTGCCTCCCACGAAGCGCTTGTTTTTGTTCGAGTCACGAGCCTGACTCCACCCTTATTTACTATGTAATAGGGTGTTGTTCCCCCCACTTGGGATCAAGTACGGGTGATAGTAGCAATAAACACGAAAAGTGTGTAAATTTGCTAGTAAAGATGGAAGAAATAAATAAAGATCATACCTTGGCAATATATGTACATCTTTCCTATCCTTACCCAGTTTGGTTGATAAATTGGATGACTTGACCATTCCATCTGAAAGAGTAGTGTTTGAGGAAAAATGAATCTCCTTTCTTCTTGGTTAGTCTCTTTGGTAGTAAGGTGTCCCTTGACTTCCGCAGAAGATGAGAAAGGGTCTTTGGCAAGTAAAAGTTTGAGTTCCTCAATAACCTTCATAGGGTCGAAATCATCATCTTCATCAATCATAGCAATGTTTAAGAGCTCATCACCAAACTCTTCTTCGAGCTCCACCAAATACGGGTTGATCACAGGTGCTTCAATAGGTAGTGTAGTATACTCCACCTCATTATCCTTTTGTTTTGCAACCTGTTTAGGAAAACTAGCAAGATTATTAGTAACGGGATCAATAGTATTTAATAAATTTGTACCACTTTGTGTTGTAAGTGACTCCAATTCATCTTGTGAATCTCCATCTTCAACTAGTGGTCTTTCAATTTCAGCATCGTCCCGAATTTCCTCCTTAAATAAGTAATCCCAGATTTCTTCAAAATCCCTCGTTGGGTCAAAATCTGGTTGAGGCATGTCATCATAAACTATGGCGTCAAGTGGTTCGAAATCAAAATTAGAATACTTTTCATCTTCATCCGATGGATTGACTAATGGTGGTAATACGATTGCAGAATATTCTTCAACGTAAGGTTCCGTATACACATCATCTTGCACAATCTCTGGAGAAAAAGTACTATCAATAACAATTGCCGGAATTGGTTTTACGGTATATGAATCTTCTTCATCATCACTTGGCATACACCAGGTGTGTTGAAATGGCAATTTGTTTCTTTCTTTCCTTGACTTTTCTCGTCCAAGAATCAAGTATTCTTCCATAGTGATTTCTTTCGTATCAATGACTTGTGCACCATATCTTGCTCTTTCCCAATCGTAGATCCCATTATTGCTCAAGGCTCTTTCCTCTCCAAGTCTGATATATTCTTCCATTGTAATATCCGGATCGTCCATCTTCCTGAAATAAAACTTACTCGTGCAAAAGAAGAGTGAAACAATCAAAGTAAAATAAAAGCTGCTGATATCTGCTGTTGATGCGCCGTATCCTATGAATGGGATACGCCGTATCTTAATACGTTAAAAATAAATCAGACTTTTATTCAGAAAAGCAATACGCCGCTTAGAAATTTAGAATGCGCCGTATCAGTTTTAATAATCAAAAATCAGCTTATCTAATTAAAATTAAATGCGTCGTATTAACGAAAGTTAATGCGCCGTATTTTCATTACGTTTAAAAATAAATATCGATTTTTGATTCAGAAAGATGCGCCGTATCGATATAGATCGATGCGTCGTATCTGTTTAATAATTCGCAAACTGTTTTTAATTAAAATAATAGATACGCCGTATCTACGAAAGCAGATGCGTCGTATGGCGTTAACGTTTAGAAAATTTTTTTTTATCAAAAACAGATACGCCGTATCTGCAAAAGCAGATGCGTCGTATTACTTTATCGCTTTTTTAAAAAATTTCGTATTAAAAACAGATACGCCGTATCTTGGGGAAAAGATGCGTCGTATCGAATTAATTAAACGCGTTGTATTTTTAAAAATTAAACGCAATACGCCGTATCTGAGAGATCAGATGCGCCGTATCGTTTGATTTAGCACAGTACAACGATAGCAGAACAGAAAAATACGAAAAATAAAAAAAAATAATAAAAACACACAAACAAAAATAAACAAAAACAAAAATAAAAGCAAACAAATAACACAAAACAAATAACACACAGTACAACAAATATGCAAAATAATACAATGATGCAATTAATCTAATAAAAGAAAATCCTAATTAAAATACTAATTAAATTAACAGATAATAACAATTCACTCCCCGGCAGCGGCGCCAAAAACTTGATGGGGCGTGTGCGTTGTCGTAGTATAGTTTTAGCACGTTTAGATGCCTACTCAAGTTTTAAATTTATATTTAGCCGACTTATCAATAACACACACACTTAACGAGCAATGTACCCGGTCAGTATGAATATAATGGTAAGTAGAGTGTCGATCACTAAGAGTGGAACGTATTATCTCGTTATTCTAATCAGTATTTTAATATCCTAACGCAAGGGGGTTTCAGCCTGAGAGACTGGCACGATTTGTTTGCAATTAAATAATAAAATAAACCAATAGGCACGAATCAGCAAGTAGCACACACGTATACAGATAGATACTTGAGACAATAAGAGGGCTGTCCTTATGATTAAGTAGATTGTCACTTGTTTTATTGATAGCTTTATATGAAGTGTATGTAGTTAACCCTTTCTCGTTGGTCCTATTCTTATCGACGAGTAAACCCTTAATGATTACTTATGTCTAAAAGTTATTCCTAAGTGATCAATTTAGTAATAACCGTGGGAGCCACATTATTTTCTGCAGTCAAATGCCCGCAAGCCACTAATAAACACAGAGGTTATCAATGCACTAATAAGTAGTAACCAAAGACATCAACATATAAACTTTAATTGATGGGAAAGCAAGTATTAAAGGGAGTGCAATCTTTCGTTGTCACATTACACAAGCCACCAATCCTGATGAATTAAAGTTTGCTAACACAATAAAACAAAACTACTTAATGAATTAAACACATGCAGCACCTTCTTACAGCTCTTGTATCTTCGATTTGGGTGTGTCTTGTGCTGCCTCCTTGACTGAATTCGTCCTAGGGTTCTGCTGGTTCGGTCTTCGAAACTAAAATATTGCACACGAAATTCGTCTGGCCTTGGGGTATTTATAGTTTCTGTCTGAGGGAAGATGCGGCGCATGTACTTAACTTCGCGTGGGGTCCAAGATTATAATATTCAGGAATATTCGTACACCGCCAGAAGATGCGGCGTAACTCCATGATTAGATGCGGCGCATGTCCTCTTGTATCTTGGATCGTATCTGGTGATATCTTGATAGAGATGCGGCGCATGTCGTGAGTGAGATGCGGCGCATCTGGAGCAGAATTGACTTGATCTTGTCCATTTCAGTAGACTCTTCACTTTATGCATGTTTTGCTCCATAATTAGTCCAAAATCGCCAAGTTTCACCAAATGCTTGTTTTTACCTGAGAATTACAAAAGTAAACGATTAAGTATCAATCCTCATACATAATATAGTAAAACAAGTCAAATTAATAGGATAAATGATAGTAATAAAATGTACTTATTTGAGTTCATCAATTAGGCATGAGCTTCTCACTTGTATCCATAGGAGTACTCACTGGAGTACAATCAAAGTAATTAAATTTCCTCAACACTTTCTCAATGTAATGAGACTGAGATATAGAAATTTTGTTACTTTCATGTTTAATCCTTATTCCAAGGATAACATCAGCCTCCCCCATATCCTTCATGGAGAACCTTGATGACAAATATTCCTTTGTGAGGTCAACTTGATTTTGGTCAGTACCAAAGATCAACATGTCATCAACATATAGACAAATGATGACTCCTTTACCAGATTCATCAAATTTGCTATATACACATTTGTCAGATTGGTTAAGTGAATAACCACTAGACAAAACCACTTCATCAAATTTTTGATGCCATTGCTTAGGTGCCTGCTTGAGTCCATATAAGGACTTAATTAGTTTACACACCTTGTTTTCATTGCCAGGCATGATGAAGCCTTGAGGTTGGTTCATATAAACCTCCTCATCCAATTCACCATTCAAGAAAGCTGTTTTCACATCCATCTGATGAATAATCAGATTATGAATTGATGCCAAAGCAAACAACAATCTTATGGTACTGATACGAGCTACAGGGGAATAAGTATCAAAATAGTCTATCCCTGAATTTTGTTTAAAGCCTTGAATGACTAGTCTAGCCTTGAACTTTTCAATAGTTCCATCTACCTTCATCTTCCTTTTGAAAATCCATTTGCAACCCAAAGGTTTGCAACCAGGTGGTAGATCAGCCAACACCCAAGTGTTGTTGCCCATGATGGAATCCATTTCATCATTTATTGCTTCTTTCCAGAAAGCAACATCCTAGGACTTCATTGCTTCATCAAATGTTTTGGGATCATCCTCAACATTAAAGCAATAGGAGTGTTGGTCAGAGACCTCATCCCTTGTTCCTTCAATTAAGTATAATTGGAACTCAGGTCCAAATGACTTTGGAGTCCTAACCCTTTTGCTCCTTCTGAGCTCAGGTTCAGATTGTTGAACCACAGCCTCATCAGGGACCTCATCAGAGATCTCAGATACACCAACATCATTAGTTCCATTAGGAATCCTCTGACTTGGTCTAGGGACTGATGAGAATCTATTCTCATCAAAGATGGCATCCCTTGATTCAATTATAGAGTTAATTGAAACAGATTCATTAGGTTCAATAACATAGAACCTATATGCCTTGGAATGCTCAGCATATCCAACAAAGATGCATTCAATGCCTCTTTCACCCAAAGTCTTTAGCTTTGGATCAGGGAGTCTTACAACTGCCCTACAACCCCAAACCCTGAGATAATTCAGGTTGGGTTTCTTTTTAGTCCAGAGTTCATAAGGGGTTGTCTTGTTCCTTTTGTTGGGAACTCTATTTAATAAATAGCAAGCTGTTAACATAGCTTCACCCCAGAACCCTTGACTCAGCCTAGAATAGGACAACATGGAATTAACCATCTCCTTCAGCACCCTGTTTTTCCTTTTAGAAATACCATTTTGCTGAGGAGTATAGGGAGCAATCGTTTCATGGATTATACCAACAGACTGAAAATACAGAGTATCCATGTACTCACCTCCCCTATCAGTCCTTAATCTCTTGATCTGGGACTCTTGTTGCAATTCAACCTCAGTTTTAAATACTTTAAATTTATCTAATGCCTCATCCTTAGTATGTAATAAATAAACATAACAAAACCTAGAAGCATCATCAATAAAAGTCACAAAGTATTTCTTATTCCCCAAGGAAGGAGTAGCATGTAAATCACATAAGTCACTGTGAACCAGTTCCAATATTTTAGTTTCACGTTTCACACTTTGAAATGGTTTCTTAGTTATCTTGTTCATCATACAAGTTTTACACCTTTCAGTGTCCATGTCAAATGCTGGGATTAACCCATCCTTAGACATATCTTGCATTCTTTTAAAGTGTACATGGCCAAGTCTAGCATGCCAAAGGGTTGAATCATTTAAATTAGAAGTCGACATGAAAGTAGAATTAACCATATCATGAGCAATATTAAGTCTGAACATACGATTACATAAATAACCAAAGCCAATAAACACACCATGTTTAGACAAAACAAACTTATCAGATTCAATAACTTGTTTATAACCACAATTATTCAAAATACTACTAGAAACCAAGATTTTTCTAATAACAGGAACATGTAAAACATTAAACAAAGAAACAATCTTTCCAGAACTAAACTTCAAATCCACACATCCTCTTCCATGCACCAGGGCAGTTGACTCATTTCCCATATGAAGAATAGAACCATCATTCATTGACTCGTAGGTCTTGAACCAGCTTCTATCTTTACACACATGAGTTGTTGCTCCAGAGTCAACCCACCACGCAACATCATCATCCTGAACAAAGTACACATCAGATATATATGTAACATAATAAATCTCAAAATGCTTATCAAATATATTCTGACCTTTCAGGGAATTACCACTCCCAGATCCACTCGTGCCTGATCCATTGGTTTTATTGCCAATTTTAACACCTTTACAATCCTTCCTGAAGTGTCCAGATTTACCACACTTCCAACAAGTAGCTTTTGACTTCTTGTTAGGATCAGTTTTGGTGTTATCCTGATGCTTACGTTTGCCCTTGTTGTCATTGTTCCTGGAGGAGTTGTTATGCTCCACCAAATTGACAACTGATGGACCAGCAACATTGCTGCTCTTTGGCTTGTCACTTTCATGTGCTTTGAGTGATTCCTTAATGCGCAAATGACTACCCAACTCAACAAGAGTTAATTCCTCCTTCTTATGCTTTAGCTTATGCTTGAAATATTTCCAAGAAGGAGGTAATTTATCGATGATACAAGAGACTAAAATAGCCTCATCCATGTTCATCTTGTGTTGTGTGAATCGACCAAGTATACTAAGAAGTTCATTATATTGTTCCATGACAGGTCTAGAATCGACCATTTTGAAATTGTTAAAATTACTTACAAGGAACTTCTTACTTGATGCATCCTCAGCCACGTATTTGGCTTCCAAGGAATCCCACAGTTCTTGAGAAGATTCAACATTTTGATAAAGATCAAACAAAGAATCAGACATACCATTGAGGATTAACCCTCTGCAAACATAGTCATCATTCTCCCATTTGCTCCTGTTCCTTATCTGTTCCATAGTAGCATCATCCCCATGATCTTCAGGAATGGATGTGGTCAGCACATACACCACATTCATGCTTGACAACAAGAAGTGCATCTTCTTTTGCCACCTCCTGAAATCGACACCTTCAAACTTTTCCAGTTTGAAAAGTTAGCAGCCATATGCCTCATCGCAGCAGCCATTGATTATCACTAGAATAGTTTCTATTGATTGTTGGTTGGTTTACGTTTGGTTGTTGCTGTGTTCCCAGATAAGGGTAAAGATAATCAATGTACCGGATATTCACTTGAAATCGTGTAATCACTTTCCAATAGAAACTATTCGACCCTATGCCTGGGTTACACGAATATCTCTATGGGATAAGACCAAGTGATGTTCTTGTTTTAGGCACAAATCAAGAACTGAATTGCTTTCAAGTGTTTAGGTTTTATGTCTCTCTTCTCATGCGGATGGATGATCTCTATATATATTAGAGATATACTCAAAACCCTAGTCAAAGGAGTTATGAGAAAATATTGGCCAAATATCCTCCATATACATTCCTTAATTCTATATATAGTGGTTACAAGAACAGAAGATCATAGTCTTAATTACGAATCTGAACCTTCCCAATATAGAGCAAAGTTAGTTACAAATTCTATCCTGCGTTACCAGCAGCAGAATCTATGCCCAGCAGCACAATAAATTGCACTAGCAGTAGAATCTTTTGCCTAGCAGTCCGGCAGCACTATTATTGTACTAGCAGTATAAACTGCTGATACAGCAGTACTAATATTAACACTAGCAGTAGAGACTGTTGCTTCAGCAGTAGTAATATTAATACTAGCAGTAGAAACTGCTAACCACTATTTGAGTCAGGGTATTCAGGGACCAGTCCCTCAAGTGCACTAAATTTTCCAACACGTCTTGAGCTAAACTTGTATAAGGCCATTGATCTCATGTAAAACACAACTACACAAAATAAGTTGATAACACTAAAATTACCAACAAAAAGATGATATACAATCACTGTCTAAAATTTCGATGGGCACCAAGGTGCATTTTGTTTCAAAACATTTATGTCCATACATCATGTGATACCACAATTTAGTGTATGTTTGAAATAACTTTGTTATTTACATTGGTGTTTACTTTGGTATTAGATTTTGCAGTTAGATACTTTTGTTTTTTGGTAACCATGGTTTCCGACCTTTTTGGCCAACTAATTCACGGGGTTTGAACCCATGTCACAGGATTCAAGCCGGGTAAAGCCTTTCTTTTCAACCATTTTCTTGAGGTCTGATAGAATTGATCTTATTAAAGTTTCTTTATTGATGTATTTCTGCAAAACACCCGTAAATTTGCACAATTTTACTCACACGATCAATACTTCTGACTAAATCATCCTTGCTTATTGAATACTTTTAATGAACTGCAATAAATATACGTAAGCATATATTCTTTTAAGTACATAAGTTATATATCTATGGGCCTCTTATTCATTATTAATTACTGTTTGAGGTTAAGATCAAATGAGACGAAAAATTAAAATGAGAAAGGTGAAAATAAACCACAACAACACATTTTTGATGCACCTAAAAAATAGATGCATCTCCCCTAAAAAACCTCCCCCTCATTTGAAATGTGTGGCTAGAAATCTTTCTTATTCTTCTCACTTTAGTTTTTCTTGTCACCGGATCCCTCTCCTGTTTGTTTGTACATAAAAGCCCTTTGTACGTATGTAACGCACAGAGAAATCTTCCATAATGCATAAATAGAATGAAGAACTTGACGTATCAGGTTACTTCTTTATAAATAGTTATGTATATTATTTTTGGTCCAGGATAGACAACCTTAAGTGGCACAGTACTTGGCGTTGGTGTACCCAGCTAGCATTGAAGTTGCTTGATCCTTCACAAGCTCCCAAGCCTTCTTCACATGCCTATCTTCAGTGAGAGTTCCCCCAACAGCAAATCGAATAAAGTAAACTCCTCCAACCATTGAATGTGTCATGTAAACACGACCCGTTGCATTCACTGATTCCAACAACTTCTTGTTAAATTCATTTGCTTCAAGTTCATTGTCATAATGCTTACCAATCACATAGGGACAAACACGAAAACAAACCAGAGAAAAATATCTAGGCACTACAATCTCAAACCTTTTGTCCAGGGTCACGAGCTCTTCAAAATCTTTAGCCATTTTTACATGCTTTCTTATGACTTCCCTCAAACCAGTCGCCCCATAGCTCCTGAGCACCATCCACAACTTCAAGGATTGGAATCTCCGTGTTAGTGATATCTGCCAGTCTTTGTAGTCCACAACATGCCCTGAATCAGTTGCTTTGTTTTTCAAAAGTTCCTCGTTTGTGGTTAGAGGTTTGGTAAGAGCAAATTTGTCTTTCACCCAAAGGCAACAACATGCCATATTAGTTAGCAGCCATTTGTGTGCATTAAAGCTGAAGGAGCTTGCGCCCTCTACACCGTCAAGGAAGTGACGGAACTCAGGGCAGATACAAGCACTTCCAGCATATGCAGCATCCACGTGGACCCACATATTATATGCGCTTGCCACCTCACACAACGGTCCTAGTGGGTCCACTGCTGTTGTTGATGTTGTCCCAACAGTAGCACATAAATACATTGGAACTAGACCAATCTCAACATCTCTTTTAATCATCTTGTCGAGTGATTGTGGAGTTAGTTGAAAGTTTGTGGATTTTGATGTTAAAACATGTCGGATATTCTTAGGATTGATTCCAACAATTTTCGCAGACTTTTGGAAAGAAAAATGTGTCTGATCAGAACAGTAGACAACAAGCTTTACCGCGTTATCTCTTCCAATCTGATCAAGTATCTTCTCTTTCGCCGCAAGAAGCGTACAAACTAAGGCCTCATCCGTCGAGACTTGCAAAACACCACCACCACTGTCGCTTGAGAATGAAAAAGACTTGGGAAGCTGGAGTAGTTTCAACAGCCATTCCATGACAACAATCTCTAGTTCGGTTGCAGCTGGAGAAGATTCCCAGTTGAATCCTACAACATTAAATCCGTTCATAAGCATTTCACCAATGAAGCTAGCAGTGCTTCCGCTTGATGCAAAGTAGGCGAAAAAGTTTGGACTTGACCAATGTGTAAGGCCTGGAATGATATCTTTATGAACATCCTTGAGTATAGTCTCAATGGACTCTGGTTGCATTGGGGCACTGTCGGGCATACTTTCTAGTAGATAACCTGGTTTTACTTGGCTTCGAACGGGGTAGTTTTCGATAGTTTCATAATAATCAGCAAGTAAATCTATGACCATATGGCCCTGTCTCCTGAACTCTTTTGGTTCCAAAGGGTTCATGGTGCTGAAGGTATATATATGGTAATAGGTCTTTGTTCTCCACCAATTAACCAACCACAACCAAGAGGTTGTGAATTTAATATCTCAAAAAGAACAAGTGTGTATTTGATATTAACATTTCGTTTGAGGGGGAATTTATAGCGTTTAGATGACCTCAAGAGTTAGTATATATGTTCAAGTTAAGACAAGAATGAAATCTATGACCATATGGCCCTGTCACCTGAATCGAGTGATGTTGATACGTAATACGTTAGTGTGTTATCCAAGATTGAAATATAAAAGGGGCAAAGTCTTTTGAAGAATGCTCCACATTTAATGTTAGAGTTTTGGAAAAATATGAAATCGTGTATGACTAGAATCGAACACGGGACTGAGGGATTGCACATTTTACGTATGAATGATCAAAGAAATAATTAATATATATAATTGATTGTACAAAAAGATGCACTACCAGGCCTTCGATGGTGATCAAAGGAATTATGGGGTGTTGAGGTTGCGCCAAGCTTGTTCTTAACCTGAAATAAGAAATACTAAAACACTACGTTAAGTGATTGCGCAGGGGTTGGACCCTGCGAACCACCTCCGGCGTGCGAGTAAGTATGTGTTATGTTTAAGTAGGTTGTAAATGACGAGAGTGAAGTTAACTTACATTGTTCTTGCCCGACTAAGCTATTTATAGGAGAGAAATAGGCTTTAGTGGGCGGTTGCACTTGTTTCGAAGATCATGGGGGCGTCCCATGACTTATGGTAACCGCTAGGGCTTTGTAGCCCATGATCTCTTCCTTGGCGGGAAAGCCTAAGGTAAGAGGGAACGTGGGTATAACCAGGTCAAGAGGGTTCTCTGTTGTAGTCCCTTCGAGAGGGATACCCCAAAGGGCTTAGGGCTTCGATTGGCGGGTTCCCACATGGTAACCACTTCGCAGACGAATGGTTTTACGCCAATGAAACGTGTTAGGAGGTTAACCTGGGCCTCCGAAGAAAGGGCTTCGCACAAGCTCGAAGGGGAGTCCTTCGACCCGTTCGGAGGGTACGTCATCAAGCCCCCCAGTCGAAAGTGATATATACGTACGAATATATATTGCATTCGACTCAAAAAACATGCCACACTCTATCCCTTCCGTCACAAAATCGGACAAAATGAAGATAAGTGTTCAAACAAATTGTGCAATAAATGCGGCTATTGAATATCTATCTACCATACTCTAAATTGCAACAGCTAGTATATCGGTAACCACAAACTTCTTTTCAAAATTTAAAAAGTAGCTTTTAGTCCGTATATTACTCGGATAATGAGTACACGTGGATAGTCAGGATAAACATACAAAAAATATACAGAAACCCTTCCTAATTCCTACCTGATCATACCTTTTCTTTGCGCCCAAAATACACATACACAATACTGTGCTTTGTGCTTCATCTGAGTTTTAAGGTAACTCCCCTCCCCAATTCTCATTGTTTCTAATACAAGATGAGTATGGCAGCAAAGAGAATCATTAGGGAACAAAAATGTATCTTAACAGAACAGGATTTGACGGAATTTATTGAGAAGTACCCCATACTCAAGGAGTTCAAAGTGATTCTTCCTAACAAAGACCAAAATATCTTTGACGCTCCGGCTGGGTATGTTGGGCTCTATGTTCATGCATTTACAGAATCCAACTTTAGGGTTCCCATTCATCCTCTAATCTTAGAGTTTCTAAAGTATTATCAAGTACATATTTCCAGGTTGAATCCCTTTGGCTTAGCCAAACTAACCACCTACATTGTTGTATGCAAAGCTTATGGTTATGAGCCAACACTTAATGTGCTTAGAGGTTTTATTAACCTTTGCCCTGGTGGTGATTGGTTAACCTTAGCGAAAAGAAGTGAGCCTGATGTCCCTTGCTTAATAACTAAACCCTTTGCCAATATAAGAAAATGGAAAGGTTTGTTTTTCTATGTACAAAGCACAATCATACCTCCCGAGTATCCGGCCTTGCTGGATAAGGCATTCCGGTTTGATGAGAAACGTTTTGATGATCCCTTACCGTACTTCATAAGAAACAATTCTCTTTACCAACGTCTTGCACGCCATCCCTTTGAGGTACAAACGTTTCCCGAACCGATACTGTATATGGCGGGCATCGTTGAGCATTGGGAAGGCTCTCCGTTGAAACCTGAGATAATATGTGAAGGGAGAAGTATGTATGTAACTATTCAAATAAAGTAAATAACTTATCTGCTGATCCTTATCGCTTTCCTTTTGTCGTTGTAGGAATGGCGTTCAGGAACTTCGTTGTATCCCGTGGTACCAGAGAGGTTACTTTCATCCCCCACGATTCAAAGAATGTGAGTGATGGAGTGGGCTCTCCATCAGCCTCAGCTAATGATCACAAGACTCCACACTTTGTAGAGACTGTAGCAGACTCTGATGATCCACTCATCAAGGAATTTCAAATGAGGCTTATGGGGTCTTCTGGCTCGTCAGACAAAAAGAAAAGAATCAAAAGAAAAGCTGCCATGTCTGTGAAAACTCCTCCGAAAAGGAAATTATCACTACCAACCCCTCCGATGAGATCGACGAAACCCAAAAGTTCTCATGCTAAAACCTTCATACCTACCCCCCTGAGGGTTCCTGAAGATGACACTCCTAGTAAGTTGAAATCTTGTATGTCTGATGAACATGACACATCATATAACTGATTGTTCTATCTTGCGCAGGTCTTCCCAACGTCACGGAGCTTCCAAATGCTCTTGCGTGTCATCAATTGGTTGAAAAAATGACACCTGCTGGCTGGAGAGGCATCTTGGACAACATGTCCATGGAAGAGCTTTGTGACTTTCATTCCAAAAGTTATGCCAGACAGGCTGTATTGGATAATCATCTGAATTCTCGAACAAGGGAATTGGTGCAAACGGTGTTGGATGTAAGGGGAAAAATGGATGCCATCGCAGCCAAAGAAAAGGCTAGGGATAATGAGTATGATGAGTTGGAGGCTAAGTGCAAAGAAGTGATGGAGAACTTCGAGAAGAATCCTATTGTTCAAGACATGCGAGCCAAGATTGACAGACTCAAAGGGCAATTGAGGGAATCCCACGCAAAATGTGATAGGTTGAAAGGTGAGGAGGCTAGGGTATCCATTTATAGGGCACAAATCACAATGCTTGAATCCAAATGTACAAGTCTGGAAACTGAAAGGTCTAGGTTGGTTGAGCAGAAGGTCGAGCTTTGCGAGGAGATCGATAGTCTTAAATTCCAGTGTGAAAAATTGAAGAAAGACCGAGCTGATGTAGTTTCGAAGGTTGTTCCTCATGTGGCAATGGAATTGTACCGTAGTGATGAGGTGGGGGAAGTTATTGGAAGACTAGTCAACGCAGCCATCTTTTATGGTACCTGCACCACATTGGAAGAAATTGCCATTACCAAGAAACCTGTGGTTTTATCGGAGGTACCCTACTACCACCCGAATTCTGAGAAAGAGTATAATGATGCTGGTACTTTATTCGCTTCAGCAAAGTACTCCTTCCTTTCAGAGGTAACCAAGGATCCCCTAGCACCTCTAGAAGATCTCCTTTCAAAAAAGCCTCGAAAAATTCAGCCTCCGTCTTCCCCCAGGAACACTTCCTCTGCTAACCCTCTACCCACACCACGCTAGAGAGATTTCCTGTTCACAACGGATGTTTGAAGACTGTCATGTTGGCAGGGATTTGACCCCTCGGGTGGTATGTACCCTTTCGACAATGTCACATCGTGTTTAATAGTTTGAACAATATATCTATGCATCTGCACGGGCTTCGACCCGTGCATTAAATAATTGTTTGTTTTGTTTTGGCTATGACCATATTTGGCCTTGTTAATGCCAATTAGGGACAACGTCCCGTTTTGAATGCTATGTTTTTCTTCTCTTACGCTTATAATAGACGTACACATACAACCTAAGGCTATAACCTTATTGTGTGTATTTTGAACCAAGATTTTAAGCAATCGTATAATTTGAGTACGACAGAGGGTCGCGACCCACTCCGTCTTTATCCTTAAGATACGAAGGGCTTAGAATACCCTAAGACTTTATAGGAGAAGTTAATGTAAATTGCAATGGATGTTATTTGAATACAAGACATTTGCCTTGCTACATCCTTCGACATTGAAACTTGTAAAGTACTTGGCTGATCAAATCTTTGTTGTAGAGAAACGAAACAAGAGATTTGAGGGAAATGCATTATATCATTAATTGGGTAGGGAGGATTACATCATTTTAAGAAATGAATACTAGGACACCTACCATTAATGCTTCTTTCCCCAAGTGAGAAGAATGCGTTACATGAAATTGAAAAAACAGACTGAGTGCTTTTAAAAGTAGTAAGTCTTATATGTAAAACTTACGAAGATTGGTACCATTCCAAGTTCTATCCATGACCTCTCCCTTCGTTGTTGCGAGCTTGTAGGCTCCATTGCCGTAGGCTTCGGATATCACGTAGGGTCCTTCCCATGTGGGCCCTAGCTTTCCTTCGTATTCAGCCTTGCTCGCGCTATTTAACCGAAGGACATATTCACCTGGCTTGAATGTGGAAGGTCGAACTCGGTTGTTGTAGTACTTTTCCAACTTTTGTTTGTAGATAGCCTCCCTGATCAAAGCTATTTCTCTCCTTTCTTCTAGAAGATCAAGATTCTCACGAAGCCTTTCGGCATTTGTTTTTTCTTCAAAGTTCACAATGCGTTCTGTTTCTATGCTGATTTCGGAGGGTATGACAGCCTCTGTTAGGAATTAAGCTTAAGCAATTAGTACAGCTGAAGATGGAAGTTAGTACTGCTGATGAGTTTTGAAGACAAGAGCAGTTCGTACAGTTGAATATAGAAGTTAGTACTGATTATGACTTTGTGAAAGATAATTATAGAAAAGATATTGTGTATATCTTATACGATTAGGTTGATAGTTATCTTGTAAAGGAATCCTTAGTCTATAAAAGGATTGCCTAGGTTAAAGTTTAGGTACGAATTAGTATCGAGTTTTTGTTAAGATTCAAGGTTGTAAACCCTAGTACTAATTAAGAGTACTCGTATTATTCATTAATAATATTGAATCATTGAAGTTGAAGTATATTGTGTTCCTTGTTCATTCATTGTTGATTCATTCATACAAAACACAAATAAACAAATCTTCTAAGTACTAGCTAGTAAATTCCGCGTGCTAGACTAGACATCATTCAAAGTATACATCTAACACAAGGAGTGTGTGTAGATCCGGTCAAGTGGTATCAGAGACAGGTTACTGATACTTTGGTTTAGAAGATCCAGACGAATTTGTTTAAGAAGAAGATGGACATGGAGACAACAACAAGTCAGACTAATATTGCTGCTAAGCTTCCAATGCTTAAACCCAATGAGTTTGATATGTGGCGATTAAGAATTGAGCAGTTCTTCCAAGTTCAAGATTATACTCTCTAGGAGATTATTGAGGACGGGAATTCATTCAAACCTACAACTACAAATAACCGTTGTTGAGGGTGTCACTGAAACTAAGGTGCAAACTAAGCCAACCACTAGTGAAGAGAAGGCACAGCACAAGAATGATGTTAAGGCGAGAAGTTTGCTTCTGATGACTATTCCCAATGATCAGTTGTTGAATTTTAGCAAGTTTAAGTGTGCTAAAACCCTTTTTGAAGCTATTGTTGCAAGATATGGTGGGAACGAAGCCACCAAGAAAACTCAGAAGACCCTTCTTAAGCAACAGTTTGAGAATTTTTCAGCAACAAGCAACGAGTCACTAGATCATATGTTTAATAGACTTCAAAAACTAGTGAGTCAACTGGCTGTTCTAGGAATTGAGATGCCTCAGGAAGATCTCAACTCCAAATTTCTGAGGAGTCTACCAAATGAATGGGCTATGCATGTGATTGTATGAAAAAACAAGCCTGATATAGATTCCATGAGCTTAATGGATCTCTATAGCAACTTCAAGATAGTTGAACATGATGTTAAGAAGTCTGCTGGATCAAGCTCAAGCTCAAGCTCAGGGAATTTGGCCTTTGTATCAACCCCCAGTACCTCAAGTCCAGATGAAGAAGTTCAAGTGACTGGAGCAGTTGGTACTGCTAGTTCCAATATTGGTACTGCTAGCACTTCAAGCAGTACAAATGGACTCTTGGATGAGAATACTTATTATGCTTTCTTGACTACTCAGCACAATGGAAGTATGTTGACTCATGCAGATCTTCAAGAGATTGATGAAGATGATATTGAAGAGATGGATATCAAGTGGCAGCTCTCTCTTCTCAGCTTGAGAGCTAAGAGATTTTTGAAGAAGACTGGCAAGAAGATTGTCATAAACAGCAATGATGTTGCAGGGTATGACAAGTCCAAGATTGAGTGTTTCAATTGCCACAAGAAAGGTCATTATTCAAGGGAGTGCAGATTGCCAAGACAACAGGATGGCAAGAGTAGAGGATTTGGAAGCAAGTCAAGAGTGGTGGAAGTTACTGACTCAAGCTAAAAATCCATGGTTGCCATTGATGGCTTAGGGTTTGACTGGAGCTACATTGCAGAGGAGGAAGCAGAAGCATCTACAGAGATTGCTCTCATGGCATTTTCAGACTCTGAGGTACAAGTTTCTAAATGTTCTAAATCTTGTGAAGCTTTAAAAGATCTAGAAACTCTTAAGAAAAGATATGAGGATCAGAGAAAAGAGCTAACCCAAACTGCTTTTAACTTAGCAAATCATAAGAGGGCTTTAGCTATGTTAGAAGAACAAATTGTTCATTATAAAAGTAATGAGTCAAAGTTTTCTGATGATATGATTATTGTTAAGAGAGACTTAATGTTTAGAGAGAATGAAATTAGTGTGTTGAAACATGAGTTAGAACAGGTTAAGAAAGCAAAGGAGAACATTCAAATGACTGTTGACACACTAGAATTTGCAACTCAGGGTGTTAGTAAGATTGTTGAGTGTCAGATCCTCAATAAAGCTAAGTCAGGTGATGAACTCAAATAAGTACATTTTATTACTATCATTTATCCTATTTATTTGACTTGTTTTATTATATTATCTGTGAGAATTGATACTTAATCGTTTACTTTTGTAATTCTCAGTTAAAAACAAGCATTTGGTGAAACTTGGCGATTTTGGACTAATTATGGAGCAAAACAAGCAAGAAGTTAAGAGTCTACTGAAATGTACAAGATCAAGACATTCTGCTCCAGATGCGCCGCATCTCGCTTATTACATACGGCGCATCACTATCAAGATTTCACAAGATACGATCCAAGACAGCAAGGACATGCGCCGCATCCAAGAATGAAGATACGCCGCATCTTCTGGCGGTGTACGAATATTCCTGAATATATTAATCTTGGACCCCACGCGAAGTTAAGTCAATGCGCCGCATCTTACCCTCAGACAGAAACTATAAATACCCCAAAGACCAGACGAATTGAGAGTTCGACAGTTTTAGAAGACCGAAGTACAGAAACCCTAAGGCCGAATTCAGACGATTAGGCAGCACAAGACACACCCGAACGAAGATACAAGAGCTGTAAGAAGGTCCTGCATGTATTTAATTCATTAAGTAGTTTTGTTTTATTGTGTTAGTAAACTTTAATTCATCAGGATTGGTGGCTTGTGTAATGTGAGGAGAAAGATTGCACTCCCTTAAAACTGCTTTCCCATCAATTAAAGTTTATATGTTGATGTCTTTGGTTACTACTTATTAGTGCATTGATAACCTCTGTGTTTATTAGTGGCCTGCGCATTTGACTACGGAAGAGAATGTGGCTCCCACGGTTGTTACTAAATTGATCACTTAGGAATAACTTTTAGACATAAGTAATCATTAAGGGATTTCTCGCCGATAAGATTAGGACCAACGAGAAAGGGTTAACTACATACACTTCATATAAAACTATCAATAAAACAAGTGACAATCTACTTAATCATCAGGACAGGTCTTCTTATTGTCTCGAGTATTTATCTGTGTACGTGCGTGCCTATCGCTGATTCTGCTCATTAGTTTAGTTTATTATTTAATTGCAACCAAAACGTGCCAGTCTCTCAGCTGAACCCCCTTGCGTTAGATTAGGTTGTATAGCTAACTTAGAATATTAAAATACTGATTAGAATAACTAGATAATACGTTCCACTCTTAGTGATCGACACTCTACTTACCATTATATTCATACTGACCGGTACACTGCTCGTTAAGTGTATGTGTTATTGATAAGTCGGCTAAATATAAATTTAAAACTTGAGTAGGCATTAATACTGCTAAACCGCAACGACACATCGCACGCATCAAGTTTTTGGCGCCGTTGTCGGGGAGTGAATTGTTATTATCTGTTAATTTGATTAGTATTTTAATTAGGGTTTTTCTTTTTAATTTTTAATCTAACTGCTAACTGTGTTGTATATTAGGTTAATTTGCATTCATTGTAATTTTTGCATATTTTTTGTTTTGTGTGTTATTTGTTTTCTTTTATTTTTGTTTGTTTTCGTTTGTGTTTTTATTTGTTTTTATTTTTCGTATTTTCTGTGTTCTGCTATCGTTGTATTGAGCTTATTCAAACGATACGGCGCATCTATTTTCATAGATACGGCGTATTGCGTTTAATTTTTATAAAATACAACGCGTTTAATTAATTCGATACGACGCATCTTTTCCCCAAGATACGGCGTATCTGTTTTTGATAAAAAAAAAAATCTAAACGTTAACGCCATACGACGCATCTGCTTTAGCAGATACGGCGTATCTATTATTTTAATTAAAAACAGTTTTCGAATTATTAAACAGATACGACGCATCGATCTCTGTCGATACGGCGTATCTTCTGAATCAAAAATCTTGTATTTTGAAACGTAACGAAAATACGGCGCATTAACTTTGTTAATACGACGCATTTAATTTTAAATAAATATCGATTTTTGATAATTAAAATTGATACGGCGCATTCTTATTTCTAAGCGGCGTATCTATTTTCTGAATAAAAGCCTGATTTAATTTTAACGATTATAAGATACGGCGTATCCAACTTTTTGGATACGGCGCATCATTTGCAGATATCAGCTATTTTTATTCTTATATCCATTTCTATATTCATTAATTTCTCTTATAGCGAACAAATCCTACTGATGATTTTACCTATGATGACAAGTTCTGATATGGAAGACATGTCAGTGAACGGATATCTTGCTAAGGAACTCTTGCTTTCGGATTCCTTCGAAGTGAAAGTTTTTGATGATGTCAACTTCAATGTGCTCATGATTGATGCAGATTTATTTTCTTGGGAAACCCCTCTTGAAGCTACTTATAAGGAATTCAAGCGCTTATGCAATATTGAAGATGGGATATTCTCGTATGATTTACTAATGAGCTACACTGAAGATGAACTGGTACTCTTATGGCCCATCATGGAATCTAAAGGATTGACTTGGACTATTATCGAAGAGAATGATGGGAAATTCCAAATTGAATTCATGAACTCAAGCAATAAAAGCTGTGGTGGAGGCAATACCCAACCTATGCAAATCTCTTACATGCCTTATTCCGAACAGTACTGGGGATTAAATGAGAACTATCTGGACGATGAAAGAATTTATGCTGTGGCGGAGTTACTGTTTCATGGGAGATTGGTGAGGTTGATGGACATCTCCCTCGAAGAATGGCTTGAACTTAAATATGGTAGTCCGAAATTTGCCCCTGCGAATGAAGTCAAGCGGATTATGACTTCATGGTTGACACAGAGTTTTAGGGAGCAATTTAACGAGTTCATGGAGATAAGGAGGAAAATGATTGGTAAAGCTTGCTTTGACGTTGACCACGATCCTAACAATGTTGATTTTACAGATTGGTTGGCTAGTAAGTTCAATAACCATAAGAGCATGGATCGAGCTACTAAAGATGCGTTATGGGTATATTGGATGAGAGGTGAAGACGAAGAAGTAGAGAGCGACTATGGGTCGTCACTTTATGATTCAACAATCAATGAGGGCATTGAAGAATTATTCAGAATAGACATTGACGTGTTCGATTATGAGACACCCTTGTGCATACAATTCAAAGAATTTAATTACCTTCTTCGAGTCGACGATGATGTGCTAACTGGAGATCTACCAGGATTCAAGACTTATGATGATTTCAAAAACACCTGGTACTACGAATGGAATGACCAAATACCATGGGTTTGGGATAAACCATGGGAATTTGAGCACATTAATCACACATGTACACCTTTCGTTTTCAAGGATGGGAGTAGTGTTTGGCCGACCTGTGATTATAAGAGTGACGGAACCTGTAATGGGGGAAGTATAATTGGGATGAAACGGGTTGGAAACGATGTAACCTTTGAAGACTATGAGTGGTATGATAATGTTGAAGACTGCCCACAAAAAGCGAAGGCTTTGCAAGAAAAGGGTAGAATTGAATACTTGAAAGAGCTAAAGGGAACATCGAATACTACTTTCTGGGAATGGGTGCATGCACAATTTGATGATTACACGAAGCTTAGTCGACGGTTACAATGGGAATTGGAAAGAGAGTGGGAGGCAATTCAAGATGATGATAACAATGAGTCATTAATTGATAAACTTGATGACTATTTGATTAAGGATCCTTATTTTAAGTTTGTTGATAAAGACGAAGAAGAATTCACCAAAAGAAAGTGTCAACTACTTGGGATCCCTTATAATGAGCCACCCATGATTATTTCTGAAAAATTTAAAATCATCAAATACTCTTTGGGACCAAATGAGGAATATGTTGCGACGAAGACCAAGAGTTATACTAGATTAAGTCGAACGGAAGAAAACGTCGCAAAGCTATACGGGAACATCTTTCGGATGAAGGAAGAAGGATGGACCGTGACAAAAACTAAATGAAGAGCTGAACGTGAGTCTAACTTGAAGACTCTGGAATAAAGACAAGTGCTGACCGGGAGACAACCCGGAAATTTTTTATTATTCTGTTCTGAGTCGAATCAGTCAGGCCCGCAGCAGATACGGCGCATCTCAATCCCAAGATGCGGCGCATCTCTTGCACTGGTCATATCTTACTTTATTTTTCTGCATTTTTTATTTTTGACTTTAAAACTTTTTATCAGTTTATTTTAATGCGGCGCATCCCTGGTTAAGGATGCGGCGCATCTTCTATTCTGATCCGTATTTATTCCAGGCTCGATACGGCGTATCTTCTTCAATAAGATATGGCGCATCGACTGACATGATGATTTTCAGTTTTATTTTTCCTAACTACTAATGTATTATGCAAGTTTGAACCTTTCTTAACTTAGGTGTGTTTAAAGTCTTGGTGGTATTATAGATTCCTGCATTTCCTGTGGATACATCAATTATGAAGCTTAAACGTTCTAATCCACAAGAAGATGATTTTTGCTCTTATACAAATGGAGGATCATACCGAGCAAATCTCAGGGGAGTTTTTCTGTTCTAATTCTTTTATTTTCCAGTTTTTAACCTTTTATACAAACAACGAGGACGTTGTTTAACTTAAGTGGGGGGATTGGAGAATTAGAACACTTAACACTTACTTGTCCTAAACTTTTTCAAAATATGCTTAATATATCAAAATTTAAATTTTTTTAGCATGTTTTTGTTTAAGGTCTAAGTTACATAGCTGCACACATGACGTTATTTTCAAAAATTGTGATTTTTCAAAATTCACAAATCTATGAGTGTGCCGGTGACTTGTAAACTTTAGAACTTGGCTTGTATACTATTCGAGACCACCATAATAAGTATTATTTTATTTAATTGGAATGACTTGTCTAAATTGGTAAATTTCTAGGATTACACCCAAAAAGCCTATTATATGTTATGTGTTATTAGCTAACTACACTGGTTAGTTAACCCCCGTATAAACCCTTTTGTTACTCTCATTTTTAGAGTAAGATACCCCTAGAAAAACACTCAGAGCCATTCCTTTCGTTTCTTACACCTATGTTTAAAATGTTTCGCTACACCCTTACACCTTAGCCTACCCTGTAGATTAAAATCCGTGGTTGGTTAATTGCTTTAGGCAAAGTGTGTTTCCTTACATTACCTGTGTTCGCGTGCGTAATTCATTATCTTTGGTTAGGTCGGGAAATTGCACAATGCAATTGGAGTGAAAGTAAATATTGTATTTCTTTGAGTTTTATTTTTCGTGTGTTTACTACTTTCACTATTACCGTTATTTCTGAAGTATGAAAAGTATGGAAAAATTATCCAGAATTATCATTATAGTGATGTGGTGAAATTTTACACATCTATGTTTATGCCTTAAAAAAAATGGAAAAAAAAATAGAAAGGAAAAAGAAAAAAAGAAGAGTTGGATGTTTGTTTTGACCAACTTATGTAAAGTTTTGTATTAAGTGGTCGATATCACCACTAGTTGTTGTATATTATATCTATGGATTGAATGGGAGTTGGCAGTTATGGGAACACCAACTAAGGTTTATTCTTTGATTGAGATCTTGTTGAGTATAATTCGTGTCTACCTAAAGCGTGTGTTTCAAGTATTAAAGCGTGAGTTATTCTATGATATGAGTCTTATTCATGGGATGGTTGGGATAGTGATTAACCACACTTAGGATTTTAATTTATTTGTTTTGTTTATTTTTCATTTTACACCAATTTATATCCCAAATATTATCCATACCCTATATTATTCTTTATCCAAACCTTTGATTTATTGAGATTAGGGATTTGAGCAATCTTAAGTATCGTAGTCGTGGATTCGGCTATGTATTTATGATTTTGTCGCCCTTTTTGATATAATATTATTGGTAAAGATTACTTGGTCCTATCTTTAGCCTATTCGAGTTAAGGATTTGAGCAATTACAAGTATCGTGTTCGTGGATTCGATCATGTATTCGTGATTTTGTCACCTTTTCTGGAATTTGAGATCGATAGAGATTAAGGAGAATGATTAACCCTTAAGCCTACAAACCCTTTTTACCGCTTTAGACTTGTTATTCCTTGGCTTTAGTGGGGGAGATGTGTATACTTGCCAAGCTTATGATAGAATATTCGTCACGACCGGACAGTTAAACGATTAGATTTGCTTTTATCAAATTATTTTATTTTACTTCTAATTCGTTAAGTGTTTGGTTGTGTGATTATGACAAAAATGAATACATGCTTAAATATAAAAATAAATCCTAATACCTTTTAGGATACATTTTCATAAGATTAATTCTAAGGTTTACTTGGGGACAAGTAAAGTTCAAGTGGGGGGATATTTGATGAACTCAAATAAGTACATTTTATTACTATCATTTATCCTATTTATTTGACTTGTTTTATTATATTATCTGTGAGAATTGATACTTAATCGTTTACTTTTGTAATTCTCAGTTAAAAACAAGCATTTGGTGAAACTTGGCGATTTTGGACTAATTATGGAGCAAAACAAGCAAGAAGTTAAGAGTCTACTGAAATGTACAAGATCAAGACATTCTGCTCCAGATACGCCGCATCTTACTTATTACATACGGCGCATCACTATCAAGATTTCACAAGATATTATCCAAGACGGCAAGATGACATGCGCCGCATCTGAGAATGGACATACGCCGCATCTTCTGGCGGTGTACGAATATTCCTGAATATATTAATCTTGGACCCCACGCGAAGTTAAGTCAATGCGCCGCATCTACTTATTAGATGCGCCGCATCTTACCCTCAGACAGAAACTATAAATACCCCAAAGACCAGACGAATTGAGAGTTCGACAGTTTTACAAGACCGAAGTACAGAAACCCTAAGGCCGAACTCAGACGATTAGGCAGCACAAGACACACCCGAACGAAGATACAAGATCTGTAAGAAGGTCCTGCATGTATTTAATTCATTAAGTAGTTTTGTTTTATTGTGTTAGTAAACTTTAATTCATCAGGATTGGTGGCTTGTATAATGTGAGGAGAAAGATTGCACTCCCTTAAAACTGATTTCCCATCAATTAAAGTTTATATGTTGATGTCTTTGGTTACTACTTATTAGTGCATTGATAACCTCTGTGTTTATTAGTGGCCTGCGCATTTGACTACGGAAGAGAATGTGGCTCCCACGGTTGTTACTAAATTGATCACTTAGGAATAACTTTTAGACATAAGTAATCATTAAGGGATTTCTCGCCGATAAGATTAGGACCAACGAGAAAGGGTTAACTACATACACTTCATATAAAACTATCAATAAAACAAGTGACAATCTACTTAATCATCAGGACAGGTCTTCTTATTGTCTCGAGTATTTATCTGTGTACGTGTGTGCCTATCGTTGATTCGTGCTCATTAGCTTAGTTTATTATTTAATTGCAACCAAAACGTGCCAGTCTCTCAGGCTGAACCCCCTTGCGTTAGATTAGGTTGTATAGCTAATTTAGAATATTAAAATACTGATTAGAATAACTAGATAATACGTTCCACTCTTAGTGATCGACACTCTACTTACCATTATATTCATACTGACCGGGTACACTGCTCGTTAAGTGTGTGTGTTATTGATAAGTCGGCTAAATATAAATTTAAAACTTGAGTAGGCATTAATACTGCTAAACCGCAACGACACATCGCACGCATCATCAGGCCTAGGTTATAAGTCAGTTCCACCTCCCTATAGAGGAATTCCAACACCCCCAGGCATAGACTTAGAACACACAGGACTACCTGAATTTCAACTACCTGAGCTTAAATATGGTCCTCAACCTAAAGAGAATGTGTATGAAAACCTGTGTATGAGAGTGCTAGTGATAAATCACTATCTGAGGACAAGGTGTCCTCTGATAGGTTCTCAAGTAAGGAATCAGATTCTCCAACCATAGAGGAATGGACTTCTGATGATGAGGGTGATCAGGCTGTGGTTAAGCCTGTTAGTGTTAAAGTGGAGGAACCAAAAGTTCCAAAGATGGTTAAACCTGAGACTGTTAGGCCTAGATCAAATGCCAAACCTTTTAGACCAACAGTTAGGTATGCAGAAATGTATAGAACCACAAACAAGCCAAGAGGTAACCAAAGGAATTGGAATGGCCTCAAATCTCACCAATTAGGGGATGATTTTGTCTGCTATAGGAAAGCTTGTTACTCGTGTGGTAGCTTTGACCATCTTGCATATTTTTGTGATAAATGGTTGAGTGGATATTCAAACCATAGGTTGAGCATAGAAAGACTTCAAACTCTTCCTAGGAATGATAGAATGATACCCAGATCAGTTCTATTAAATTCTGGCCAAAGACCAATTCAAACTGCTAGACCAGCAGTTCAGCCTGTCAGACCAATTAGACCTATTCACTCAAGGCCAACAGTTCAAGGTGCAAAAATGTTTTCCAAATCAGCACCAACAACTATTAAGAGACCATTTCAAAATAGACAAGTAGTGAAAAACCAAGTTTGGAAACCCAAGGTAACAACTACCAAGCCAGCAATTCCAACTGCTAGCAGAGTAATTGGTACTGGTGTTAATAAAAACACTGCTAAGGGAAATATGGGTACTGGAGTGAATGCATCAGCATGTTGGGTTTGGAGACCCATCAAACCCAATGGTGCTAAAATTGTTTTGAAAAGAATGAATTATGTTGATGCAAGAGGAAAGCCTAAGTCTGTTTTGGCTTGGGTTCCACAAGGAAATTAATTTTTCTTTTTGAGTGCAATGTTAGTCATATACTTTTATATTGTGAGATAAGTTCTTTGTGGCTTGTTTCTTTGTTTTTGGACTAACACTTGCAGGTTTTGGATGATAAGCACCAAGGAATTAAATGCTTTATGTTTTGGACTGTATGGTGATTTGGAGCTGAGTGTGTGATCTTTGCACACAACAAATGGTAATTGGTTCACCATGTCTAACCCACATAAGAATCAACTAGTCCAGAGCAAACGGTATCTGGTAAAGACTTCTCAAATCCGTTGATGGTTGACAATTTACCAAAAATTGTATGGTTATCAGCTCACCATATCTAACTGTGAAGAGTTGGCTAGTCCAAAGCAAACGGCTATTGGTAAAGACATATCAAATCCGTTGATAGCTGATAGTTTGCTAAAAACTATATTTGAGCCATGGTATTTTAAATCTTTTCAAAAAGTTCATACGGCTCAATAAAATTTTTTTAGCAGTTTGTACTGTTCGTTAAAAGTTGGTACGGCTCAACTAGCCGTTGTAAAAATCTGTCAGTAATTAATTTCTAGCCGTTGGGGTAAAATCGGTATTCTAAAGCATACTTATAGGGATTTTTCTTGAGATAATTATCTTTTTACCATAAATTGATTTAATATATTTCCCAAGATACTTTATCTCGTTCCCAAAATTCTCAAAACCCTAACAGTATCTATAAAAACCCAATTGGCTGCATAAAACATCAATTCCACTCTAAACGATCATCTTATTGCTATAATCTTTCACTCTTCATCCATAAAAATGGCTAATTTGGAATTTGTTAAGCGTCACAATCAGGTTGCGTTTCTTGAGAAAACAGAGGAAGGAGATGGACCAAAATTTTATGAGATTGTGGACTTTCTAAACCACTCTCACATAAGGTATGCTCTAACCGTTTCTCCTACTCTTTATGTCTCGCACATCACACAGTTCTGGCAGAATGCTACTGTCTTGACTAGTGAAGATGGAGACTTAGAAATTCATTCTGAAGTGGATGGTGTATCTTTTGTTGTTACCGAGTCTATACTTAGGAGACATCTTAAATTAAAAGACTCAGATGGTATCAATACTATGCACAACACTGAAATATGGCAAGAACTTACCAAAATGGGGTATGATACATCCGAACACAAATTAACTTTTCAAAAAGGATGTTTCTCACCTCAATGGAGATTTTTGATACATACCCTTTTACATTGTTTAAGTCCTAAAAAGACTGCTTGGGAGCAGTTCAGTAGCAATATTGCTATTGCTCTCATTTGTTTGTCTACAAACAAGGTTTTTAACTTTTCAAAATTTAATGTAAACAGCAAAACCAAGTTTCTAATGTATCCAAGGTTTGTTCAAACTCTTTTGAATAAAAAGACATACATGCTTACAAAACCAACAGAAACTTTTGCTACTCCTAGCCTTCAATCAAAAGTTTTTCAAAACATGGCTATGGCTAGTAGGCTTTTTCAAGGTGAAATAGTTCCATTGTTTCCTGAAATGCTTCAAACTGAAGTGGGTGAAGGTTCAGTACAACCAACTGATCCCCATCACACATCTACTTCAGCTACTGAAAGAACCCAAACATCTCAATTTCACATCACTTATAGGAGAAGGGAAACACCCAGAGTGATTCCTAGATCCTTTCCCCATGATTCACCTCTCCTAGCAGGTAACACAGCTAGACGTGATGAGGGTAGTACTTCACATACTGAATTGATGGAATTGTGTACCAAACTAGTTGAGAAGGTAGAAACTTTGGAGGAAGAACTAAAGAAGAACAATGAGGAACTCAAAGCTCACAAAAAGAATTTTGCCAAGGTCTACACCAAATTGACTCTTAGGGTGAAGAAACTTGAAGAGCAGTTAAAGAAGAAAAAGGCAAAGGTAGTTTTGGATTCTTCTGATGATAATGACTCAGATGATTTTGATAGTGATGATGGTGATTCTCCCAAACAGGGGAGGAAATCAGATAAAGGTAAGGGAGATGGATCAGGTTCTCAGGGGAGGCAAAATGAAGAAGAAGAAGAACAATTTGATATGGGTTCTGGTAATGTTGACATAGGGGTTGAAGAAACTGCTGAGACACATGAAGCAGTTCAGATTGGTATTCAAGAAGCTGAAGAAGTTCAAACTGTTGAGATAGTTCCAACTGCTGAGATAGAGCATGAGACAGTTCCAACTGGTGATACTACGGCTGAAGAGGAATATGCAAGAAAAAGGGCAGATAAGGGTAAAAAGCCTATGACACTAGAAGAAGTTGCTGCTCAAGAACTAGAAAGGCTCAAGAAAACAAAACCAAGAACTCAAGCTCAGATAGATCATGATGCAGAAGTTGCAAGGAAGATGATTGAAAAAGATTTAGATGATGAACAAGCTCAGATAGCTCAAGATGCAGAATTAGCAAGAAAGATGGTTGCAGATGATGTAAGGAACATTGCTGAATTCATGGATAGAACAAGGTCTGAAGATGTTGATCAAGAAGTCTTCAATGAACAATTACAATATCTGTTAGATTCTGATTTCATTATAAGAGCTCAAGCAATGATGATTCTTAGAGATGAAGATCTAAGTGAAGAAGAAAAGTCAGAGAAACTTAAAGAATTCATCTTGTCAAAGAACAAAGAAGTAACTTGGAATGATCTGATGCAGAGAATTAGAGATAGGCAAAAGCATGGTTACAAGACAAAGATGCCTACACAGAAAGAACAAGTCAAGTTTATGAAAAACTATTTGAAGAATCAAGCTTACTAGAAGCCAAGTTATTTTACAGGAAGATCAGATGATCAGATTAAAGAAGCTTTTTATAAAGCTTATGCAAGATTGAATACATCAGTTGAAAGGAATGTCACAAAGAGAAAGAAGAGAGAACCAGAAGTTTTAGAATCTGATATTGCAAAGAAGTTGAAATCTGGAGAAGAAGGTTTAACTGATGAGCAAATCAAGAATATGATGGTGATAGTTCCAGAGTCTACAAATATCAAACCATTAGAAGTCAAATATCCTATCATTGGCTGGGAAGTTTTCACTGATGGAAGGATGATGGGATGGAAGATCATAAGACTTGGAGGTATTACTGAGAGATACAAGTTGTTTGAAGATCTACTAAAAGGTTTTGATAGAGAAGATCTTAATCAGTTATGGAGCTTAGTAAAAGAAAGATTCAGAGTTCAAGATCCACTTGAAGATAAAGATAAAGAGTTATGGGTGCAGCTGAAAAGGATTTATGAACCTGATAGAGGAGAATCAATGTGGAGATTCCAAGCACAAATCGAAGATGTCTCTTGGAAGTTATTTGATATGTGTGGAGTGCACAGAGTTTCTACTAAGGATGGCATAGAAATCTATATGTTAGTAGAAAAATATTATCCACTCAGATCAAGTGTTTTAACATCTATGTTGTATACAAAACTAAGGGTTGAAGAAGATTCTGAAATGGCAGATTTGTTGGTAACAAAGATTTTCAACCTTGCAGAACAAAGAAAGATTAGTAGTAAGAGACAGTTATGAAAGATGTTTGGAAGAATCCCCCTCATATAGAAGATGAAGCTTAATTTGAAGAAACTTAGTGATTTGGGAAGAAATCATAAGTTTAGGGGAGGATTGTTAGGAATTAAGCTTAAGTAGTTAGTACGGCTGAAGATGGAAGTTAGTACTGCTGATGAGTTTTGAAGATAATAGCAGTTCGTACGGTTGAATATAGAAGTTAGTACGGATTATGACTTTGTGAAAGATAATTATAGAAAAGATATTGTGTATATCTTATATGATTAGGTTGATAGTTATCTTGTAAAGGAATCCTTAGTCTATAAAAGGATTGCCTAGGTTAAAGTTTAGGTACGAATTAGTATCGAGTTTTTGTTAAGATTCAAGGTTGTAAACCCTAGTACTAATTAAGAGTACTCGTATTATTCATTAATAATATTGAATCGTTGAAGTTGAAGTATATCGTGTTCCTTGTTCATTCATTGTTGATTTGTTCATACAAAACACAAACAAACAAATCTTCTAAGTGCTAGCTAGTAAATTCCGCGTGCTAGACTAGACATCATTCAAAGTATACATCTAACATAAGGAGTGTGTGTAGATCCGGTCAGTATGACTGCCTCTGTTCCATAAGCAAGGCTAAAAGGAGTTTCCCCATGGCTTGACTTGGGGTGTGTCCTATGTGCCCACAGAACTTGGGGTAGTTCGTCTACCCACCCATGATGGCTTCGTCCTAATCTCTTCTCGATACCGTCAATGATGTCCCTGTTGGTGACTTCAACTTGTCCGTTGCCCTGAGGATGGTATACGGAAGTAAACGATTGTTTGATTTTTAGGCCTTCGCAAAAGGTTGGGAATACCCCTTCGGCGAATTGCTTCCCGTTATCGGAGATGATAATGTGAGGAACACCAAATCGACAAATTATGTGCTCCCATACAAACTTTTCCATGTGCCTCCCCGTTACTGATGCCAAAGGCTTTGCTTCAACCCATTTGGTGAAGTAATCGATTGCTACGACCAAGAATTTTACTCCTCCTGGAGCTACTGCTGAAGTAACTGAGGTCATGTCTTGCTTAGGCATTCTTGGAACTTTCGAGTGGATCTGACATGCTTCACACTTTTGTATTATTTCCATTGCATCCCTGTGCATGGACGGCCAATAATATCCGAGCTTCATTACTTTCGAGACAACGGAACGAGGGCCTGCGTGCAAACCGCAGGATCCTTCATGTACCTCACGAATGATGTTCGAGGCTTGCGTTGGTCCCACGCAGCGAAGCCATGGAGACAGGAAGGATCTTCTGTAGAGATTATCCCCAATAAGTCTATATTGGGGAGCCTTGACTCTGACCTTTCGGGCTAGCTTTGGGTCTTCAGGAAGAATACCACTGATCAAGTATTCCCTTATTGGAGTCATCAAATTTGGGCCTTCTTCGGGTATGATATCAGATACTTCGCTTCTTTTTATTGACCTGTCAGCCAATACTTCTACCAGAACTTCCTTCGTTAGATGAGCAAATGCCATCGAAGCTAGCTTGCTTAAGGCGTTTGCTTTCTTGTTTTGATTTCTGCGAACATGTGCTATCTCATAGGAGTCGAATTCCTGGAGAAGTTCCTTAGCTTTATCCAAATATTGTTTGATGGTGGGCTGTCTTGCTTCGTAAGAGCCCTTTATTTGGTTGGCGACTAGCTGCGAATCCACAAAGATGGAGAGGTTTCCAACCTCCATTTCCTTCGCAAATCGAAGGCCGGCTAACAGAGCTTCGTACTCAGCTTCATTGTTCGTAGCTTCAAACTCAAAACGTAGAGCATAAGTATACTCCTTTCCTTCCGGACTGAACAGCATTAGACCTGCTCCTGAACCATCGGAGCTTGAGGCTCAGTCTGTGTATAGTTTCCACCCCTCCTTCATCTTTGGAGGTTTCTCTTTTGGGATTTCCTTGTCCTGGCTAGGCCCAGAAGGTGTTTCAGCAAGAAAGTCTGCAAGTATCTGCCCTTTGATGGAGTTTCGACCCTTGTACTCTATGTCGTGCTCCCCTAGTTCGATGGCCCATTTAGCCACCCTACCTGATTTCAATGGCTTCGACAATATCTGCTTAATTGGCTTGTCGGTCAATACTGTGATGGGATGAGCTTGGAAATACCTTCGAAGATGCCTTGCGGCGTAAACCAAAGCTAAGATCAGCTTTTCCAACTCTGGGTAGTTCAATTCGGCCCCTTGCAGGACCCTGCTGACAAAGTAAATCGGAACTTGTTTCTTATCCCTTTCTGCCAAAAGAACAGCACTAATGCTTTCGAAAGATGCCGCAATGTACATGAATAACACTTCGCCTTTGATTGGGGCTGTAAGTGTTGGTAAAATTTCCATGAACTCCTTTAGCTTTTGGAAAGCGGCTTCTGCATCACAACTCCATTGAAAAGTCTTTTTATCCGTACACCCCTTGAGTGTTTTGAAAAATGGTAAAGAACGATCTGCCCCTTTCGATAGGAATCTGCTGAGTGCTGCGAGCTTCCCATTCAGGCTTTGCACTTCTTTCAATGACTTTGGAGCTTGTAGATCAGTGATGGCTTTTACTTTCTAAGGGTTAGCTTTGATTCCTTGATTTGTAATTAGATGCCCCAAGAATTGTCCCTCTTTCATGCCGAAGGAACACTTCTTTGGGTTAAGCTTCATGTTGATTGCCCTTAATTGGTCGAAGGTTTCTTGGATGTCGGAGAGTAGGTCTTCCTCCGTCCTACTTTTTATTACCATGTCATCAACGTAGGCTTCTAAGTTCCTTCCTATTTTCTTGTGGAAAGCTTTAACCACCAATCGTTGATAGGTTGCCCCTGCGTTCTTTAGACCGAAGGGCATTTTCTTGTAGCAATAGACACCCTTTCCTGTGTAAAAGGTTGTCTTCTCCTCATCTTCCTTCTCCATTTGTATTTGGTGATACCCTTTGTAGGCATCAAGAAAGCATTTCAAACGGAACCCCGAGAGGGATTCGACCTTCCAATCAATTTCTGGCAGAGGGTAGCAATCCTTCGGGCAAGCTTTGTTGATGTCGGTGAAGTCAACACACATTCGCCACCCTCCGTCACTTTTCTTTACCATAACTAGATTGGCTACCCAGGTTTGATATTTCACTTCCCTGAGAATTCCTGCTCATACAAGTTCATCCACCTCTTTGCAAGCGGCTGCATTCCTTTCAGGTGCCAGGCTTCGCCGCTTCTGCTTAATTGGTTCAATGTGCTTGAACTCATTAAGCTTGTGCTCTGTGCCGAAGGGCTTGCCATCGATCATAAGAGTCCGAGGAACCCCTGTCATATCTGAGTACGTCCATGCGAAGATATCTTTGTTGGCTTTGAGTAGTTTCTCCAAGTCTGCTTTGAAGTTAGCAGGAGTTGTTTTCCGATTACCACCGTTTGCTCTGGATAGAGCTCATTTACCACAATACGTTCTTCGGCATCTGTACAACTTAGAATGGCCTTCGGAGGCTCTTCGGGACTTTCCTTGATTTTTTTGCCAGCACCTCTGGTCTTCCCCTGATTGTAACTGGAGAATACGGTTCCTATTCCATAAGGTGTATGGAATTTGACCGCTGCATGTATGGTGGAGACTACGATACCCATCTTTTGCATAGTGGTCCTTCCTATCAGCAAATTGTAAGGGGAATCGGACCTTACGATAGCAAATGTGAGGGTTTCCGTCCTTGCGAGCTTGCCTTCCCCTATGGTAATGTCCAATGGCACTTCTCCCAGTGGCCAAGAATGCTCACCGGAGAAACCTACCAAAGGTATCTTCAAATCAACCCGTTGTGATCTGATCGAAGGTTTAATCTTAAGGAAACAATGCTCGTATATGATTTCGCAGGAGCTTCCGCAGTCCATGTAGGCTCTGTTCACTTCTCGGTTGAAGACTAGAACTTTGATGACCACTGGATCATTCGAAGGGATTTGGCCTGTAATAGGAGGAAATGTTACCTCCCCCACTTCGTCTACTTCCCGCTTCATCACCTTTCTTTTAAAACCGGCTTCGCCCCAACGAACCATGAGTATTGGGGCCTCGAGAGGAGTAGTGTCTTTAGCCAATTGAGTATCGGACATTTTTTCCTTTCCCTTCTTTATACCTTTTACCAAATGCGCCAATTGCCTGGACTTTACAGCTTCTTCTATCTGTTTCTTTAGCTCTCTGCAACTGTTCGTATCATGGCCATAATCTTCATGAAAATGACAATATTTGCTTGTATCCCTGTTCTTACCCATGCTTGTCATGCGAGGGGGTGCTTCGAAGGCCTTAGCAGCCCTCTCCGTAGTAAGTATTTCCTTCGGATATTTACTTAGACTTCCTAGCAAACCGTGGTTAGGGCTTTTGTACAGAGAAAACCTGTCTCTGTTTTTGTTCTTGTTCTTTGACCCTTCCCACTTTAAGAACTTGTTGTTGTTGTCTCTATCGATCGGAGCGCAATTGGTAGATACCTCCTTTACCTCAATCCAAGTGTACGTCTTTTCCATTAAGCCTTTGTAAGTTGTCGGAAGGTCAGTGGATAAGAACTCCACCAAACTCCGATTTCGAAGGCCATGTACGAAACCCGAGATACGCTGATCTTCATGAAGACCCAGAATCTGCAAAGTTTCATCAGTGTACCTAGTAACGAAGGCCCTTGTGCTTTCATTTTCCTTTTGTTTGATGTTGTGCACCGTAAGATGAGTCCTTGTAAATTTCTTTTGCTGACTGAAGTGTGACTGGAATTTAGCCTTGAGATCATCAAGATTGACGATGCTCCCTGGCTTTTGCCCATTCCACCAAATGCGAGCAGAATCTCGTAGGGTATATGTAAACATGTGACAGGCTACAGGCATAACCCATTTTTTCATTTTAATAGCCCCTTCGAACAAATGTAAGAAATTGTCCGGATCCCCCTTCCCATCATAAGTCCCAATATGTGAAGGCATTTTCAACCCATCAGGTAATGGGTAATCTTCTATCCACCTAACGAAGGGTGTAGCCGAACCCATAGGGTCCGAGTATAGATAATTACAAGGTGGCGCATACATAGGGACAGTATTGTAAGGATTGTTGTTTGGGGGCATTCCCATAGGAGTTTGGTTTGGGTAAGACTGATAAGACGTGTTTATGGCGAACGGATAACCATTTCCCGCGGCATACGGATGGTACGCCATAGGATGCCCGAAGGGTATGCTCCCATAAGGTTGAGGGAGACTTGGGTTATTAGGCTGTCCAATAATTGGAGGATATAAACTTTGAGGATAAGACTGAGTTTGGAACGGGGGGTACATACCATTGGGAGGAAGATTTCCTCCCATATTAATTGTAGATGGATTGCCTTCAATGCCTGATGCATGAGAAGGCTGCAACGGAACCCCAGCTTCAGTCCTTCCAAGATGAGCTGCTAACAACGGGGGTAGATTAACCCCCCCTTCTTCCCTTCGTTGGCTCCTACCATTGGAGCCTTCCGTAACCACCCCTTCTCTTCTTGTCGGAGCCCTCTCCGGGACTCCTTCGAAACCAACGGACCTTTGACTTAGTCTCCGACCAACTGGTGACCCAATCCTCAGGACTGAGAGTGTTGGTCCGTGAGCCAGAGGCCTGGGCTCTGCTTCCATTTCTTCATCATACTCTTCACTTGAGTATTCCAACTCCCTTCGCATTTCAACATTTTGGACTTGCCTTTTGCGAACCCTTAAGAGCGATTCCAATACTTCGTGGTTGGCTTCGACAAAGTCTAGGCTAATAATAGGCTCCGGATTGGCTAATGTCGAAGCATGATGGTTGGGTGTTATCTCTGGGTGAGAACGTGTTGTGAATGTGGAAGCGGTTATTGGGGGAAGGTTGTTAGAGTCGTTGATTGGTATTGGTGCCAAGGTAGAGAAACCCGGTGGGGGAGTATCTTCTCTTCCTTGATCCATGCCGGAATAATAGTGAAATTAGTTGGTTGGTTATAAGCTTGGAAATAACGAGACCAATTGTAGCGGTCCCACGGATGGCGCCACTGATTGTACAAAAAGATGCACTACCAGGCCTTCGATGGTGATCAAAGGAATTATGGGGTGTTGAGGTTGCGCCAAGCTTGTTCTTAACCTGAAATAAGAAATACTAAAACACTACGTTAAGTGATTGCGCAGGGGTTGGACCCTGCGAACCACCTCCGGCGTGCGAGTAAGTATGTGTTATGTTTAAGTAGGTAGTAAATGACGAGAGTGAAGTTAACTTACATTGTTCTTGCCTGACTAAGCTATTTATAGGAGAGAAATAGGCTTTAGTGGGCGGTTGAACTTGTTTCGGAGATCATGGGGGCGTCCCATGATTTATGGTAACCGCTAGGGCTTTGCAGCCCACGATCTCTTCCTTGGCGGGAAAGCCTAAGGTAAGAGGGAACGTGGGTATAACCAGGTCAAGAGGGTTCTCCGTTGTAGTCCCTTCGAAAGGGATACCCCGAAGGGCTTAGGGCTTCGATTGGCGGGTTCCCACATGGTAACCACTTCGCAGACGAATGGTTTTACGCCAATGAAACGTGTTAGGAGGTTAACTTGGGCCTCCGAAGAGAGGGCTTCGCATAAGCTCGAAGGGGAGTCCTTCGACCCGTTCGGAGGGTATGTCATCAATAAGTATTATATATTTTAATTATTTGGACACGAAATATGGACTAACGGACGTTAAAGTAATTAACAGAATTGACTAATGACTGTTAGTAAATAAAGGAGGGGGTTGAGTGTCAAGTTTTGGAACTTGAGGAGTTGTTAGACTCAAACTTGGAGAACAAGTTTGGTGCCTATAAAACCCCTCAAGCCCTAAAAGACACGGATACAATAATAATGCTAAAAAGTCAATCGAATTTATGCTTTCACATTCTAGCATGTGTCGTACAGTATGTGATATATGCAAAGATATGCATCGACAGTATCTTTGACATATGCATGTGTAAGATATGCACTGTATATTATTAATAATAATAATAATACCACATGATATCTATCTTTAACATATGTATTGTACAGTATGTAGAAGAATGATTATTATTTAGTTCCTTCTTGAATAATAGATTCATGGTTTATTGAACAAAATAGTTTTGGTTCAATAATTGTGTTCATTCACTAGCATCAACCTTTGATTGGTTATAGTACGTGTGTACATGTAAAACCCGAAAATCTAAAACGTATTAAAAGACCAAAATGCCCTCATAATTTAAAACTTAATTAAAGTATTATGTAACTAATGATTAAATTACAAAACCTATGAAAACGAAACAAATATGACATGAAATAATTATGAGACATCGTAAAATAACTGTACGAGCTACCAATAACGTTTGAAACACATTTCAAGTCCAAATGAGCCAAAAATATTAAGTGCATATGTAATTTTGTATTTCAAAAATCTATAACATAAGGTTTAATGTATTTCTAGTATAATGGTGATTCAAAAACTCATGGGCTTGACTTAGCCTCATTTAGGCCGATCCATGTCCTCCCCACCCTTCCAAAATTCGGCCCACACTTCTATAATTTAGCCACATTCCATTTGTTCCTCCAAAAATAATACCGATCTTCAAAATTCATTCAAGAAACCCTAAAACCTAAAAAGTTTCTGCCGCCCCTTTTTGCTGCTGCTGTGTCGACCAGGAAACCACCAAAGACTCTCCATTTTGATCTTGTTATAAGGTAATTACATAGTACTATATCAATACACGAATATACGAATCAAAAACTAATCAAAACTATGTTTCACTCTTGTTTGTTCCTGCTGCCGTGCGACCAAAAGAAGAAAGGAGAAGGAGGAAAGCTTTCGTGTGTATTTTGATCCCTTGTGTTCGTGTTCTTCGTGGTCTACGAGGGTATTGTATCACTTATTCCGTCATTTGTTCATGTATTTATGCACTAGTCGAATCATGGAATGAAAATCATGTTACATAAAATCACAAAACTAAAGAAACCCTAAAAATCTATAGTTATGGATCGACTAGATGATTGTGATAATTAATTGATTTGAATGTGTTCTATACTGATATGAATTGACCTAAGTATGTTTTAGACTCACCTATAAACGTTTGGTGTCAAGAACTAATGATTGGATGACGAAAACCCTAAGATAAACATGGTTCTGTGATAACTGTTTCTGAGCTGGATTTTTATTCGACTTTAAACGGCTATAACTAAATGATGTGAACGTATATTTTGATGTTTCTGGAGTCTAGATTGTATTTTAATGAAATAGCTACCTGGAGAAATTTAGTTTGTAATTTTTGGAGGCCTGTAAGGCTACTTTTTTATTTTAGGGAGATTAGGTGTCTGGTCGTATTTATAAGTCTGGAAAATCAGTCCGGGTTTTTGAATTTTATTTCCAAACCATATTGAATTAGAAATAGCCCTTTTAACTGGATAATATTTGGGATGTATTCTAGTAGCTTGAATTTTTATAGATTTTTGTGAATTTTTTTGAAGGGGTAACCAGATGGAAACTTGTCAGGTGTTCCATCAGATATGATTTTAGAACATGTTGTAAAAGTGGAATTTTCTTTCGTACCTAAACTAACTAATAAAATCTGGAAAAAATTTGGTAAAATACTAGTGACATTGAGGTAGCTCTGTGAATTTTTGTAGATTTTATTTCAGAGTCCTTCTATGATTTTTGAATTATTTGAAACGGGTCCAGAACATACTTAAAACCCGATAAGTGCAGTATGACATTAAATAAGTGTAAATTCTTATGTTCAAACATTAGAGGGTCTATATTATTATTTTGATAATACTAAAGGACTTAACTTGTAGAAACATGTAACTTAACAATAATTACACTTTATGCCCTAACTTTATGATAATTGCATGATTGGTCCTTAAACTTATCCTAAATACTTAATAAACCCTTAAGTGCATAAAACTCCCATAATAACCTTAATCATGTGTAAAGAACCTTATGAACCTGGAATCACTGAAATGGTCATTATAAATACTTTAAGTTGATAAACTTGAATGTCTATAACAAGTATTACTAAATAAGGAAACTTTCTGAATATGGAAACCTGTTATAAATAGAAAGTACTTAAAATTGAAAGTTAGTTAAAACCTATTGTAATACTCTTCCATATTCCTTTAGGTGTGAAGAAGGAGAGATCCTGAGCCATTTCTATTCTTGCCATCTCTTGATTTTGTTTGCTGTGCAATAAGGTACAGATATTCTGCTCTTGTATAAGGAGCCTTCGGTCTCTATTTTGATTCGTATTAGGGTTTCCCTATACCATTGCTATGTTCCCTACACTTTGATATGAACCTTTGATTTCCGAACCTCTTATATGAACCTTTGGCATTTGAACTTTGACATATGAACCTTTGATATGATCCTTGAGATTTGGACTATGATTATGACCATATGAACCTTTGCTTTGATATGAACCTTTGACCTTTGACCCCAGTTTGATACTACGAGCCAAAATATGTTCCCTAGCCATGAAGGTAACATGGCCATGTCATTGATGCACCAATGGCATGACTAGTGTGTAGCCCTAGTGATTTGGTTACACCGTCCCCATTATGATATGATATGCGCGCTTTATGATTTGTTATGGCCAATATGATTTGTTTGGGGGGCGAATGGATGCATCCTAGATATGTTCTGATATGATATGCTTTGATATGATATGATATGGTGACTGGGGCTGGGTGCAATCCACTCCTTTCACACCCCTGGGAGCTAGCTACTCCATTTGAAGAATGAGGACACCCCTCATATTATTTGGGTTGAAGAATGAGGACACCCCTCATATTATCTGATTATCTGAGAGGTCTCCCCTCTATATGATTATGAAGATATGATATGATATGATATGATATGATATGATTCTGGGCTCGTGGTGGATTACTGTCCTAAACCTTTACTCTTTATACCTTTTCCTATATCTCATTCATTATGATGTATCTGTTCATTTCCGTTGCTTTTGTTTCCGTTTATTATATATCTGTTCACTGGGCTTTTTAAGCTCAGCCGCACGTTTTCTTTTCGTGTGCGGCAGGTTTTTAGATGGAAGTTGGGTTATGAGTGGAGAGAACCTCGGACTTAGAAGACTTTGATAGCTATTATGGATTAGCAATGATTAGAAGACATTATATTTAGACTTAGTAGTTATTGAAATTTCCCTTTGTAACCTTGTGTATTCAGTATTTCATTTGTAACCCTTGTATTACTGTAAATGTATGCTTTGTTTTGATCTGATATGAAACCATTAGTGTGACATCTTTACCCTTGTCGGGTTGGGGTATTACAATTATGGTATCAGAGAGACAGGCTGCGACTCGTAATACATTTACCCTTGGCCTGTGTAAGTTAGGACCACTAAGTTTTCCCTGTAGGCGCTCGTAAGTCAACCTTTTAAAATTGCTTTAGGATTTCCCCTTAGGAACCTAAGTTTTGACCAGCGAGGAATGGGTAGACTTTAAGGCATTTGTTTAAGTATTCTTTTTGCTTCCGCATCACTCTGATTATGCTTTGCTTTTGGTTAGATCCTTTGATACCGCTTTTGGAAAGTGACATCTTATGCTCTACACCACCTAAGATTTGAACCTGACCTAAATCGTGAAGGCATTGAAATTGCATAATGATTGCCCGACACTGTTTGATCCTTATCTTCAGATTCCTTCTGTTAATCTTTTGATAAAGACCCGCGTTTCACTCTGATTCTTTTGTTAATCACTTTGACACCTTTTCGGACATTCCGAGAACCTCTATGGCGAGGACGTACTGGATATGTTTTGTTATTTGTCTTTTGCTTTGGTAAATGTCTGTAAATCTTCCAACACTATTTGAGTTCGTTTCATCCATCCCCGTCCCTACGAGAAGTCTCGTGGTGTTTAACCACGAGTATAAGAATGTATTCCCTCTCACTTTTGAACGATAAGTTTTACTATGCTGATTCGTCTTTCTTTGGATAGGTAACTTCGATTTTATTCTGACGAGGACTTTGTTGAGTGATCAGTCAAATATTGACAACTACCCTTCTATGTCTCACCTTTGACGTTGGTAATAATTTTGGACTCCTTACCACGTTTACAGATTGTTAAACCCTTTACTATCACTATTACTCTGGAGACACGAGTGATTACTTTCGCGATTATGAAGTTTTCCTTGAACCTATTTTGTACACCAATGAATGAACCTCATCTTAGAAGCTTTTGGCACCTTGAGTTTTCTGAACATGAGCTTTGTATTGAACGTTATTTGGCACCCCGAATCTCTTGAATTTGATTCCTGTTGAACCACCAAGTTTTTCACCGGAATATGAAGTAAGATTTGACATGATAACGAGAGATTGTCTAGTCACCTAGCAAAGACGCCTTTCGAATCATACCAATTGATTGGAGCAATCGGGAAGAGCAGCAACCGAAGAACAGGAAGTGGGTTTACTTAAGAGTATCTTTTGGGCACGTTTTAGTTTCGTTCGCGATAAATCAGGATGGTAACTGGAGATATGTATGGAAGCTGAACCGTATTACTGTTAGGAGCCAATATTCTTCCACCCTGAAACGACTATGCGTTTGTTTGAATTCAGAGCGCGAAGTCCCTTCTGATAAATTAATTTTATTCTTGGAATCGTTTTCCATATTCGTAAATGACTGCTATGACGGTTAGTGATGCTAATGGTATTAGCTAAAGCTCTGACTGTTTTGTAAGTTTGATAAATGATGTCTCCTCGTAAGTACTGGGCTAATGGTCATTGTATGACTTAATAAGTATGATCGGAAACGAGGAAGAGCATGAAAATCATCTTTGCACTTTGCTAGGAAATTCGTTGATCGTTAGTACATTCTGAGAGTTCGATATTTTTGAGACAACGATGTTCTTAATTGAGGATACCTCTTTTAATCCCGCAAGTGTTGAAAACTATCACCAAGTGGTCAAAACCAATAACAGAATGGAGAACGGAAACCTTTTTAACCTTGCAGAAGAATTATGGAAGATGATTGCAACTGATGATACCATGGAGAAATTTCAGGAACAGAGAGAAGCAGCTTAGTTTAATTGAGAATGGAGTTTTGGAAAAGCTGAAATAGAAATTAGCTTCCATATCTTCGGACGGAATGAAATTTTGGGGCATTTCAGAAAGAGGCTCGGTTATACTCCATTGCAGCACAGAAAGTTTTGCGTATGCATCAAGACAACTAGAAGCGCGTCAGAAGAAGTATTTCACTTCCAGACCTGGAGTTGACTACAACGGCGGCTACCCTGAAGAGTGAAGACAGTCCTTACAAGACAGAGTTGTTGGCGATGAAGAAATTCTAGTCAAGATGGCGAACTTGGAGCTGATGAAGACGTACAGCCGCACTTCCCTATTCATCTTGGTTGTACTAAGATGAATTGAGAGCGGAAGCAGACTGGATGATGAAGAGATTTAAAAACCGTGCCAGAAATCCACAACACTCCATCACATTCCAAGAAGAACTGCAGGAGGCTCGACGAACCAGACACAAGTTTCCGATAGTGGTTTCACTTTCCGATTAATAGACAGACGAAGACAGATTAACTGGACTTGAAGAGATTAGGATGAATGGATTTTTGAAACAGACCCGTTATGTTTGGAAGAATTGATTCTATGAAGGCTGAAGTTATTGGCAACTAACCTCCAGTTCCGTTGACCCTCTTAGGTTTTGTTATATAGTAATGAGATCCTCTTATGATTTAAATTCCCTAGAAGCATTTCAGTTCCGTGTTCAATTTTCATATTTTCGGTGATGGCTTTGTTTTGAGAGATTTTGGGTGAATTGTGGAAGATATGATGCTTGTGACGGCGTACCTCACTTCTGTTAGGCAATCTGGAGCTTTGATACTCTTGCGAATAGTTTTGTTTTCCCTCTCGACTATGGCATTCGATTTTGGTTGACCTCTGAGACTGTAGAAGTACTAGGTGGATTAAGATAGGTGGTTTTGATTACGACTTGAGATAAAGTATGACCATCATGAGGGCATATTTATATGATGCCGGTATTATGACGTCTGGCCAACGTGATAATACTTACATCATATAACGTGCACTTGTTGTGGGCATAGGATATCTTAGGGAGTACCTAAGAAGTTAGAATTTGAAATTCCGTTGGATTATCCGTGATTAGTGAGACTTTAGGTTCATTCTACCTATGCGTATACTCTGCCTTCGTTCATTAGATATCCGTATGAGTTTGGACTCTCGTTTTGCATTCCGTGGACCTCAGTTATAAATCTTGAACTCTTTGTAGCGCTCTCTTCTGTTGAAACAGTTGAGTTGATTTGAAATCTTGTTCGTATTCCATATGAGCTTTCTAGAAGATTTGCTTATCGTTCATTTTATATTGCATGGACCTTTTGATCGAAATCAACCTAATTTGTCTCCTTCTGAGGAATTTGAACTCACTTTATGTTGATTTGAGTCATGAGGAACTATTTGGTCTGAAGATCTTTTTGGAAGAACCTCCTCGGGCGTGAGAATGTTTGTGACGACTTTTTGCGACTTGCTACGACTTCGTTTAACTATGCGACTTCAATTTTCGAGGACGAAAATTTTTTTTTTAGAGGGGAAGAGTTGTAAAACCCGAAAATCTAAAACATATTAAAAGACCAAAATGCCCTCATAATTTAAAACTTAATTAAAGTATTATGTAACTAATGATTAAATTACAAAACCTATGAAAACGAAACAAATATGACATGAAATAATTATGAGACATCGTAAGATAATTGTACAAGCTACCAATAATGTTTGAAACACATTTCAAGTCCAAATGAGCCGAAAATATTAAGTGCATATGTAATTTTGTATTTCAAAAATCTATAACATAAGGTTTAATGTAATTCAAGTATAATGGTGATTCAAAAAAAAAACTCATGGGCTTGACTTAGCCTCATTTAGGCCGATCCATGTCCTCCCCACCCTTCCAAAATTCGGCCCACACTTCTATAATTTAGCCACATTCCATTTGTTCCTCCAAAAATAATACCGATCTTCAAAATTCATTCAAGAAACCCTAAAACCTAAAAAGTTTCTGCCGCCCCTTTTTGCTGCTGCTGTGTCGACCAGGAAACCACCAAAGACTCTCCATTTTGATCAGGTTATAAGGTAATTACATAGTACTATATCAATACACGAATATACGAATCAAAAACTAATCAAAACTATGTTTCACTCTTGTTTGTTCCTGCTGCCGTGCGACCAAAAGAAGAAAGGAGAAGGAGGAAAGCTTTCGTGTGTATTTTGATCCCTTGTGTTCGTGTTCTTCGTGGTCTACGAGGGTATTGTATCACTTATTCCGTCATTTGTTCATGTATTTATGCACTAGTCGAATCATGGAATGAAAATCATGTTACATAAAATCACAAAACTAAAGAAACCCTAAAAATCTATAGTTATGGATCGACTAGATGATTGTGATAATTAATTGATTTGAATGTGTTCTATACTGATATGAATTGACCTAAGTATGTTTTAGACTCACCTATAAACGTTTGGTGTCAAGAACTAATGATTGGATGACGAAAACCCTAAGATAAACATGGTTCTGTGATAACTGTTTCTGAGCTGGATTTTTATTCGACTTTAAACGGCTATAACTAAATGATGTGAACGTATATTTTGATGTTTCTGGAGTCTAGATTGTATTTTAATGAAATAGCTACCTGGAGAAATTTAGTTTGTAATTTTTGGAGGCCTGTAAGGCTACTTTTTTATTTTAGGGAGATTAGGTGTCTGGTCGTATTTATAAGTCTGGAAAATCAGTCCGGGTTTTTGAATTTTATTTCCAAACCATATTGAATTAGAAATAGCCCTTTTAACTGGATAATATTTGGGATGTATTCTAGTAGCTTGAATTTTTATAGATTTTTGTGAATTTTTTTGAAGGGGTAACCAGATGGAAACTTGTCAGGTGTTCCATCAGATATGATTTTAGAACATGTTGTAAAAGTGGAATTTTCTTTCGTACCTAAACTAACTAATAAAATCTGGAAAAAATTTGGTAAAATACTAGTGACATTGAGGTAGCTCTGTGAATTTTTGTAGATTTTATTTCAGAGTCCTTCTATGATTTTTGAATTATTTGAAACGGGTCCAGAACATACTTAAAACCCGATAAGTGCAGTATGACATTAAATAAGTGTAAATTCTTATGTTCAAACATTAGAGGGTCTATATTATTATTTTGATAATACTAAAGGACTTAACTTGTAGAAACATGTAACTTAACAATAATTACACTTTATGCCCTAACTTTATGATAATTGCATGATTGGTCCTTAAACTTATCCTAAATACTTAATAAACCCTTAAGTGCATAAAACTTCCATAATAACCTTAATCATGTGTAAAGAACCTTATGAACCTTGAACCACTAAAATGGTCATTATAAATACTTTAAGTTGATAAACTTGAATGTCTATAACAAGTATTACTAAATAAGGAAACTTTCTGAATATGGAAACCTGTTATAAATAGAAAGTACTTAAAATTGAAAGTTAGTTAAAACCTATTGTAATACTCTTCCATATTCCTTTAGGTGTGAAGAAGGAGAGATCCTGAGCCATTTCTATTCTTGCCATCTCTTGATTTTGTTTGCTGTGCAATAAGGTACAGATATTCTGCTCTTGTATAAGGAGCCTTCGGTCTCTATTTTGATTCGTATTAGGGTTTCCCTATACCATTGCTATGTTCCCTACACTTTGATATGAACCTTTGATTTCCGAACCTCTTATATGAACCTTTGGCATTTGAACTTTGACATATGAACCTTTGATACGATCCTTGAGATTTGGACTATGATTATGACCATATGAACCTTTGCTTTGATATGAACCTTTGACCTTTGACCCCAGTTTGATACTACGAGCCAAAATATGTTCCCTAGCCATGAAGGTAACATGGCCATGTCATTGATGCACCAATGGCATGACTAGTGTGTAGCCCTAGTGATTTGGTTACACCGTCCCCATTATGATATGATATGCGCGCTTTATGATTTGTTATGGCCAATATGATTTGTTTGGGGGGCGAATGGATGCATCCTAGATATGTTCTGATATGATATGCTTTGATATGATATGATATGGTGACTGGGGCTGGGTGCAATCCACTCCTTTCACACCCCTGGGAGCTAGCTACTCCATTTGAAGAATGAGGACACCCCTCATATTATTTGGTTTGAAGAATGAGGACACCCCTCATATTATCTGATTATCTGAGAGGTCTCCCCTCTATATGATTATGAAGATATGATATGATATGATATGATATGATATGACTCTGGGCTCGTGGTGGATTACTGTCCTAAACCTTTACTCTTTATACCTTTTCCTATATCTCATTCATTATGATGTATCTGTTCATTTCCGTTGCTTTTGTTTCCGTTTATTATATATCTGTTCACTGGGCTTTTTAAGCTCAGCCGCACGTTTTCTTTTCGTGTGCGGCAGGTTTTTAGATGGAAGCTGGGTTATGAGTGGAGAGAACCTCGGACTTAGAAGACTTTTATAGCTATTATGGATTAGCAATGATTAGAAGACATTATATTTAGACTTAGTAGTTATTGAAATTTCCCTTTGTAACCTTGTGTATTCAGTATTTCATTTGTAACCCTTGTATTACTGTAAATGTATGCTTTGTTTTGATCTGATATGAAACCATTAGTGTGACATCTTTACCCTTGTCGGGTTGGGGTGTTACAATTATGGTATCAGAGAGACAGGCTGCGATTCGTAATACATTTACCCTTGGCCTGTGTAAGTTAGGACCACTAAGTTTTCCCTGTAGGCGCTCGTAAGTCAACCTTTGAAAATTGCTTTAGGATTTCCCCTTAGGAACCTAAGTTTTGACCAGCGAGGAATGGGTAGACTTTAAGGCATTTGTTTAAGTATTCTTTTTGCTTCCGCATCACTCTGATTATGCTTTGCTTTTGGTTAGATCCTTTGATACCGCTTTTGGAAAGTGACATCTTATGCTCTACACCACCTAAGATTTGAACCTGACCTAAATCGTGAAGGCATTGAAATTGCATAATGATTGCCCGACACTGTTTGATCCTTATCTTCAGATTCCTTCTGTTAATCTTTTGATAAAGACCCGCGTTTCACTCTGATTCTTTTGTTAATCACTTTGACACCTTTTCGGACATTCCGAGAACCTCTATGGCGAGGACGTACTGGATATGTTTTGTTATTTGTCTTTTGCTTTGGTAAATGTCTGTAAATCTTCCAACACTATTTGAGTTCGTTTCATCCATCCCCGTCCCTACGAGAAGTCTCGTGGTGTTTAACCACGAGTATAAGAATGTATTCCCTCTCACTTTTGAACGATAAGTTTTACTATGCTGATTCGTCTTTCTTTGGATAGGTAACTTCGATTTTATTCTGACGAGGACTTTGTTGAGTGATCAGTCAAATATTGACAACTACCCTTCTATGTCTCACCTTTGACGTTGGTAATAATTTTGGACTCCTTACCACGTTTACAGATTGTTAAACCCTTTACTATCACTATTACTCTGGAGACACGAGTGATTACTTTCGCGATTATGAAGTTTTCCTTGAACCTATTTTGTACACCAATGAATGAACCTCATCTTAGAAGCTTTTGGCACCTTGAGTTTTCTGAACATGAGCTTTGTATTGAACGTTATTTGGCACCCCGAATCTCTTGAATTTGATTCCTGTTGAACCACCAAGTTTTTCACCGGAATATGAAGTAAGATTTGACATGATAACGAGAGATTGTCTAGTCACCTAGCAAAGACGCCTTTCGAATCATACCAATTGATTGGAGCAATCGGGAAGAGCAGCAACCGAAGAACAGGAAGTGGGTTTACTTAAGAGTATCTTTTGGGCACGTTTTAGTTTCGTTCGCGATAAATCAGGATGGTAACTGGAGATATGTATGGAAGCTGAACCGTATTACTGTTAGGAGCCAATATTCTTCCACCCTGAAACGACTATGCGTTTGTTTGAATTCAGAGCGCGAAGTCCCTTCTGATAAATTAATTTTATTCTTGGAATCGTTTTCCATATTCGTAAATGACTGCTATGACGGTTAGTGATGCTAATGGTATTAGCTAAAGCTCTGACTGTTTTGTAAGTTTGATAAATGATGTCTCCTCGTAAGTACTGGGCTAATGGTCATTGTATGACTTAATAAGTATGATCGGAAACGAGGAAGAGCATGAAAATCATCTTTGCACTTTGCTAGGAAATTCGTTGATCGTTAGTACATTCTGAGAGTTCGATATTTTTGAGACAACGATGTTCTTAATTGAGGATACCTCTTTTAATCCCGCAAGTGTTGAAAACTATCACCAAGTGGTCAAAACCAATAACAGAATGGAGAACGGAAACCTTTTTAACCTTGCAGAAGAATTATGGAAGATGATTGCAACTGATGATACCATGGAGAAATTTCAGGAACAGAGAGAAGCAGCTTAGTTTAATTGAGAATGGAGTTTTGGAAAAGCTGAAATAGAAATTAGCTTCCATATCTTCGGACGGAATGAAATTTTGGGGCATTTCAGAAAGAGGCTCGGTTATACTCCATTGCAGCACAGAAAGTTTTGCGTATGCATCAAGACAACTAGAAGCGCGTCAGAAGAAGTATTTCACTTCCAGACCTGGAGTTGACTACAACGGCGGCTACCCTGAAGAGTGAAGACAGTCCTTACAAGACAGAGTTGTTGGCGATGAAGAAATTCTAGTCAAGATGGCGAACTTGGAGCTGATGAAGACGTACAGCCGCACTTCCCTATTCATCTTGGTTGTACTAAGATGAATTGAGAGCGGAAGCAGACTGGATGATGAAGAGATTTAAAAACCGTGCCAGAAATCCACAACACTCCATCACATTCCAAGAAGAACTGCAGGAGGCTCGACGAACCAGACACAAGTTTCCGATAGTGGTTTCACTTTCCGATTAATAGACAGACGAAGACAGATTAACTGGACTTGAAGAGATTAGGATGAATGGATTTTTGAAACAGACCCGTTATGTTTGGAAGAATTGATTCTATGAAGGCTGAAGTTATTGGCAACTAACCTCCAGTTCCGTTGACCCTCTTAGGTTTTGTTATATAGTAATGAGATCCTCTTATGATTTAAATTCCCTAGAAGCATTTCAGTTCCGTGTTCAATTTTCATATTTTCGGTGATGGCTTTGTTTTGAGAGATTTTGGGTGAATTGTGGAAGATATGATGCTTGTGACGGCGTACCTCACTTCTGTTAGGCAATCTGGAGCTTTGATACTCTTGCGAATAGTTTTGTTTTCCCTCTCGACTATGGCATTCGATTTTGGTTGACCTCTGAGACTGTAGAAGTACTAGGTGGATTAAGATAGGTGGTTTTGATTACGACTTGAGATAAAGTATGACCATCATGAGGGCATATTTATATGATGCCGGTATTATGACGTCTGGCCAACGTGATAATACTTACATCATATAACGTGCACTTGTTGTGGGCATAGGATATCTTAGGGAGTACCTAAGAAGTTAGAATTTGAAATTCCGTTGGATTATCCGTGATTAGTGAGACTTTAGGTTCATTCTACCTATGCGTATACTCTGCCTTCGTTCATTAGATATCCGTATGAGTTTGGACTCTCGTTTTGCATTCCGTGGACCTCAGTTATAAATCTTGAACTCTTTGTAGCGCTCTCTTCTGTTGAAACAGTTGAGTTGATTTGAAATCTTGTTCGTATTCCATATGAGCTTTCTAGAAGATTTGCTTATCGTTCATTTTATATTGCATGGACCTTTTGATCGAAATCAACCTAATTTGTCTCCTTCTGAGGAATTTGAACTCACTTTATGTTGATTTGAGTCATGAGGAACTATTTGGTCTGAAGATCTTTTTGGAAGAACCTCCTCGGGCGTGAGAATGTTTGTGACGACTTTTTGCGACTTGCTACGACTTCGTTTAACTATGCGACTTCAATTTTCGAGGACGAAAATTTTTTTTTTAGAGGGGAAGAGTTGTAAAACCCGAAAATCTAAAACGTATTAAAAGACCAAAATGCCCTCATAATTTAAAACTTAATTAAAGTATTATGTAACTAATGATTAAATTACAAAACCTATGAAAACGAAACAAATATGACATGAAATAATTATGAGACATCGTAAAATAATTGTACAAGCTACCAATAATGTTTGAAACACATTTCAAGTCCAAATGAGCCGAAAATATTAAGTGCATATGTAATTTTGTATTTCAAAAATCTATAACATAAGGTTTAATGTAATTCAAGTATAATGGTGATTCAAAAAAAAAAAACTCATGGGCTTGACTTAGCCTCATTTAGGCCGATCCATGTCCTCCCCACCCTTCCAAAATTCGGCCCACACTTCTATAATTTAGCCACATTCCATTTGTTCCTCCAAAAATAATACCAATCTTCAAAATTCATTCAAGAAACCCTAAAACCTAAAAAGTTTCTGCCGCCCCTTTTTGCTGCTGCTGTGTCGACCAGAAAACCACCAAAGACTCTCCATTTTGATCAGGTTATAAGGTAATTACATAGTACTATATCAATACACGAATATACGAATCAAAAACTAATCAAAACTATGTTTCACTCTTGTTTGTTCCTGCTGCCGTGCGACCAAAAGAAGAAAGGAGAAGGAGGAAAGCTTTCGTGTGTATTTTGATCCCTTGTGTTCGTGTTCTTCGTGGTCTACGAGGGTATTGTATCACTTATTCCGTCATTTGTTCATGTATTTATGCACTAGTCGAATCATGGAATGAAAATCATGTTACATAAAATCACAAAACTAAAGAAACCCTAAAAATCTATAGTTATGGATCGACTAGATGATTGTGATAATTAATTGATTTGAATGTGTTCTATACTGATATGAATTGACCTAAGTATGTTTTAGACTCACCTATAAACGTTTGGTGTCAAGAACTAATGATTGGATGACGAAAACCCTAAGATAAACATGGTTCTGTGATAACTGTTTCTGAGCTGGATTTTTATTCGACTTTAAACGGCTATAACTAAATGATGTGAACGTATATTTTGATGTTTCTGGAGTCTAGATTGTATTTTAATGAAATAGCTACCTGGAGAAATTTAGTTTGTAATTTTTGGAGGCCTGTAAGGCTACTTTTTGATTTTAGGGAGATTAGGTGTCTGGTCGTATTTATAAGTCTGGAAAATCAGTCCGGGTTTTTGAATTTTAATTTCCAAACCATATTGAATTAGAAATATCCCTTTGAACTGGATAATATTTGGGATGTATGCTAGTAGCTTGAATTTTTATAGATTTTTGTGAATTTTTCTGAAGGGGTAACCAGATGGAAACTTGTCAGGTGTTCCATCAGATATGATTTTAGAACATGTTGTAAAAGTGGAATTTTCTTTCGTACCTAAACTAACTAATAAAATCTGGAAAAAATTAGGTAAAATACTAGTGACATTGAGGTAGCTCTGTGAATTTTTGTAGATTTCATTTCAGAGTCCTTCTATGATTTTTGAATTATTTGAAACGGGTCCAGAACATACTTAAAACCTGATAAGTGCAGTATGACATTAAATAAGTGTAAATTCTTATGTTCAAACATTAGAGGGTCTATATTATTATTTTGATAATACTAAAGGACTTAACTTGTAGAAACATGTAACTTAACAATAATTACACTTTATGCCCTAACTTTATGATAATTGCATGATTGGTCCTTAAACTTATCCTAAATACTTAATAAACCCTTAAGTGCATAAAACTCCCATAATAACCTTAATCATGTGTAAAGAACCTTATGAACCTTGAACCACTAAAATGGTCATTATAAATACTTTAAGTTGATAAACTTGAATGTCTATAACAAGTATTACTAAATAAGGAAACTTTCTGAATATGGAAACCTGTTATAAATAGAAAGTACTTAAAATTGAAAGTTAGTTAAAACCTATTGTAATACTCTTCCATATTCCTTTAGGTGTGAAGAAGGAGAGATCCTGAGCCATTTCTATTCTTGCCATCTCTTGATTTTGTTTGCTGTGCAATAAGGTACAGATATTCTGCTCTTGTATAAGGAGCCTTCGGTCTCTATTTTGATTCGTATTAGGGTTTCCCTATACCATTGCTATGTTCCCTACACTTTGATATGAACCTTTGATTTCCGAACCTCTTATATGAACCTTTGGCATTTGAACTTTGACATATGAACCTTTGATACGATCCTTGAGATTTGGACTATGATTATGACCATATGAACCTTTGCTTTGATATGAACCTTTGACCTTTGACCCCAGTTTGATACTACGAGCCAAAATATGTTCCCTAGCCATGAAGGTAACATGGCCATGTCATTGATGCACCAATGGCATGACTAGTGTGTAGCCCTAGTGATTTGGTTACACCGTCCCCATTATGATATGATATGCGCGCTTTATGATTTGTTATGGCCAATATGATTTGTTTGGGGGGCGAATGGATGCATCCTAGATATGTTCTGATATGATATGCTTTGATATGATATGATATGGTGACTGGGGCTGGGTGCAATCCACTCCTTTCACACCCCTGGGAGCTAGCTACTCCATTTGAAGAATGAGGACACCCCTCATATTATTTGGTTTGAAGAATGAGGACACCCCTCATATTATCTGATTATCTGAGAGGTCTCCCCTCTATATGATTATGAAGATATGATATGATATGATATGATATGATATGATTCTGGGCTCGTGGTGGATTACTGTCCTAAACCTTTACTCTTTATACCTTTTCCTATATCTCATTCATTATGATGTATCTGTTCATTTCCGTTTGCTTTTGTTTCCGTTTATTATATATCTGTTCACTGGGCTTTTTAAGCTCAGCCGCACGTTTTCTTTTCGTGTGCGGCAGGTTTTTAGATGGAAGCTGGGTTATGAGTGGAGAGAACCTCGGACTTAGAAGACTTTTATAGCTATTATGGATTAGCAATGATTAGAAGACATTATATTTAGACTTAGTAGTTATTGAAATTTCCCTTTGTAACCTTGTGTATTCAGTATTTCATTTGTAACCCTTGTATTACTGTAAATGTATGCTTTGTTTTGATCTGATATGAAACCATTAGTGTGACATCTTTACCCTTGTCGGGTTGGGGTGTTACAACATGAACTCGGATATAACTTACTTTAGTTATATATCTTGGATTGTGAAACAAAAAGGTAAGAGGTTTCACGTTAATCCGTTTGGTGTTCAAGTAAAGAGAAGAGAAGATTGATCCTTGTTCTTGCTAGGATCTAAAAGGTACGTTAACTATTTATTATTCGGTAATCTTTATACATGTTAGATATTCGATCTTGCTTCTGCTATTGTGTGCTTTGATGTTTATTTATTTATTTGAATGTCAAGATATTTAAATTCCAACAGTGGCATCACGAGCCAATTTATCATGTAATTGTTATTACCTAAACGCATAATAAAAATCAAATCTTGATTTGGATTTACATGTTAATCGATTTGTGTTAAGTTTAGAACATAAAAATATAAATCGTACATAATTTTGGGTTGGGGGGGGGGGGGGTCAACCCTTCTTTTATTAAAAAGTTAGTTTTATAACCCTAAATTAGGACATGTTATGTTTATGTGTTTATTTGAATAAAGGGTTACGTTTCTGGTTAATTCATGATGCTTCATGCAAGGTATTCATGAATTAGGGTTTTGTTTTATGTGCTACATGTTTAGATAAATCTAAAATTAAGGAAGACATAATCTATTAAATTAATGAATCAGTTATGTGCAACGTGGTATATAATTATTAAAGCTTACGCGGTCAATTGTTGGCGTCTGTGGTCCATTGGGTACGATGCGCTCAAAAACCAATGGGAGTTTTATTAATTATATACATAATAATTCACATAGAGATTATTAATAGGATTTATCAAAAGGTTTGCATGTGGCTATATGATTTAATAGTTAAAATTATATGCGTTATTGAGTGTTTATTTATTTTTTTGTTAAATTACTTGTCTTTTTTTGTTTAAATTGTTCGTGAATTATAAACAAAAAGAGGGTAATTTTTGGAATAAAAAATAAATGGACCTAATAACTATGAAACCTTGATGTGGTAAATTATTTATTGCTAAGTCTTATGTGCCGATAGTGGTTCGCTTCGCACGGTAATTTGCTCCCAGGCGAGACTAGCAATTTAATAATTTACAACATAATTTTATAAGACTTAGAATCATAAACTTTTAATTGATTGATGCAACTGTACAAATGGTCGAAGCGGCGGACCTAATGTTGACAAACTATAAAGTGGGTTATAGGTTGGTTTCGCATTAAATTGTGGCCTTAAAGAGACTCCATTCTGTCTCTCCGCTCGCCTGTGCGTCAAATTAGACTTACCAAGTACAACCATTATATGTACGAAGCATCTTAAGGCAAAGTTGTAAGTTACTCAACGCCTCAATTAAAACTTTGTTGATTTAACTCTTAGCAAATTGGTAATTAAAATAGTTTTGAAAACCTATGATACAAAGATGAGTGCATGTATCTTTGTACATATTTTGATTATAACATCAAAATAAATACCCTATGAAAAATTTAAGTCCATGCTATCTAATTATAAGAGACACTTGAAGTTAATATCTAGCGTAAGTGAGACCTTGACATAGATATTAATGACAAGGTAAATTACATATTTTCATTACTAGCAGATCAACTGAATGTAATGGATCTATGTGAATTTACAAGTTTCTAAATTAGACGACTTAATTAAGTTAAGTGAGACCTTGAGACTTAAAGCATGAGATGGGAAGAAACATGCTTACATTGCAAATTGTTTGGCAAATGTAATTCCCATAAATTTAGGAGTCGGAAATTGTTTCGCGATTATTGTACGACAAGTTACCATCTTTTGTACTTTCACTGCTAGCAGATCAACTGATGTGGTGGAACTATGGAAAGTTGGATCCTAGTTTTCAAGAAAATTAAATGGTTATATTGTATTTCCTGGGTAGTTTTCTTTTCTTGAAAATTGTATTATCGAAAATACTAATATTGAATTTTGTAAATTCTTTTTATGTATAAATGCAACGTTAAAACCGTAAACGTGGGGCATTCTTTAGTAAAAGATTGATCTACACCCGTTGGGTTTAGGCTAGAGTCAAATTTACTAAAAGAATAAACCAAGTCTACTTTCTTTGAGAAGAGTGAGACTTAAATCCTATTCCTTTTCATGAATGAGAAAAGTATAATAGGAAAATTAGAATTGTCTAAATTCTAAGAAATAACTCATGGCATATTTTAATAGTTAAGATAATTGCACATTTTATGAGTTATTAAATTAGAAGCTAGACTAGTTACCGCAAAATTGGTAAAAGGTGAACTAGCACACTTTGTCTAGTTGTTGTGCTTTGACCACTTTTAGATGCTACATACCATTGTGGGGATGGTAGTCAAATTAAAGAAGAAATTGCATGCCCAATTATTTTCAACACTACTAGAAAAAGGTCTATCCTTGACTCGCATTTTATGACGCACACTACAAGATGACGCGCAAATAGCAAAGTCATAAAATAAGAGTCATAACGAGTAAATTTTTTATTGGGGATGACTCGTTTTCAAAAGCGTCATAACATAGGGTCATAATCAGTTAAAATTTAGCCTGCTAGATGACGCTCGTTTTGCTTCGTCCTAAATAGGGGTCATCTATGTTTTTTTTTCCCATCTGCTTCATCAAAATCCATTGTTTTTTTTGGCCAAAACACTTCCCGCTCAACACTTCCCTCTCAAACTCTCAAAACCTTATCAAACCCCTCTCAAAACTCTCAAAACACTCCCGCCAACCACCGCAGAAATCATCACCACCAACCACCACGGACGTCTATCACCACCACCAACCACCAACCACCACGGACGTCTATCAGGTACCACCATCCGGGTTACGATTTGATACGATTTTTCATGGATTTTTATATATCTGATACAATGTTTCATGGATTTTTATAGATAATCATCGTTTTTATATATATCCGGGTTACGATTTTTGTTAGTTTTTATATATCTTTTTAGATCTGATTTTTTATTAGTTTCTATATATGTTTTTTTTATAGATCTGGGTTAATTATCGTTTTTATATATATCCTAGTTTTTTTCACTTGCAGCCTCAAACACTAATTCCTCCAAAATAGATCTGGTGTTTTGACTCATCCATCTTCTTCACGAATTTTTCAAAGTCGAGCACTAATCAGGTATGTAACCATCATCAAACATTAGTTTTATTATCAACTCGGAGTTCTTGGGGCTAATTCCATATGTTAATTAAACCTCAAACTTAGTTGTAATATCCTTGTGTCTACATCTTGCATCTTGAACTAAAATTGACAAGTTTAAGACTTTAAATGGGTATAAGTGAGAGTTTTATTTTTGTTTGGTTTGTAGTTTGATAATGAATAGGTACTATCTACAAATGATGGTGCTAAAATTCTCAAGATGTTAGACGTTGAGCATCCAGTTGCCAAGGTGATCCATGGAAATTTGTACCTAGTGTCCTTCTGTTTATGCTCTATTTCTTTGATTCTTGCTTGTTGTCTTAGTATGTTGGTTTTATTGTAACTTGTGGTCATATAGGTTCTTGTAGAGTTGGCTGAGCTTCAAGATAGAGAAGTAGGAGATGGCACAACTTCTGTAGTCCGAGTTACTCAAGGTATTACTTTCAAGTGCATACATATTTGTTTTGTTTCGTGTCTGATGAATTGAATGGTACCATTGAAGTGAATGTACTATTTGTGACGAGTTATGTAACTGACTTAAAGCATGATACCAATGAAGTGAATGTAGTGTTTGTAACAGAAGTGTTTCTAGGAAATTGATGTGTGTATGGTTTTCATACCGATTTTACTTAGGCTCTAAATATTGTGGTCGCACCTCTTGTACATGTTAGGGAGTGAATGTAGTTTGTTTCTTACTAACAATCCGAGGACCTAAATATTGTGGTTGCACCTCTCCTGCACTGTCCGTACATGCATAATTAGTTTTATTGAAGAGAAGTTATGTTAATTTTGTTTTGTTAAGCTATAAAACATTGGTTAAGGTTTAGGTATAAGCTTATGGTAATGCTAATAGAATGTATATGGTTTATCTTAAGCTATTGGTCGAAATTGTAGAAATTGAGGGAAGAAATTCGTTGCTTACACATCTAAAGTGACGAGTAATACTTCGGTTGAGGGAAACCAGAAAAGTACTTTGTGCGGTTAGCAATATTCAATTGACTGTAGGTGGTGATTATTTTTTATGGATTAAGGATATACTCCACTAGATTTGCACTCGTGTTATGCATGTGTCTGTGTGTCAGTTAGTGTCGTGATTTCGTAGCACTCTCAAGATATGTTCACTTTAGATAATTATGGAATGTGATTTGAGACTTCCTATTGAAACACTAGAATGTTGAATGTGATGGGAACCGGGATTCTAGTTTGTTTTCCTAACATATTTGTTTAGATATATCGATTTGTATTAATGTTATAGATTAGCTATGGCACATGGAAATATTTATGATTTTTAACTAAAATAAAAACTATTGAGCTATATACGGTCCTATTAAAGTGTGGCCGTAGGCTAGTTCTGAATCTAATCTTCGTGTTTTTAAGTACCGGGACTGAAGCCAAGAACTTTCAAACTTGGTGCCCTGACTGAATAAAATGTCTACAATTGATTGTGATTTACATAGAAATGATCTTCTGTGCACTGACGTATGGTGTGGTTTGTAGGCTGGTTCTCTTGGACTAAAGCTCATCCGTTGGAGGAGAGAGCATTACCGTCTTTCTTTAATGGAAAATTAGAGAAGCGTACTCCTGAGATCTACATGGATATACGGAACTCTATTATGAAAAGATTTCACGCAGATCCTAATACGCAATTAGAGGAAAAAGATCTTTCTGAGATATCAGTCGGAGAATTGGATGCTAGGAAAGAGGTGATGGAGTTTTTAGACTATTGGGGATTAATTAATTACCATCCTTTACCTGAGGCAGATGTTGCCAACTCAGTGGTTGATGCTGAAGAAGCTGCAAAAGTAAATTCATTAATCCAAAAATTGTACGAGTTTGAGGTGGAACAGTTGACCTCACCAGCTGCTCCCAGGAGTAGTTTTGTAACGCCTGCAGTTCCATCGCGGTTGCCAGAGTCCGTAATAACTGATGAATCGTTGTAGCCTGATGGACCATCTGTCGAGTATCACTGCAATTCATGTGCGGCTGATTGCTCTCGTAAGCGTTACCACTGTCAGAAGCAGGTCAGTTGTTTCTTGGAGTTCTTTATTTCCAAATTAGTGATAATTTTGCCATGACAGTTTTTGCTTGCTTCCTAAAATTGCTGTGTTACTAACACCACTTTACCAAAAAATACCTACTGATTTGCCCATCCGTTGCTTTCTAACATGTCGAAAAGAAGTAGATCAGTACAATGTCATATACAAAGGGGAATGAGTGTAAGGATGTGGGAGAGGTGTGATTGCTAACGTGAAGGCGAGCAGATTGACAGAGGACTGCTTAAAGAAGGAAAATGACAGAGTCGATCACTATTTGCACTCTAGCAGTCGGTCCAAGCTCATAGAGTTTAGTCTTTCTGATATGTGTACAGAGTTGCAAATGTATGAAGTACACAGAATTTTGAGTTCACGCCAGCTTTTTTTTGTTTTAGTTGTGGTTCAAGTGTTTAACCACTTCTTATGTTGTCATACTTGAATTAACCTCATTGTTTTGATATATATATATATATATATATATATATATATATATGAAATGCGTTATTTTGATATTTGTGTTTTTAATTTTGTATTATCAGGTTTTTAATTGTCATTTAATAGAAAATTAGGAACTGAAAAAAAATTAATTTTTTTAAAAAAAAAATTAGGTTATGACTCGCAAAAAGGAGAGTCATAAAACGTGGGTCATAAATGCGCGTCATAGAGGGATGACGCACAAATGCGAGTCATGAAGCTTTATGACTGGTCCATCCTTGACTCGCATTTGCGCGTCATAAAGCCTCTTCTTGACTCGCATTTGGAGTCAAGAATAGCTTGTTTTTCTAGTAGTGCAAGTTAATTGAAATGATGGATAGTCCATCATTTACAAAGTAGAATACATTCTTTTAGTACCTAAGTAATTATTACGTTTGGGATTACTCAAAGGTGTAGGAAAGTAAATAGCACACTATTTGCTTTTACTGGTTATGAAACACTCATAATGTTGTCAAATCCAGTGGGAGCATAGTGTTGTAATTACTGAATAACATATATTAATGTAATGATCTGTAATTCAGTGGGAGCTACAAGCTTGTTATCTTGGTAGTAACCCGGATTATCTCTAGAATGTCTTGAGATAATTACTTTCCAATTGTAGACACTTGTGGGTTTAAGGATAGTCATGTGCGTTTCCTTACTAGACAAGGTGGTTCTATATCTACTAATATCTATGACACAATCATATTGATCACATTAAACAAACGCGTGACGTGTTGTTTATCTGATACATGATGTTGTTCCATGCACAAGTGGGAGAAATCTTTATTGTGTGCAAAGAACAACACAAAGGAATATGATTTAAATGATTCTCTTGACTGCATGGTAAGAGATTAATGTTCTAATGTGATTTATTCACATCTAATAAATAGAACACTTGGAATTAATATCTAGCGTAAGTGAGACCTTGACATAGATATTAATAACAAGGTAAATTACATACTTTCATTACTAGCAGATCAACTGATATAATGAAACTATGTTAATTTGCAAGTTCTAAATTAGATTCTTATTAGAACAAGTGTCAATATGATAATGAGACTACTTCAAACTATATATTTATGTATTATTGAAATGACATAAATAAATGAAGTAATCTAATACTAATTCAAATTTGAATGTTTATGTATTCTTGGAATGTCATAAATATATGAAGTAATAAATTAACTTGAAATACTATTGAAACCAAATTGTGGTGTTCATGATTACTTTAGTTATGCATATTTATATTTTATTGTAAAGATATAAATATGAAGTCTTTTAATTGTTACAAGACCTATAATTAAGTAAGACGTTAACTTGTTATGTTTTTAATTAAAACATATACAAGAAGTCATTGAGTTGATTAATGATTTATAACGTAAATTGAGATTATAACTGTTTATGTCTTCTTGTTAAGACATGGACATGAAGTGACTTGGTCAAAAAGTACTTATGTTATATAGCATGCAATTGGCTTAGAAATTCTATTATACCATTAAGCTGACTTAGTTGGTAAATAGATAAGTCAAACGAAATATATTTATCTTACATATTGTAAGATTGTCTTACAATATTAATCCTAATGAAATACATAATGGTTATTGTTGACATAAATAATGCCTAAAAATATTATTCATATCTCTATGTTTTAATGATCACAAAATATAAACTCATTAAACAAAAACTTATCAAATAAACAAGTATTTAGTTGTAAATATTCACTTCTACAACTTAATCACTTAAGGTATGAATAAACAAGTGCTTAATGCATTATATGATCAAAGGAACATTTTCTTAAACACTAGATTTTTTATAAAATGTCAAAAACATTTTATATCTTTTAGAAAAACATTTTTGGTAATAAATAAAAAGGTTTAATTCATTATAAATTTATGAATTCAAATTTTTAACCAAAATCAGTAAAAATGTTCCAGAAAAACCTTCCCCACAAAAAGACAAAACTGGCCAACGGGCAGGGAGGGCGGACCCCTTAATTATGCTAGGCGGCCCCCTTAAAATTAAGGGGACCGCCCCCCTATTAAATGGGGCTGGCCACGCTCCAGTAGGCTCCAGCTGTCCAGATTTTTCTCCTATAAATACCAGCCTTCCCCTGGATTTTTACTCACCTTTTGTACACTGAAACTTTCTGTTGTAAATCACATTTCATATCTTCAAAAACCCTTTGATCATATAATCTTAAGCTTTGGTTTCTAAGTGATCCAACCTTCCTCCATTCAAGTGCAAGAGAAGAATACTCCTTCAACTACTAGAGAAGAAGTATTGCAACTTAGATACCTAAGTTGTTTGTGTCATCATACATTTGTATATAAGTTGTGTATTGTTGTTAGATAGTTGTGTGAATAATTGTTTGGGATAGATTAGTGTGTAAGTAGAGAAGTTGTGTGGTTAAGGTGTGTAAGTAGTGAAGGTGTGAAGAAGTAGAAGTGTACATAGGTTGTGATTAGTTGTGAAGAAGTCGTGAAGAAGTCGTGAAGAAGGTGTGAATAAGTCGTGAAGAAGTCGTGAAGAAGAAGGTGTGATTTAGTCGTGTACAAGTCGTGAGATTGGTTCTAGCTACGATTAGAACTCGACATCTAGCTTTGTGTCGTTAAGCCGGTGTAAGCTAAAGTTGTGTAAGGTTTTCTCCGCCATAAGGGAGCTTGTTGACATAGTGAAGAAAACTCTCGAGTTAGGTGCTCGGGGACTAGAGTAGGGCAAGGAAGGTGTCCTTGTAGCCGAACCACTATAAATCTCTTGTCTCTCGGTTAGATCTTTCCATCTCTAACTTTTATTTCATTTTATTACCTTACTTGCATTACTTATTTATATTTACTTATATACATATTGTTCATATTGTTCAAAGAGTTGAGATCACATAAACTCGAATCTAAGTTTTAAAAAGTAAACAAAGTTTTCACAATAAAATTTAAAAGGACATAAAACTATTCAACCCCCCCTCTAGTTTTTCACAGTTATGGTACATTCATTGTTTGATTAAAGATAACTATATCTTCTATTCTTCCAAAAGTTATCAAGGTTAGAAAATTGAGTATGGGTAGAATATACTCAATTAGACTCCAACCTAGAAGATGAATAAGACACCATTTATAATGGAATGTGATGAATCACATTAAGTCTTAAAATTGAAGTTCAGAATTTGTTAAACTGCTTTTGAGTAGGTTATTAACAAACTTCATGTAAGGAACTGTCAATATGTATTTGTAATGTCTCAAAAGAGAACAATTTTGTGTTGCTCTACTTGCTAAGTATTTATAGATAGTCTATAAATTACAAAAGGCAAGTGGGAGTTTTATCTTGAAAAGATAAAATTACAAGATACATGATCTTCTAAAATACACTAGTAAAGTCATGATGAGGATTAAACATGTTAATGTTAAATCTCAAGATGATGGAATTCTCATTCATAGATTTGTAAGGATATCTCAAATATTTGTATAAATGTTGAGGATTATGAGTTACAGGATTATGGTAAACCTGTTGATAAATTGCAAATATTAAATTTGGTAAGTTACACATACTATGAATGTTTAGATGCAGTCCATAAAGATAATTAGTTTTGGAAACTTAATTAATCTTGAACTCTATAGTTACACTATAGAATGAAGATGAGTTTCTACAAAAGAAATGAAAATCCTAGAGATTTAAATTTTTGAGTAGAAATCATATGGACAAAATTTTGTATACATATTTAATGCATGAAAAGATTATCGAACACACTTAAGCAATTAACTGTGATTGAAATTCTTTCTAGGGACATTAAATGTATAAAGATTATGATTGTCATTCTTAGTTTCATTTATATGAAATTAACAATGGAATATCAATACTCTTTCTTGAGTAATTACTTGTGCGAGGACGATATGTAATTGAATTCAAATAATCTTTGGAAGTATACAAAGTGCAAATCATTTATGAATGGATTAATGCATGCATCTGGGATATGCTTATGTTTAGTTATTAAATCCATATTTGATTTATAATTAAAATAAGACAATCTCTTAATATTCCTAAAAGCTAGTGGGAGTGTTAAATTTATTTTCTTATTTCATATATGTTGTATAACATATAGGAAGTAACATTCCATAAGCATTAAATGTTAAGTCTTAGTTTGGAATGAAACTTCACGTGAAGATTTAGAAAATAAACATACAGCCTTGGAATATATGTTTATTGTTATAAATGTTGATATAAATAATGCCTAAAAACATTATTAATACTTATTGATATCTCTATGTTTTGATAATCACAAAATGTAAACTCATTAAACATAAACTTATTAAACAAACAAGTATTTAGTTGTAAATATTCATTTCAACAACTCAATCACTTAAGGTATGAATAAACAAATGCTTAATGCATTACATGATCAAATGAACATTTTCTTGATCACTAGAATTTTTATAAAATGTCACAAACATTTTATATCTTTTACAAAAACATTTTTGGTAATAAATAAAAAGGTTTAATCCATTATAAATTTATGAATTCAAATTTTCAACCAAAAATGGCAAAAATGTTCCAGAAAAACCTTCCCCACAAAAAGACAAAACTGGGCAACAGTACAGATGGGCGGCCCCCTTAAATATACTAGGCGGCCCCCTTAATTTTAAGGGGACCGCCCCGCTCCTCCAGCTGTCCAGTTTTGCCTATAAATACTGGACTATCCCTGGACTTTTTACTCACCTTTTGCACCCCCAAACCTTCTGTTCTAAATCTCTTCTAATCCTTTCTAAATCCTTTCTAAATCCTTTGATCATACATTCTTAAGCATTGGTTTCTAAGTGATCCAAGCTTCTACCATTCAAGTGCAAAAGAAGAATACTCCTTCAACAACTAGAGAAGAAGTATTGCAACTTAGTATCATCTTGTTACCTAAGTTGTTTGTGTAATCATTCATTCATTTGTGTATAAGTTGTGTATATTTGTTAGATAGGAGTGTGAATAATTGTTTGGGATAGATTAGTGTGTAAATAGTGAAGTTGTGAAGAAGTTAAGGTGTGTAAGTAGTGAAGGTGTGAAGAAGTAGAAGAGTACATAAGTAGAGCTAGGTTGTGAAGAAGGTGTGAAGTCATAGTAAAGAAGTTGTGAAGAAGTCGTGAAGAAGTCGTGAAGAAGAAGTTGTGAATAAGTTGTGATATAAGTTGTGAGATTGGTTCTAGCTACGATTAGAACCCGGCATCTAGCTTTGTGTCGTTAAGCCGGTGTAAGCTAAAGTTGTGTAAGGTTTTCTCCGCCATAAGGGAGCTTGTTGACATAGTTAAGAAAACTCTCGAGTTAGGTGCTCGGGGAGTGGAGTAGGGCAAGGAAGGTGTCCTTGTAGCTGAACCACTATAAATCTCTTGTCTCGCGGTTCGATCTTTCCATCTCTAACTTTCATTTCATTTCTTTACCTTACTTGCATCGCTTATTTATATTTATATTTGTTCATATTGTTCAAGAGTTGAGTTCACATAAATTCGAATCTAAGTTTTAAAAGTAAACAAAGTTTTCATAATAAAAATTAAAAAGACGTAAAACTATTCAACCCCCCTTCTAGTTTTCCACAATAAACATAAGCGGTAAAATAATTGATTCTAATAAACATGATTATACTATTAGAAAGTCTAGATAGATACATATCTTTGTAAAGATATGACATGAATAAAATCTAAGTTTGACACAAGGATTTTTCATGTACATCATGTTGTTTGTTGTATCATGCTTGATGAAAGATGATTTGACAACATTAATATCTAATTAAAGGTTATTAGATAACTAAGTGTAATGGATATGGTTGGATTTAGAATTAACATCCTCATCCTGGAACAGCTCCAAATTCTAAGTATGAACCATATGGCAATTGTTGCGTAATTGATATAGCCGACAAATCTTGAAAGATTGGAAGGTATCAAACATTACGCATTGGATATTAAAGTTTACGGAATTTTAAAGAGCATATTTTTGTTTGCATACAATGATGCTAATAAGATTGAGATGACGCTCAATACTAGTTGATGCGTGGTTTTGCGACCTTACAACAGGTTTTACCTCTCGAGGGATCTCAAGAGGCTTACAACCCCACCAGGCAGTGTACCTGACCGATGTAGTATAGTGTAGTGGTAAGTACGGGGGATTGATCGTTCTCCACAGGGAATAGTGTCGTTAGGATTGAAAAACTATTCTAATAGGTCTAAGGGTGAGGGAAGATTCTTTTTGTATTTTTATATTTTTTATGAAAGCAAGTAAAAATCTCGGGTTTGAAGGAGTGGGCGGAATTAGTTGCTAGTCAACTAACCCAAATAACTACAAATGCAAATAAAATAAAATGACTGAAAATGAAAACGTTGTAAAACTTATGTGGAGAGAAATGTGTTTACTTAGATTTCCTTACTCCCTAACTATCTTTTACCGGTTGATTAGTGTGTATTAATTGCGTGGATGACGGGTGTATTCCTTAATACCAATCGTGGGGTGGCGTACGTACTTCCCCAACTCTACAAGCTCCTACTTCACTCCTATGTCGAGCCGGCTAGGAAGCTCCTAACATGGGATCACTAGAATTCGCTCATGCATTAAATACAACCATAAAAACCTTAGTACGCATTGGTTCATGTTTCTTAAGACGTTCAAGCAAGTTACCGAATAGGAGGTTAGCCAGTTTTCTTAAGCCTAACATAGATAAACAATCATCCAATACAACTAATAACACACTAATAACCAATAATCAATAGCTAGGTTTCATTAGATCTAAGCAAACACAAGATAAATCTAGCCTAGCATGTTAATCAAAAGACAAGAACGAGATATAATCAAACAACACATAGACATATTGATTGATTAAATGATTGCTTATCTTCAATTAAACATGGGAGATCCAAGGGTATGAAAACCCTTAAAAATGGCAGAAATTCGTCTTTAGGGTTTCTCCTCACAAAGTTGCACACTAATGACAAAAAATTGCAAAACTATATATAGAGTTTAAGGGCTGACGGCGTCACGTTATAGACCTTGACGCCGTCAACTCGCCGTGTCTAGGGTTCCCGGATGGCCTTCCTGACGCCGTCCCTCTTTAGACCTCCAAAATCCGCTCTGGCTTATCAAAGCTTGACGCCGTCAGAATATGGCTTGACGCCGTCCCTCTTTAAGTTAAGCCGTGACGACCTTGATCACATTAAAGGGTGACGCCGTCAAACTTTCCTGTGTAAATTTCTCTGGCTTATCATGAGTAATTTTCATATCCACCACTTTTGCCAAGCCATGACGCCGTCTGGACCAATCCCTGACGCCGTCAAAGGTACTTTCCAGCATAATTTTGAGACTTTGTCGTTTTCTTCACATTTATGCTCCAAAAACGTCCAAAATGTTTCCTTTTCCAGATTTCTTCTCCAAAGTACCTAAAATGACAAAAGGAACGATTTAGGGCAATATTTGATCAAATAAATACGATTTAGGGCTTAAATGACCCTCTAAAAGCGGTACACTTTTCGCTTCATCAAATACCCTTACACTTGATATTTGCTTGTCCTCAAGCAAATGCGCTTTTATTCTAATCAAAATACAAGTTAGGGGTCATTTAATGCTAATATAAAAGTAATTACAACAATTAGTCGTTCCACTTTAATCATAATAAGCACGGAGATTACAAACTAGCACCTCACAAGTAGTGTTTAGATACTCACATCTCTCAGGTGTCATCAAAATAAATCTCATAAATGAAAACGGATAATATCTCTCACTACCTGTCATAGCAAATAGATTACCATAGGCTTGGGAAAGTATCAAAAACCTCCTCCACTAGGCGTAAGCACCTAAGATAAACTATCAAAGAGGGCTTTTAAATGGGTTATAATGTTAGGTGTAGGGATATGATAAACATGGTTTTGTTGGATAAGGGATATTTTACTGGTGGCGAGTTAAAGATCTTGATTAATTACATGTACTATACAATGTCGCTAAGCCAAGACTAGACTCAATCTTAAGCTAAAAACAAAATAACAAAAACATAAAACAAACATAAAATGAAACGGGCTGGTAGTCCGTATGTTTTTTTCTACTTTTCTTTTTCTCATTTTTTTTTGTATTTTTTTCTTGATTTTTTTTTTTTTTTTTTTTTTTTTTTTTGCCCTACCATCCAAAATAATACATCATAGGGGCGTTGCATTCCCCTTACACTTGAACTTTTACATAACTTTACAAATACTATTCTAATGACTCGAATTAAGATAATCGAAAAACTTGGAGTACTTTTAAAATATTTAGCACATATGGGGGTAATAAATGATGTTCTTCCCCATTACTCCATTACACTAGTACTTTACCCATGAGTCCCAATCGTCCCAAAACAATATGTACAAGGATATGACTCGACTTAGCGACCATGTAATCAATTAGATAATTAACTTGGGTTTAAACAAATGTTGTCACAATAATGCACTAAAGATGAGTGCATACAAGGTAGGCTAAGGCGATTTGGGTGTACATTTAAGTGGGGTGTAACAAATTCTTCCTTTAAGTAAAATGCTTAAAGTTAGAAACGAAAAGATAGGCTCTGAGGGGTGTACTAGGGGTATCGTGTACCAAAAATGGGTACAACGCAAAGGGTGTGGGAGAATTACTTGACCAATGTAGCCAAAGTAATTATAACAAAAACACAGGTGTAAAACAGTGGGTTAATCCTAATGCCTCTTATCATGTAGTAAATCTAACTACACGAATGTAGTCTCACTTGTGGCCTCGGAATGGTCCTAACGCAAGTTCTAGAATCTAAATGCTACCGGTACACACATCATAGCATAAATGCTTTTCCTACCAATTCTAGGGGCGAACCTCACATATTTGGGGGTGGAAAATTTTTTAGTGGTACGGTTTTTGTGATAGTCATATAACTCCTATCCATGAGACGCTTATTAGAACTAAAGTTTCACTCCTAAATGTTGTAAAAAAATTTAAATTTGGCACTAAAATTGCCCTAACAAGTATTTCTCTCAGTTTTATTACACATCTACCATTAAACAAACAAAATCAAGTGTAATAGCATTCTCTAAAGTGTCGTACTTTTACCCCCCCCCCCCTTACACTTAAGATGAACATTGTCCCCAATGTTCAAATAACAAGATGTAAAAGAAAATAAGGTAAAAGAATGAAATCAAATACTCCCCTGATTCGTTTGGTGGATAAAGAAGTAACATGGTTAGATCTTCTTCCAAGGTAATGTTGAAGCTTCACGACTAATGCATCGCCATAAGCTTGATTCTACATACATTTCCTTGTCCAAAATAACCTGTTAAACCTGAGAAAACAAACACGAAAACCTGCATAACATCGGCGGGATAAATTCTATATATAAGGATATAATGCTTGTGGAATGATAATTTTGCAGATTCCTGGAGATTATAAGTTAGAGATTTAATAAAAACTTTTTATGAAAACAAAACTTTCAAAAATTTCAGAAAATTAAAACCTGACGCCGTCAGAAATAATCTGACAGAATTCTCATGTTAAGTTTCCGGAAAATTTTTGGAAAAACCTATACCTTACTTCCTGGAAATCCTGCAAAACATCATCATGACTCGATACAAGCATTTGACTCAAACAAATACTAATATGTATGTTAATTTATTATTATTACGATTTATGTTCATTTGTTCTAATAAACCGATTTGGATTTCCCTTACACTTAACTTTTGCAAAATACCTTTATATGTAGTTAAGACGAAGTTAAAAACAAAATAAAGCATTTTCACAATTTAGTTTTGAACATGAATCTTAACTACTTATAATGGGTGTATGGTCAAAGGTGAAATGTGAAAAAGTGAAATGTTGAAATTTTGGTCAATCCCCATAATGCCCTTCTCAATGAAATGGAAATGAATGTTAGAAAGTCAAGCTTAGTTGAAATCGTGAAAACAGCATTTTTTTATGGCAAGTATACACATTTATTACACGAATTCTTGAAATCAATAAGCTGTTACATGGCTGGCATTAATCTATTAAGGGAATATATTGTATCATTAAAATGTGATGGCTGACTTTTTTATATTTATCAAGGGTCCATGATATCTCCACAAACACACACACTTTCACACACACAAAAAAACCTCATTTTTCACACATCTCATCCACCACCACCGGAATCCCTCCACCACCGAACCCCACCACCTCCGAAACCCCACTACGACCGAAACCCAACCAACACCGAGCCTACCACCACAGAACCTCCCACCACCAACGTAACCCTCCACCACCACAAATCCCCCACCATCAAGACTAACGACCAGCGAAACCTCGACATCACAAAAGGTGGTTTCAAGTTTCAAGTTTTGAGTTTATTTATTTATTTATTTATTTTGCGAGTTTTTTTTTAGATCTATGTATATTAAACAAGTTTTTGAAGGTTCTCTTATATAGATCTTAGTTTTGAGTTTTTGAGTTGTCTTATGTACATTTTATTTGCAGATCTAGATCTTTATAAAATTTACGACTCTTTTTTGTTACAGCCGCCGCTGAGTCGCTTGGAAAAGCCGCCGCCGCTGAATAGCTTCTATTGCTATATTATGTATGCTTAAAATTATTAGTTTTTGTTATAGAATTTATTACGTAAATTTTGTTATAAAAGTTATAGTACTTCTAGATATGATTTTTCATAACATTTTTGGCCATTTTTCGTTACAGCCGCCACTTGACGTCGCCGCTGTCTTGCCAGAAAAAGTGGCTTCCGTTGAATTGCTTTCGCCGATAACAGACGGGTTCTTTTTTTACGGTTGTTGGTAAATTTTGTTATTGAAGTTATTGTTATTTTGCTTTGTAAGTTCATGCATATTTGTTTAGCAAATTTGTTTATGAAGTTGGTGTAAAATTTGTTGTAAAGATTAAGTAAATTTGTTAATTTTTTTGTTATAAGGTTTATGTAGATTCCGTTATAATGGTCTTATTTTTTTATATAGATTTATTTGTGTATTTTTTTCTTTTATAAAGATTTTGTTTGATAAAATCATATTTGGAAAACCGAAAACAAGACCACAAAGAAAAATATACTCCAATATGATAGAAGTATGGTTTTGAGGTTGTAGTTTCGACGGCAAGTAAGAGCAATACAAAAGTTTGACCCAACTCAAAAATAAATTCACAAGCATGCATTTGATACCAATAATGACGATATGTCTTCGAAATAAATTCACAAACATGCATTTGAACTGATGCAAGCATGGTTTCGAAGTTGTAGGCTTGGCAGCAAGTAAAGAACAATAACTTTACAAAGTTTGACGCGACTCAAAACTTGAAAATTTGAAATCTTCATCCGAAGAAAAAAAAAACTTGACAAGTTAGTATTTGTTAAGAGAGTAGAAATATTTTTTAGAAATAAGTTCACAAATATGCATTTAAAAATGATGCAAGCATGGTTTCGAGGTTGTAGGCTTGACCACACGTAAAGAACAATAGCAGTATAAAAGTTTGACGCAACTTAATACTTGGAAATTTAAAATCTTCACTTGAAAGAAACTTAGACAAGTTAAATGATGAGTTAATAAAAATTTGAATTAAATTATATTTAAAGTAATCAATTAAATAATCGAAGCTTACAAAAGAAGATGCATAAATTTCGGGTCATTATTGTTAAAACATTAATTTCGATCTATAATTTCTTCTTCATTTTTATTTGAAAAACTAATCTTCCATAATAAGCTTTTCCATAATAAATATCAATTTTGATCTATAATTTCTTCTACATTTTTATCAGTAGTCTCTTCATTAAACTAACATGCGTTTCTTTACATTATTTGTTTTTTTAGATGGAAGTAGCATTTAAATAAATGCTATGAAACATTTGAAAAACCCGACTATCGACTATTGCTGTCGTGTATCAAGAAGTTTTACTTGACTATTAACATGCATTGTTAGTTATCTTATAATTAATGTAATGTTTTATTTTCAGTTTCACTAAATGTTTTTATATGTTCTTTGATACATAATGTTTTAGTTCAATTATTGCATGCTACAACTTTTTGCAATTACATTTTGATATTTCGCATTTTATGTTTAAACATTACATGAAACACTTACCACAATATCGCAACTATAGTAGTTTGCCGCTAGAAAATCCGTTGCTATGCACGGGTACTCGTCTAGTCAATAAAAATAAAAATTAAACACACATACGGAAACAAATAAAATCAAACAAACAAATAAATAAACACACAAAGCAAATAAAGCTTGGGTTGCCTCCCAAGAAGCGCTTTTCTTTATTAACGAGTCTTGTAGCTAGACTCAAAGTCACTCTACCCTATGTAAGTGAGTTCGTCATCGAGGACGTCTTTAGGGTTAAGCTTGGATTGAAGTTTCCTATTGGTCCGCTTAGTACAATATGTCTTTTCAAACTTCTCTCCATCCGGGTCATACAATGTCATCTTAATATGCCATGACCCATCTCCATCTTTGGGTGGTTTGTCCCAATCCCACTTATGATCATCGTCCTCACGAGTCCACTTATTCATCCCTAGGTTAATTGGAAAAACTCCTAGGAAATCAATCATCTTCCTAAAAACTAGAGGGTCTTCAAATGGATCCAATTCGGTATCCCTAGCTAAGAGTTGCTCTACCGTATGTGTTAGGTTCACAAAGTCCTCTTCTAGGTAAAATGGGCGTTGGGGTCCTATGAAGTCTCTATCGATCCAAGGTCCATATCTAGATGGTCTCCTATTTAATTCTAACCAATGGGGTGTTGGTTCCTCACTAGTATCATAGGCGTGCTTCTTCACATCATAGACTGACCAAGTATCACCTTCTCCTACCGCTATCTTAGATTCCTTATAATCAATCATAGCACTAGCGGTCGCCAAAAATCCTCTACCTATCAACAAGGGGCATGTAGGGTCGCTAACCATATCAAGGACGTGGAAATCGGCTAAAATGGTTAGTTTTCCTATGTGTACTAACACGTCCTTGACTACTCCAACCGGGTAAGCAACACTCCCATCCGCTAAGCCTATTATCACCTCGGTTTCTTCAAGTTTTCCTAGTTTTAGAGAGGTGTAGAGAGGTAACGGAAGTAGGTTAAGGCTTGATCCAAGATCGGCTAATGTGTCATAAGCCTCCGAATTACCGATCTTGCAAGGTAGAACAAATAAGCCCGGATCATCTAACTTCTTAGGTAGCTTGTTTTGAACGACTTGGGTTTGTTTGAAACACGAGCTCATGGAATTGACCGAATAATATTGTGGACAAGAACTAGGAGACGAAACCGATGAAATGGCGTTGACGTTTAGTTTCGGGTTCTTGACCGTGTTGCTAGGGAGTGCTCCCATTTCTCGGTCATTGAGGGCTTTCAACAAAGTGTCAATCTTATTGGTCATCTCGCTTTGTTTTTGTTTGAAATCGGCTTCAAACTTGGCCAAACGAGCTTCTTGAGATGCCATAAATTGGGACATCAATCCTTCAAAGTTATTGGTACTACCATTGCTGGAAGGATTGTTGTTGAAAGTACGGTTCGAGTTGGAACCGCTTGATTGGAAACGATTAGGTGGGTTGGAAGAATTGGTTTGTTGTGCGTTTTGGTTTTGTTTCCACCTAAGGTTTGGGTGATTTTTCCATGAGGGGTTGTATGAATCACCATAGGGTTTTGGCTCGGGTTTGAAAGTGTACCACTTATCTCCCGCTCTGTCGGTACGCGAGGATGCGTAGTCCGCAAAAGCTTGTTCGGGGAGTTCCATGCAATCACGAGTGTCGTGGGGACCACTACATAATTCACATGAAGAAGTGATTTTGTTCACTTGGCTTGAAGGTTTAGGAGCCTCGTAGGATTTCATCAGAAACTTGACTTGGTCTTCAAGTTCTATGATCCTACGGTCGGAAGTGCTTGAATTGTTCGAAGGCAAAGATATTGCCTTGACCGTTTTATTCAAATCACGGGGATCACTCCAACTTTCATTGTCATAAAGAGCAAGATCTTCTAGGAGAGCTCATGATTGTTCCGCACTTAGATCACGTAGCTTACCACCGGCCGCTTGGTCAATGGTTTGCCTTGTGGAGAGATTGATATGGTCATAGAAGATTTAGACTTGGAGCCAAAGTTCTAAGCCATGGTGAGGGACTTTTTGGAGTAAGTCCTTGAATCGAGTCCATGCCTCGTAGAGGGTTTCGCCTTGACGTTGTTGGAACATCAAGATATCATTCCTTAGCTTGGTAGTTCTTCCCGGTGGGAAAAACTGAGCAAGGAAACGAGTGGTGAGATCATCCCAAGAGGTGATGGATCCTGCGGGTAGACGCTCTAGCCATTGACTAGCTTGGTCCCGCAGAGAGAATTGAAAGAGACGCAGTCGGGTCGTCTCTCGAGTGGCAACATCAAGGTCTATAGAATCAACGATTTTGAGAAAGTCCTTGAGATGTTGATTAGGATCTTCGGAACGAAGTCCATGGAATGCGCATCCGCTTTGCACCAACCGGATGGTGTCGGATCGCAAGGGAGTGACATTGGCTCCTTGAGTGAGCTCAATGGTGTTTCGATAGCCATGGTGGCTAGGACGGGAGTAGTCTCCTAAGGTACGGGCTCTAGGAGGTTGTGGTGGTTATTTTAGTAGGTCGGATGGTAATGGTTACGAACAAAGAAACGAAGAAAAAAGATAGACTAAAGAAAACCTAGAAAAATAAAATAAAAATCTCACTAGAAAGGAATCTAGTGAGTAGACCTAATAAAATAAAAAATTCAACCTAAACAATAACTATTCCCCGGCAACGGCGCCAAAAACTTGATGCGTGGTTTTGCAACCTTACAACAGGTTTTACCTCTCGAGGGATCTCAAGAGGCTTACAACCCCACCAGGCAGTGTACCTGACCGATGTAGTATAGTGTAGTGGTAAGTACGGGGGATTGATCGTTCTCCACAGGGAATAGTGTCGTTAGGTATGAAAAACTATTCTAATAGGTCTAAGGGTGAGGGAAGATTCTTTTTGTATTTTTATATTTTTTATGAAAGCAAGTAAAAATCTCGGGTTTGAAGGAGTGGGCGGAATTAGTTGCTAGTCAACTAACCCAAATAACTACAAATGCAAATAAAATAAAATGACTGAAAATGAAAAGGTTGTGAAACTTATGTGGAGAGAAATGTGTTTACTTAGATTTCCTTACTCCCTAACTATCTTTTACCGGTTGATTAGTGTGTATTAATTGCGTGGATGACGGGTGTATTCCTTAATACCAATCGTGGGGTGGCGTACGTACTTCCCCAACTCTACAAGCTCCTACTTCACTCCTATGTCGAGCCGGCTAGGAAGCTCCTAACATGGGATCACTAGAATTCGCTCATGCATTAAATACAACCATAAAAACCTTAGTACGCATTGGTTCATGTTTCTTAAGACGTTCAAGCAAGTTACCGAATAGGAGGTTAGCCAGTTTTCTTAAGCCTAACATAGATAAACAATCATCCAATACAACTAATAACATACTAATAACCAATAATCAATAGCTAGGTTTCATTAGATCTAAGCAAACACAAGATAAATCTAGCCTAGCATGTTAATCAAAAGACAAGAACGAGATATAATCAAATAACACATAGACATATTGATTGATTAAACGATTACTTATCTTCAATTAAACATGGGAGATCCAAGGGTATGAAAACCCTTAAAAATGGCAGAAATTCGTCTTTAGGGTTTCTCCTCACAAAGTTGCACACTAATGACAAAAAATTGCAAAACTATATATAGAGTTTAAGGGCTGACGGCGTCACGTTATAGACCTTGACGCCGTCACCTCGCCGTGTCTAGGGTTCCCGGATGGCCTTCCTGACGTCGTCCCTCTTTAGACCTCCAAAATCCGCTCTGGCTTATCAAAGCTTGACGCCGTCAGAATATGGCTTGACGCCGTCCCTCTTTAAGTTAAGCCGTGACGACCTTGATCACATTAAAGGGTGACGCCGTCAGACTTTCCTGTGTAAATTTCTCTGGCTTATCATGAGTAATTTTCATATCCACCACTTTTGCCAAGCCATGACGCCGTCTGGACCAATCCCTGACGCCGTCAAAGGTACTTTCCAGCATAATTTTGAGACTTTGTCGTTTTCTTCACTTTTATGCTCCAAAAACGTCCAAAATGCTTCCTTTTCCAGATTTCTTCTCCAAAGTACCTAAAATGACAAAAGGAACGATTTAGGGCAATATTTGATCAAATAAATACGATTTAGGGCTTAAATGACCCCTTAAAAGCGGTACACTTTTCGCTTCATCACTAGTCATGGTAGGATTTCATCCTTGTTAATGGCCATGTGTACTAGTTATGCTTAACTAAGAGCATAGTTGCATTATACATTAAAGAATTAGAGTACTTTAACTATAAAAGGTTTGATAGTTTAATTGTCATAAATTCGTGGTTGAGGATGTCACGTATTTTATGAAATATTATGTGGCATTATCAAGATAGTTGAATGCACACATACAAGAACTTCATTAATTGAATTCTTGAAATAAGTATTCTCAAAATTCCCATAGATCAAAATTAGTTGATTTATGCCTTGTCAACAAGTATGTTTGACATGACTTGAGGCATAATTCATTAATAAGAATTATCATGCATTGATCTATTTTAGTGTTTGGATAATGGGATGTTATTGAACAGTTATTATTTTAATGAAATATGGGAATATCATTAAATTAAGGCAAATCTGAGTATTGGTAGAATATACTTGAAAGTATATTGATGCGTTGTCATACCAATTTCACATGATATTCAAAATGTTTGAGTATAGGACTTATCCCGCCGTCATGAGTTTACTTTATGGATCTTGTCATCAAGTAAATCATGAGTATATAGTTATCCTCAGACTTGAGATACCAGATAACTGTCATGCATGTAGTGCATTTCTTTGATTCAATTTAACGCTATACGTAACTGGTAGCTATACGGATTGTTTTGGGAAGCGTTGCGAAGTGCATGTGTTATGCTCGTAGTCAAGATAGAATTTGTTCCTTCAAATTGTTTGAAGTTTAATACTGCTGGGCCCCTCGTAGGGTTGACAAGATGTTTGCGTGGCCACGCCCAAGATCTCCCCTGAATATGTTCAGAAGATTTGGTAATCTTGCTCAATCATAAACAACGAGAAACAGAATTATTAATAAAGAATGACTTAGATCCATATCTTTATTAATGTAGTATTAGAAACAAAAGGATAAGTATGATGATTAATCATCAAGTGGTTTTTCCAGGAGATCACCACCCGAGTTGTACTAGGGGCATTGGCGTGTTGCTAGACGCTAACCAATGTCATTACCCTTTTAATAGATTTCCAAGTGGGAGCTGTTAGAGTTTTGGAAAAATATTAAATCGTGTATGACTAGAATCGAACACGGGACTGAGGGATTGCACACTTTACGTATGAATGATCAAAGGAATAATTAATATATATAACTATTATATATTTTAATTATTTGGACACGAAATATGGACTAACGGACGTTAAAGTAATTAACGGAATTGACTAATGACTGTTAGTAAATAAAGGAGGGGGTTGAGTGTCGAGTTTTGGAACTTGAGGAGGTGTTAGACTCAAACTTGGAGAACAAGTTTGGAGCCTATAAAACCCCTCAAGCCCTAAAAGACACGGATACAATAATAATGCTAAAAAGTCAATCGACTTTATGCTTTCACATTCTAGCATGTATCGTACAGTATGTGATATATGCAAAGATATGCATTGACAGTATCTTTGACATATGCATGTGTAAGATATGCACTGTATATTATTAATAATAATAATACCACATGATATCTATCTTTAACATATGTATTGTACAGTATGTAGAAGAATGATTATTATTTACTTCCTTCTTGAATAATAGATTCAAGGTTTATTGAACAAAATAGTTTTGGTTTAATAATTGTGTTCATTCACTAGCATCAACCTTTGATTGGTTATAGTACGTGTGTACATGAACTCGGATATAACTTACTTTAGTTATATATCTTGGATTGTGAAATAAAAAGGTAATGGGTTTCACGTTAATCCGTTTGGTGTTCAAGTAAAGAGAAGAGAAGATTGATCATTGTTCTTGCTAGGATCTAAAAGGTACGTTAACTATTTATTATTCGGTAATCTTTATACATGTTAGATATTCGATCTTGCTTCCGCTATTGTGTGCTTTAATGTTTATTTATTTATTTGAATGTCAAGATATTTAAATTCTCAACATTTAATTCATTTTCACGAAAGCTAGAGTTCAATATTTACATGCGTAATTCTAGGACTTGTTATTCCTATGTTCTGTATTAATTTGCTCCTTAAGGTCGTCTAGGATGTGCATCATGACTATTTAGGTCGTTTTTGGCGCGGTAGATTATGAAATATTATAAGAGCTCAAAATTATTTTACTAAAAAAAATGTCATCTTAAAAACTAATCTTTGTTTGAGTGACAAAAATTGTGGATTAATTTAGAAAAATAAGTTGCATAAACTAGCTTTTAAAAACATGTTGGAGATTATATTTCACAAAATTACAGAATTGCCATTTTATTTATTATTCCTATTCAAATTGGGTTTGTTATTTGTATGTCCAATTATGCCATTTTACATTTTTACTCTACAATTGCAGCTAGTTTGCCAAACACCATTAAACAATTTTATTCTTTTCCAGCAACAACAACAACACCAGCATCAACAACAACATCAGCAACAACAATAACAACAACAGTTCTTAATTTAGTTGTCAGTTTAGTTATCGTTTAAAGAGAGTGATCATCTCAAATCAATCTTCAACCAATTGTGCTTTCATTCCTTTGTAATATGACTACGTAATGTGATCTACCATCACTCGAAGAGTCCATGGCCTTCACGGCCGAGAACCTCGCCAAACTTATCGCTACAACAACCTTACACAATGAACATTTTAGCCTCATCACACGCCAAAGTTATCGCTAACAATTAGCAATACTGTAAAACCCGACCAAGCTATAGCTTCGTTTTCCACAGACTCCTCATCATCCATTACAAAGACAAAAATCAATGTCGCCTCAAAATCTCGAACACCCATTTCCGTGTTGCTTGCTAACCCGGCTCACAAGTTGCCAAAAGTCCAAAGAAAGAATGTCATCATCTATCCAACACCACTTGCAAAAACGTACACCCGTGTCATGCTCATCGGTGACAAGTTAACACCAGAACGAGTTTAGTTTTCGCCATCAAACCATCCTCCCTCATTTAACCCACCCAAGTTTGTTATTTTAAAATCTGGACACGACCTTCCCTGGGAACCGCATGACCCGAGCTACACCACCATGAGTCTTTAGGATAAGACTCGTCTTTTAGGCGCGGATTATTGATACATTAGTGTGTTATCCAAGATTGAATAATAAGAAGACCAAATCTTTTGAAGAATGCTCCACGTTTAATTCATTTCCATGAAAGTTAGAGTTCAATATTTACATGCGTAAGTCTAGGAACAATGTGGTCCACTACATGACTTAAAAAACTTCCCTTGTTCTGTATTTGCTCCTTATGTTTAGGATGTGCATCATGTAGTTTTCCTTCCTATTTAAAGTGCATCTTTGTTTTATGAGAGAAGAGAGAAAAGAAAAAGAAAAAGAATGAAAAATAGTTTAAGAATAGTTTTTAATTTAATTATCGTCAAAGAGAGTGATCATCTCAAATCGATCTTCTATCACATGTTTTATTAGATGTAATCTATAAACAGTGGCTAGCACAAATATGTTTTGGAGGATAGTTTATGAAAATCGATTTCTTGTGTTTGATATCGCGGCATTTTAGTCTTTACGTATTTTCTTAACTTTTTTTATTTTACATAGTTGGATTGATAAACCATAAAGTATCGCAATAGTAGATTCTATAAAATACATAACAGAAATTACATAGGTTAAGTTTAGGGCTAATGGCCTCTAAATGTATCATAGTTATCATGATTTCCTTCTATATGTATCGAACAATTTTTTTTATTATTATGTGTACTAAACTTTATTTTTTGAGCATTTTTGTGTACTTTATAACCAATTTGCCCCTCCCGGGTTAATAAACTGAGGGGCAAAATGATCATAAAGTATACAAAAATGCTCAAAAAATAAAGTTTAATACACAAAATAGCAACAAAAAAAAATTGTTTGATACATATAAAATGAATAAGTAACAACTATGATACATTTTGATGTCATTAGCCTTTTATTTTACTATATTAATATAATTAATTTGTTATCATAGTTATATGAAAAGAAGATTTGCAGCATAATTTAAATCCTTTACGTTTTACAAGAAAATAGACATTTGGTAACAGAGATTTTAGCCTTAGGCCACTCACAACAGTTAACTCAGCTTTAAAATTTAAGGCATGTCACGTCAGTTTTAACACACCTTAACTTAACTCAGCTTTAACACTCACAACAGTTAACTCAGCTTTAACACACCTTAACTCACCTTTATATCAAATATTTTTACACAAACTACCCTTAAAAGGGGGGCAAAGTGAATTTTTTTTTTTATGAACAGTACCCTTAACGCAGCGTTAAGGGGGTAACGCAGCCCTTAACGCTGCGTTACCGTGGGTAACTCACAACAACTAACGCAACATTAACGTGGTACTGTAGCATTGTTTTTTGTCTTTTAGCCCACTTTAACGTGGGTTTAACTTTGTTTTAACGCCCGTTGTATGTGGTCTAAGTGACAGAACTCAAGGCAGATACAAGCACTTCCAGCATATGCAGCATCCACGTGGACCCACACATTATATGCGCTTGCCACCTCACACAACGGTCCTAGTGGGTCCACTGCTGTTGTTGATGTTGTCCCAACAGTAGCACATAAATACATTGGAACTAGACCAATCTCAACATCTCTTTTAATCATCTTGTCGAGTGATTGTGGAGTTAGTTGAAAGTTTGTGGATTTTGTTGTTAAAACATGCCGATTCTTGGGATTGATTCCAACAGTTTTCACCGACTTTTGAAAAGAAAAATGTGTCTGATCAAAACAGTAGACCGCAACTCTAACAAGCTTTCCCGCGTTATCTCTTCTAATCTGATCAAGTATCTTCTCTTTCGCCGCAAGAAGCGTACAAACAAAGGCCAAGTCGTGCCATGCAAAACACCACCACTACTGTCGCTTGAGAATGAAAAAGACTTGGGAAGCTGGAGTAGTTTCGACAGCCATTCCATGACTACAATCTCTAGCTCGGTTGCAGCTGGAGAAGATTCCCAGTTGAATCCTATAACATTAAATCCTTTGATAAGCATTTCACCAATAAAGCTAGCTGTGCTACTGCTTGATGCAAAGTGTGCAAAAACGTTTGGACTTTGCCAATGTGTTATGCCAGGAATAATGTCCCTGTGGACATCTTTGAGTATAGTCTCAATGGACTCGGGTTTTATTGGGGCACAGTCGAGAAAACTTTCTAGCAGATAACCTGGATTTACTTGGCTTTGAACAGGGTAGTTTTCGATATCTTGGTAATAATCAGCAAGGAAATCTACAACCATATATGGCCCAGTCTCCTGAATTCTTTTGGCTCTAAAGGGTTCATGGTGTTGCTTTTGATATTCTTAAGGAGATAACTGAAGGTGTATATATAGTAACAGGTCTTTGATCTCCGCCAAGTAACCTACCAACTAAGACTTAGGCTATTTTATGCTCAAATCTTATTCAGGGAGCCAACATGTATTTTAATAAAAATCATTTTCAAAAGGGAAAATTGCATAAAAGGTACCATACATTAGGCTAATTTGAATTTTAGATACCTAACTTTTTTTTTCTCGATTTAAGGTATTAAATACTTCTCGAAAGAGGTTATAGGTCATAAATGTATACGAAATGACTTTTTAATGCTCGACCATAATTTTATAGTTATATCAGATTGTTTAACCATTTCAACTAAAAAAATTACTGGTAACATCTTTTGAAAAGACGTCACTAATTAAGTGACTAAATGCAACCATTCAGCACTAAGTGGTGATTAAACTCGGATAGATGGAATGCAAATTAAGTAGCTACTGAATGTGATAAGACCCTTTATTATTAATTAGTATTTCTTTATTATTAATTAAGTTAGTTTCCTTTTATTGTATTTCTTGGTGAGAAAGTTAGGGTATTAGAGTAACTATGGATATCCTCTATTATAAATAGGGCATTAGGACTGTAATTCTTATTATGTTGAATAATATGAATTATTGATTTGGTTATCAATATCGGGGGTTGGTTTATCTCATTAATATAAACCATCGGGGGGTCGGTTTATCCCATTAATATAAACCATCTATCTTGTTTATTTCTTCTTGTTATCTTATTATCGATCCGGTTCATATCAATTGGTATCAGAGTTGTTCGATTCTAGGGTTTCAAAAAAAAAAAAAAAAAAAAAAAAAAAAAAAAAAAAAAAAACTGTTCATTCGAAGTTACTGTTCACAGTTGTGGTACTGTCTTCCAAAACCCTACTGTTCATCCGGAAAACAACTTTTCATCCAGAATTTTGTTTTATTGTAACCTAATATTTGGAATCAATGGCGCACATATGGCGGTCTATAATGGAAGAGCATCGAGCAAGTATGCAAACTTATAAAAAGGTCCATAAGGAGACGGTGAGATCTGAACTAAGGATGGCGATTGTTCAGCAGAGTATGGAGATGGATATATGGGAGATCAAGAAACTACTTGCTGAAAGAGCGGAAAAGATGAGTGATTATCAAAATAATACGATAGATATTCCGTTGACTAAGGATCCAATTGCAGAGATTATGTTCATCGAGGATACAACAAAAGTTATGGCTGCAGAAAAAAGTGGTGAAGATGGTAGTAACCTGGAAGAGTTCAGGGTTGCATCAGGTGTGGAAGAGGAGGCTCTTACAACACCAATCATGGTGGTGGAAGATTTAGGGCAGAATCAACTCAACAACTTAAGTGAGGTCGCTATGGAGGTGGAATCAGAAGGGAACTCACATGCACAAGGATTCCCTAATGAACCTGATGTTGGACAAATTCATGCTCAGAAAGAGAATATGTTTAGAGGGAGTACATGGGACAATTATCAAGTTGTAAGACAAAGCCATAACATGTTCAAACTTGTTATGGAGTCGAAGTGCACGCACAATATCTTTCATGGACAGTCTTGTAGTCACTTGTGGGGGCATGCTAAACATGGGCTTAGGACATGGCTAGAACATAATTCTATGCTTAAGCCTATTTTGCAATTTCACTATGATCATCAAGCTATGGAATTATAAGTCAGAATTTGGCATCCCGGAATTACTCGATGTGACGTTTTGAAGCAACACCTTGAGGACAAGGTGTTTTTAGGGGCGGGAGTATTGATAAGACCCCTTTTATTAATTAGTATTTCTTTATTATTAATTAAGTTAGTTTCCTTTTATTGTATTTCTTGGTGAGAAAGTTAGTGTATTAGAGTAACTATTGATATCCTCTATTATAAATAGGGCATTAAGATTGTAATTCTTATTATGTTGAATGATATGAATTATTGATTTGGTTATCAATATCGGAGGGTTGGTTTATCTCATTAATATAAACCATCGAGGGGTCGGTTTATCCCATCAATATAAACCATCTATCTTGTTTATTTTCTTCTTGTTATCTTATTATCGATTCGGTTCATATCATAATGCAAAAAAATTCAATAGTAACTGTTAGATAATCAAACGGGGTCGGTACCAAAAGGCTTGTGTCTTAATGGTATCACATGTTGTATGAGAAGTTCTTCTACTAAATGGTTATGGGTTCAAGTCCTGCTTAAGACATGTGAGATAGTTAAAAATTGTTGCTTATCCCATCAATATAAACTGTTAGGCATCTATCTTGTTTATTTTCTTCTTGTTATCTTATTATCGATCCGGTTCATATCAGAATGCAAAAAAATTCAATAGTAACTGTTAGATAATCAAACGGGGTCGGTACCAAAAGGCTTGTGTCTTAATGGTATCACATGTTATATGAGAAGTTCTTCTACTAAATGGTTATGGGTTCAAGTCCTGCTTAAGACATGTGAGATAGTTAAAAATTGTCGTTTTAAAAAAAATCAAACCGGGGTCGGTAACTATATTGGTGAAAATGTTGCTAGTCATGCATGAAACTTTGTCACTAATAATTACTCCCTCCGTCCCAAAATAAGTGTCAGGTTTGACTTTTTCGAGTCTTTTTTTGTCTAACTTTGATCTTAAATATATTTATTTGTGTTATATAATACTTTATGAAAATTATACTAATGAAGATACATTTGAAACCCAATTCATTCATATATTTTGCATCAAGTATTATATAATACAAATAAAAGTATTTACAGTCAAAGTTGAACAATAAAGACTCTAAAAAGTCAAACCTGACACTTATTTTGGGACGGAGGTAGTATTATATTAATGACCAAGTTGTGACAAGAATAATTAAGTTATTTCAGGTTGACTTCTTGCATCAATGGTCAAGCAGGGGCGGAGCCACTGTACAACTAGGGGGGGGGGGGCGGTGCCCTCAACAAATTTGACAAAAAAAAAAATTTATAGTGTAAAATTTTGGGTTTTACTGGATTTAATATTTCATGCCCCCGGCTCAAAACTTAAATTGCCCTCAACAAAATTGAGCCTAACATATAATCTTTTTCTTTTGTAAAAATGTGGAAACTGTTTTTGCGGTTGTAGTATTTGGTCAGAAAAAATGGAGGTGAAGATGTTTGAGTAAGAAGAGAGAAGGTGAAGAGATGGGTATTTTTGGTTGTGGGGCCACTTAAAAGAACCTATCTTTTGTTAGATTATACAATAAAGCTATTTATGAGTGAGTGCGATTCAATATATACCAGTAGTACTTTGTGAAATACTTTTAATTTAATATAATATAATATATTCTTATCTCTCTCTTTCGTAATATATACTCCCTCCGTCCCATTTTAATTGTCGTGGGACCCAAAACACGGTCTTTTTGCTTCAACTTTGACCGTAAATATTTTTGTTTGTATTATATAATACTTGATGAAAGTTATATCATTGAAAAGTTCGTTTAACGAACTTTTCAATGATATAACTTTCATCAAGTATTATATAATACAAACAAAAATATTTACGGTCAAAGTTGAAGCAAAAAGACCGTGTTTTGGGTCCCACGACAATTAAAATGGGACGGAGGGAGTAGTATATACCAGTAGTACTTTTTACTTCAAAACTTAAGTTATCGTATTACTGTATTTGTTTAGGTACTACTAGTTTAGGCAAGTTTAACATGACAAATTTATGAGTTATTTCATCTCATAGCCCAGTTTTTATACAAACTCGAGTACCCGACCCGACCCGATTGGTTTAGCGCTACACGAAAAACCTTCTTATTGCTCGATGCCCCCCGTGGTCGCATTTCCTGGCTTCGCATCAATGGTCAAGCGTCCTTTAATTAATGCAAAATAAGTACTCTACACGTACGTCGAAATTATTAAGTGTTCATCATCTCATATAAGATGGAAAAGAACTTTTGTTACAAATGTCAAATGAAGAGTTACACTGTGGAAAAATACAAATTTAGAACACCAAATTAAGTCAAGACTAAAGAGAGAGCATATATAGATAAATCTGAGCAATTGCTTTAGAAGAAGTAAGCCATCATAGACACAACGGCTGCAAATAAAGCAGGGACTTGCAACGCCATTCCAGCGCTCTCCATGGACGGGGCAGGTGCGGGTGCGGCCCCAAACTCCTGAGCCATGGTTCCAGAACTAGTGAAAGCCATGAATACTATCATGGTGATGGTGAGAGCAGTGGCTAGCTTGATACTTTCCATTTTGGTGAGTGTTTTTTGTGTGTGTTTTAACTTATAAAAAAAGGTTGCTTTTTATAGTTGGTATGAGTGTGAAGCAAGTGTAGTGAGATTAATGGCTTTTATAGGTGTTGTTTAGTGGGGACTAATGAAGGAATCTAACAGCTAATGACATGGTAAATATTGTTTTTAAAAGTAAAGGCATAATCATATGACAGATAGTGGGCATCAAGCAATCTCTTACAAAGAATTCAAAACCATTTTGACTATTGTTTTCCAGTCGACAAATGTGTACAAAATGATAACTAGTATATATGCAATTACTTTGTCAATACTTCAAATCTAAATTGTGTCACTCAATTGGATTTTTGCTTCAGATTCATTAACATTTAGTCCGGTCATAGAGATATGTTTATAGTGGATACAATACATCATACATAAGAACTGTATTACAGCAACCAACTCTTATGGATGGAGAACTCTTTTTGGATACATGTTGACAGTCTCTAAAGTTAGTATGATAAAGGATTTATTCATTGTGCTTAGGCTTAATTACTTATGTTTTCTGTTCTTGTATAATCAAAAAAATAACAGGCAGAGTGTATATGATATCATCATACTTACATTTTTAATCTATTTTAGTGATTGTACTCGCTTTTGTTCCGATTAGATCACTAATTTGGTCAATTAAGGTGCTTTTTGGGATTGTTATGGTTTCGTGAAGATGTATCGTGGTCTCTTTTTGTTCACTTAATGGCACCAAACAGAAGAAAAATTACACTTTTAATAACTAAATCGACCGATACAAAATAAGTGCAATGACCAAAATGAAACACAATATTAATCTATGTAATTTGCTCAAAATAAACTATACTTGTGAAGTCTGGCGTGTTTGACTGTTATCTCATTGAGACTAGCCGACACTCCTTTAAGTTTATAAATCTTTGTTATTTCTAATATAGACGCGTATTCGGATGACGGTTTGAGCTTATTTGCTACTCAAGTAGGGAAATCCATTATGTTGGATGTGTTTAAAGCTCGATGTGTGTGGATTCTTTGGGGCGTATTAGTTTTGCTCGTGCTCTTGTGGAACTAAACTCGGATTCTATTTTGAAAAGCGAAGTTTCGATGGCTATTCCTAATGAGGAGGATACTGTTTTTACTACGGAGATCATTAAGGTTGAATATGAATGGAAGCCTCCTCATTGTGATGTGTGTAAAGTTTTTGGGCATGATCGTATTAATTGCCCAAAATGTGTTAAAGAGGTAGTTTGTAGTGAAAGTAATGTGGCACCTCATGTTCCTACTACTTTGGAAAATACCGGTGACGGTTTCACTAAGGTTCAGAATCGTAAGGCTAAAGGTAAAAGTGTAACGAGTAAAGGAGGTTTTGTACAAAACCTGTTGTGGGTAATAAGGTTCGTTATCAACCTAAAGCGACTCCTACTGTGCCCAAGAAGGTGGATGCTAATAAGGAGAAGGCTACTAAGGAGAAAATCGCTAAAGAGGTAAGTACGAGTGGGACGACAGTTACTACATCAAACTCATTTGCTTTTCTTGATATGGAAGATACTGATGAAAATGGTATTCCTTGTACTACTCCTATTGTTGAGAAAATTAGGAAGATTGAAAAGCTTATTATTGATGGGAAAGCTACTCTTGTGGATGATAATTGTAATCCTCTTAAAAAGGTGGATGGGATTCAAACGACTGGAAATGAGTCACAAGATCAGCTTGTGAGTGAGTTGAGAGAGAAGGAGCAGATTGCGGCTTCAAAGCCTAGTTATTCTTCTTCTCCGTATACTTCTTCTACCAAGATGGGTAACCCATTTTCTAAGGTGGGGGAGGTGGATGTTTCTGACAGTGATGATGAGGAGGTGCTTGAACCGGATAATCCTATGGCTAAGTTTCTCGCATCTACAGGCGGCGGTCACGAGCTTGAAGATTATTATGATGACTATGCAGATCAAGTCTACGATCTACCTAGGCAATTGGATGCCTTTTGTGACCTGTATGATATCAAGCTTCAGGGTCGTCGTGGGAAGTACTTTGTTTTTGGTAGGTCATAAGATTGACATGTCTTTCTTATGTAGTTTTTTGGTTGTTGCACAATAGATGTTGTTTTATGCCCATGTAACGGGCCGAGATGAGAGATTCACTCTCATCCGTTGTACTTAAATATTTTTTGGAGTAATATATTTGCCAGGGTGATTGTTGATACAAAAGTTGGGCGTTCCTTGTTTGGATTCCGGTTCACGTATCAATTAGATCTTAATGCTTGAGACCTGCGCACTAAGAAAACAAAAAGACACCGTTAGGCTTATCGTGGGATTGTCTCCCACGATTATCCTCCGGCGTGAGAGTAAGTAATCGGTTTTAGGGTTTAGTTGAAGAGTTAGGGTTATTAGATCGTACCTTAATGAGAGCCGAGATGCCCTCTATATATACACGAAATCCTTGTTGGTTTCGTGTTCCTCACTCTTCGGCGTATCCCGCCTAAGTCGGTCGTTTGATACATATCCCATAAATAAGAGATATCCTATATCAAGACCATAAATAACTTCGGGTTTGGGCCTTCGTAAGCCCAAACCGTTATCGTGATAGCCCATTCGTGATGGGCTTGAGTGTTAGTAGCGTCCATTGGTCGGGTTCGTGACCCGAATGCGGACTATACGTCATCATGTCCCCCCAGTCTAGTATGCGCAGGGTGGAACCCGCGGATGCTAGACTAACAACTGAAGCAAAAATATTCCTCGATGCGTAGCGGGGAAGTTTCAAATGTTTCCCGCCTAAAAGTCATACAATGAATCTTGTCCAAGTAAATCCGAGTATCCCTCGTAAATCGTGAGGGGTGGGTGAAAAAGTGTTTCGCCTCTTGATCTCCCAGCCACACGATTAGAGCAAGTGGGGTACACGTGTCATCCATCCACGAATATGTGTAACCCTATATAAAGTTGAGCCGTCTTTTCACTGTGGCTATCACAGTAAAAACCGTCATTTTCCACCATTGTTAAACCTTCAAACAGCAATCAAAAAATCAACGAAATCTAAGGTAATAGCGCGTGCGCTGCAAGACTCATTGAAGTTTAACCATGGTTCTTCAATTATCCGACTGTACTTCCGATATAACCGAGGACGAACTCCGCATGTTCACCTCGGATTATTATATCCCGCTTACACTACACCCGGTAGTTCCGAAGGCGGATGCGTCTATAGCGGACTTCCCTGAGGGGAAAGTAGGGGTATACACACGTTTTTTCGAATTCGCGAATCAACGTATGCCCATTTCTTTATTCCTATGCGATATTCTAAACTACTATCGCCTCCATATTTCCCAACTGCACTGTATAGGCGCAGCAAAAATAACCAATTTTGAGGTGAATTGTCGCTTGTTGGCGATTAACCCTACCATCCATTTGTTCCGCGCGTTTTATCATTCGTCGTGGTCAAATGGGTGGGTATCCTTTTCCAAGCGTACAGGGCGACTACAGTGCTATACAGAAAAGTTAGACGCACTGAGGAATTGGAGGGAAAAATTCTTCTGGGTTGATGATGCGTTGTTCCCCTGGGACTTCGAATTCTATACCCAAGGATCGTTACCGAAGGATGAGCGCCCAGACCCCGGAGTGTATAACGTAGCTGATGCGGATACGATAAATACCAATTGTATACCGATCAAAGCGTATCCAGAGGAGTTTTTGGTGCACATGGGCATCAGTCGCAATTACTTCGGTAGTCCGGAGGAAGTGCCAACTTTTTTGGACGAGAATAGCCGGGGTGGGTGCTTGTCCTTCCTTCCTCTTCGCTTATTAGTTGTAAGCGCTCTTCCCTTTGTAGCTTATCTAACTCGTTTTGTGTTTGTTTGTTGTTTGTTGCGCAGAGATGGATCTATTCGGTGTTGTTCGCTTTGCGAGGCCCACACAGGTGACCGTAGGGGTGCGCCCTTTTAGAGATGGCGAGGAGCCAGTTCTACAGGCTACCGCGGGGCGCACGATGGAGATCGTGCAGGAGGAGCAAGAAGAGACTCCCCCAGCTGTTTTAGAGCCAACTCCTATTCGCAGCTTTCCAAATCCTGCTGTACAAGACCCCGTGGTGGAGCCATCGCACACAAACTCATCAGAGAGTGTGGGGATCGATGTGTCTGAAAGTGAGCAAGAAGGCGCTGGCCAAGGGGTGAAGCGCAAGAAAGCTGCTGGGGATGATGGCGCTGGTACGTCCAAAAGAAGGTGCCATCTTATCTCTGGTGAGCAATCATCATCATCAGAGGAGAATGCGTCGCAGTAGGATACAACTGAAACTCTTCCCCTCAAGTAAGTAATTAGGCTTGTTTCGTCAACATTTTGGTTTATATTTTGCGCTAAGATTACAATAATAACCTTGGGCCCTCGTCATTTACATGCAGTGTTGAAGCTGCTGGGGATGCTGCTCGCGCTGGGAAATTGCCATCCAAGGCGAGTCCCTCGCCTACTGATCATCTTGCGCAGGGGAGCCAAGGATCTGGGACAAAGGCTTCTGAAGATGTGCCTACGGACCAATTGATTGAGGAGTTATGCTTGGCTGCTGCGCATCAAGCCTCATTGGTTGCACAGCTCAAAGCTAGGCATGCGGGTGAAGGTAGCAGCAGTGCGCAGAGGGATGGGGAGATTGCGCTACTGAAGGCGCAGTTAGCTGATGCTCAGGCTGAAGCAGAGTCAACCACTGTGTATGCTCAGAAGCTTGCTGATGAGAGGCTATCATTGTTTGCCCAATTGAGCCAAGAGCGTGCTAACTTCAAAGAATACAAGGCTTCTTGTCTTTGGGTTTTGAAATATTTGGAGAATGGGAAGGATGAGCACTTCTCTAGGTTAGAGGAGTTCCGCAAGTCCATAGGGGGTTTGCTGGAGAAACAGGAGAGCAAGCTGCGCAAGCTCAGCATCGAATACGATGAAGAGTTGTACCCTCACCTGGTGTCAACCATTGCTGAGCGCAGGTGGCTTATCAGCCATGGCTTGCGCCTTGCTGCCTTGAAAACTCTAGAGTCTCAAGAGGTGAAGGACGCCTTTGGGGATGTTGTTCAGTGTGCGCTGGCATGTGGCAAGGCAGAGGCTGTAGAGGAGCTGTGTGCGAACAAGATCTTGACTGTGCCCGCCGCCCAAGTACCGGGTTACAACGAGAACACTTATGATGATCTTGTTGCTGCTATGGAGAAGTTGAAGCTTTTGGAGCTTCCTCATATTGCTCAACTGGAGCGCGACCAGGATTATCCCATAGGTGTGATTATGGAGGGGTTAACTTTGGCTAGGCATACAGCAGATGACGCTGAGGCACAGCCTGATTATTTTTTGAAGCCCGATGTGTCGCAGCTGCAGGTACCCCTCTTTGCTTGTCCGCGTGATATCCTGAATCCTTTCGCTCTTGAGAAGGAAATTCCTCTGAAGGAGTCCCTAGAGGCCCATGAGATGAGACTTGCGAAGAAGAAGGGTGTGAAGGGGAAAGCCATCCTTTGTGGTCTTGGTGCGGCCCATATTCTGAGGTCTGATGGAGTGCCCATTAGCGTGCCAACGGTGTCACCCAAGGATGTTGACCTGTTGAAAAAGCTTGAAGAGGCTAGTAGTGTGGCGCGCCAAGTGGGCAGTTCGGGGCTTAAACGCACACATAGTATATAGGCTGCTTAGATGTAGTGATGTTTTGTAATAGGTTCACTTTTTGTTGCACATGTGCATGTTGAATCTATACTTTATATGAACTCGTAGTCCATAATAAAATGTTGATTTTGAAAAATACGATTGTACGCATATTGTATCAAATGTGATTGTGGTTATACTGTTTGTACTTAGTTATTTTGTCTTTGCGTAAAAGACGTCTATGTTGTGTCTAAGAAGCAAACTGTTGTGTACATACTTAAGAAAATTTATAAGAATCCATAATCATGTATGAAGTTCATAAAATTTACAAGTGTATAGATTGATATGCAGCGTACTGCAAATATCATATCAAGGAGTTAAGTGTCTTAACTCCTAATTTGTTAAACGCGCACAGTGTGCATTGTTGTGTATCCGTCGTGGGATGCACAATGAACTTACTCCAACATCTTGAGAGTAAGGTGTTTAACAAGGATGCGTGATCCGATGTTGATGGGTTTGCAACCCTCTTACTCAACGAGTTTTTTAGTAGGTTTACTCATCCTTTTACCATCGTGGGTTTTAATAAGTGCATGCACGCCATGTAGGCAGAAAGTAAAGTAACAACAATATTGAGACATAAATAACATGTAAACAATAAAGTGAAATGTGTCGCGGAATTAGCTAGAAACCACGACATTGAATTAATACTTGCAAGTTTTTGTAAAAAGAAAAAACATTTGCCTAAATGAAACAAAATGTAAATACACGGATATTTATTGAGCACTTACTAAAGTGCGGAGGTGTCCGTGTGTTGGGTCGTAACCTTTCCTAAAGCTAGCATCTCTTGAGATTGCAAATATTCCATGTGAGTTGTAGCTCACGGCCATCCATGTCACGCAGCTTGTACGCGCCTTTACCTAGTGCTTCAACGACCTCATAGGGTCCCTCCCACTTTGGTCCAAGTTTACCTGTATCTTCTGCGTGGCTCGCATCATTAGCGCGATATACAAAGTTGCCTGGTCTGAATGAGGTGCTTCGAACTTTAGCATCGTAGTATCCCTTCATTTTTTACTTGGCTTTTGCTTCACGTATAGCTGCACGTTCACGCCTTTCTTCCAATAGGTCCAAGTCGATACGTCGTTCGTCGTCATTGGTTGCGACATTAACTTCCGCGGTACGAATAGTTGGCATCCCAATTTCAGCTGGTATGACAGCTTCTGTCCCATAGACAAGAGAAAAGGGAGTGTCTCCATTGCTAACTTTGATTGTCGTGCGGTGCGCCCATAAGACATGCGACAATTCATCCACCCATCTTCCTTTGTGTTTGTCCAGGCGCGCTTTAATTCCTTCGCCTAGACTACGATTTGCGCGCTCAACTAAACCATTGGTTTGTGGGTGTTTAACTGACGCGAAGTGTTGTGTGATATTTAGTTATGCGCACCAGTCTTTGAACGGGTTATCGCGGAATTGTTTTCCATTGTCCGAAACGATTTCCCCAGGTAATCCAAAGTGGCATACAATATTTTCCCAAACAAATCGTTTTACTTGATTACCTGTGATTGTCGCCACTGCTTTTGCCTCAATCCACTTAGTGAAGTAGTCTATTGCCACAATAAGAAATTTCAGTCCCCCCGCTGCAACAGGGAAGGGACCCACAATGTCGATACCCCACTTATAGAATGGCCATGGAGAAGTGATAGGCGTTAGCTCTTGTTGTGGTCTGCGCGGGATGGGTCTATGAACTTGGCATTCGCTACATTTCTTTATCACATCACGCGCATCGCGATGCATAGTGGGCCAGTAGTATCCTGACCGCAAGGCTCGTGCTACAACGGACCGTGGTCCTGAATGCATACTGCATGAACCGGCGTGGATCTCTCGGAGTACGTAATCTGCCTGAAGAGGTCCAACGCACCGAAGCCATGGTTGTAGAAATGAGCGCCGATATAGGATACCATCTCGAAGTTCGAACCTCTGCGCTGTGCGCCGTATCCGTCGAGCATCCTTCTACTCATGGGGCAATATGTCTTTGCTTATAAATTCGACAATAGGGGTCATCCACGTAGGATTCTCCTCCTCTATTACCGTGGATATCTCCATCTCCGAGATGAATTTATTTTTTAGGATCTCTACCAACACTTGTTTTGACAGGTGCGCAAAGCTTGTAGATGCGATCTTGCTTAGCGCATCCGCTTTTTTGTTTTCACCTCTAGGAACTTGTTTAATGGTAAACCTGTCAAAACCTTGGATTAGTGACTTGGTCTTGTCGAGGTATTGAACCATGTTATCCTCTTTAGCCACATATTCGCCCAACACATGGTTGGCTACTAATCGGGAGTCCACATTTGCTTCTAGGTTACGTACACCCATTCGAGTTGCAATGCGTAATCCAGCGATTAGGGCTTCATACTCTGCCTCGTTATTCGTAGCTGTGAATTCAAAGCGCAGTGCGTAAGTGAATTCCATTCCTTCTGGATTGGTGAGGATAAGGCCTGCGCCCGACCCATCCACGCATGAAGATCCATCCGTGAACAGGACCCATGGCTCTTGTAGTTCTACCTCGCTCAGTGGAGGTGCATCATCGATGTATGGTTTTTCGATGATGAAGTCTGCTAGTATTTGCCCCTTAATCGCAGTGCGTGGTCTGTAAGAGATGTTATACTCGCCTAGCAATACACTCCACTTTTGTAATCGCCCCGATGCGTCGGGTTTGGAGATAACTTGCTTGATTGGTTGGTCCGTGATCACCGCTATTGGGTGTGCTTGAAAGTATCTGCGCAATCTTTTGGCGGCGAATACTAATGCCAAGACCAACTTTTCCATTGGGCTATAGTTAATCTCTGTCTTCTTGAGCGCTTTACTTACAAAGTATACCGGTTTTTGTACGGAATTCCTATCTGTCAGTAGCACCGCGCTGACTGCTCCATGAGTCGCAGACAAATACACAATTAACTCCTCCCCTGGTCGGGGTGCGACTAGCTTGGGAAGTGCTGCTATATGTTGCTTAAGCTGTGTGAAAGCTTCTTCCGCTTCTGTAGTCCAACGAAAGTCTCCCTTTTTTGTACATTTCTTGAGTGTTTTAAAGAGGGGGAGTGACTTATCTGCTGATTTGGACAGGAATCTGTTTAACCCGGCTAGTTTTCCATTCAGAGACTGGACTTCTTTCAACGTGCGTGGTGAAGGAAGTTGGATGACAGCCTCTGTTTTTTTTGGGCATGGTTTAATGCCATCGGGTTCGATCAAGTATCCTAGGAACATGCCTTCTGTAGCGCCAAAAGTGCATTTCTTAGGATTTAACTTCATGTTGATCTTTCGTATTGTTCTAAATGTTTCTTCAATGTCGCGGACCAATTCGTCTTCAGTATGGCTTTTTATGACAAGGTCGTCAACATAGACCTCTAGATTGTGGCCCACTTGCTTTTCAAATGCATTATCTACCAATCGCTGGTAGGTGGCGCCGGCATTCTTTAGGCCAAAAGGCATCTTTGTATAACAATAGACACCTTGGCTTGTGTGGAAGGCTGTTTTTTCCTCGTCCTCTTTGGCCATTTGAATTTGGTGGTACCCTTTGTATGCGTCTAAAAAACATTTAAAGGGGTATCCGCATAAAGATTCTACCTTCCAGTCTATCTCTGGTAGCGGGTAGCAGTCTTGTGGACATGCTTTGTTGAGATCAGTGAAATCCACGCACATCCGCCAACTACCATCACTCTTCTTGACCATTACTGGATTGGAGAGCCAGTCATGGTAATAGACCTCTCGCATGATACCTGCGTCGACAAGTTTGTGTACTTCCTCTAGAATGGCTTTTGCGCGCTCTGGAGCCTGGCCGCGCTTTTTCTGCCGTACTGGGGAGTATCCTTGTCGGATTTTCAACTTGTGTTCTGCAATCGAGCGTGGCACACCAGTCATGTGCTTTGGTTCCCATGCGCAGATATCCAGATTCTTTTGCAAGAGTGCGCACACTGCAGCTCTGCCTTTATCAGACAGCGATCCCCCGATCGATACTTCTTGTTCCGGGTAATCAGGATGAATTGCGACCTTCAGATTTGGTACTTTAGCTGCGCTCTGTTCTGGTGTGTGCGTCATCTCACATGTAATCGTGTTACACTCTCTTGGTGGCGCAGCGTTATTGTAGATGGCGAAAAATGCCGCCTTCTACCGGGAATTTAAGCATCCCATACGCTGTGGACGGTACTGCGTGTATTGCCGAAATTCCTGGTCTTCCGATAATGCCATTGTATGGCGAAGGAGATCTGATCACCATAAAATTCATCCAGGCTATCGTGGAGTGTTCCTTATTGCCAACAACAACTAATAGTCGTAGTTGTCCCATGGGCCATATCTTTTCTCTTGTGAAGCCAGTCAACGAAGTCGTGGTTGGGCTTAACTGTCTTTGTATCTCAGGTCGCAATCTCTTGAAACAATGCTCATACATTATGTCTGCTGATGCCCCTCCATCAACATACATGCGGTGGATATCGTGACCCCCCGCATTTATCTCGATGGTGAGCGGTTCCGCCACTACGTTGTCCGCAGCCAAGGTGGGAAAAGAGATTTCGCTTCCATGAGAAAATTTCTAGCTGACCTTTTGCCTAGTCTTCCGCTGCCATGATTGTATCATGTAGATTGTGTCAGCCTTGTCCTTAAGTGCTTCTTTCTTGCCCCGGTTTTCTGTTTGTCTTTCCCATCTTTAATGTTCTTAACTAGATGGTCCAATCTGCCTTCTTTTACTAGCTTCTCAATTAATTGGCGCAATTGGACACACTCATTGGTTGTGTGGCCCTTCTGTCCATGATACTCGCAGTATCCATTCCCTACGCGCCGATCTTCTGGGGTGCGCATCGGTGGGGGTCTCGGAAAGTTCGCGCCTTCCGTCGCAAATATCTCCTTTGGAGTCTTCGTTAGTGGGGTATACTTGTCATTCTCTCGTCCGCCCCTGACTACGGTAGCTTTTGTTACGATTGCTACTCTGGTCATTGGATTGTCTCCTTGGCTGTTCTTGTGGCCTATAGTTTGAGAAGCCTTTCTTACTATCCGCAGCGGCGGCTTCTCCTTGGATGAAGGACCTCGTGCGCTTCATAAGTTCATCAAAGGTTTGGGGAACCCTATCATTTAACTTTTTGATAAGTTCTGGGTTATTGATTCCGTTCATAAACCCTGAGATCTTTAGTATTTCGGGGCATGCCTTGACATGTATGCATTCGTCTTTAAAGCGCTCCATAAAAGCGCTTGTGGATTCCCCTTGGCGCTGTTTTACCCTAGCGAGTTCGACAGGGTTCTTGGCGCACTTCTTCCACTGAGTAAAGTTCAAACGAAACGCCTTCCGCAACTCTTCAAACCCATCGATGCTTCTACGTGGAAGCTTACTGAACCAGTTTCGCGCATTCCCTACTAATGTAGAATTAAACATGTGGCACCACACAGGTTGTGGCCAATTTTCGATGGTAGCTGCTGATTCAAAAAATTTTAGGTGGTCGTCAGGATCACCTGTTCCATCATAAGTTTTAACATTAGCAGGCATACGCCTTCTCTTATCTTCTAAAAAATCACTGATGCGCCGAGTGAATGCGTCAACCTTTTGGCGGCGCCAGGGACGAGACATATCTTCGTCCTCCTGGTCGCTGTATCTTCTCCTGGACTTCCAATGTCCTGTTTCTTTGTCCTCGTTGTCCGAGGAGTCACTTGAGGATGAGCTTACTCTTTTGCGGCGCTTGCGCCGACTATCCTCGGAATCCGAGCTTGAAGGGCTTTCGCTTGGGGAGCACCGTCGCCCAAGCCTATCGTGAATCCTGCGACTGCCAAGCCTAGCGTGGACATTGGTGCGCCGTCCATCGTCTTCATGCTCCTCCGGATACTGTAAGTCGGCTGCTTCATCACCCACAACTTTCCTTCCTATCCTAGTAAACACTGGGTGTCGGCGGCTATCCTTCTCGCGCCTTTCCTTTCGGTAACGCGGTGGGGATGCTTCATGCTCAGGGTCAAAGTAGATTCGGGCTTGCAGACTCTGGCTTGACCTCTTTTTCGCTTCCTCTCGCATAAGCGCAGCCAAGGTTTCGTAGTTTTGAGATACGAAATCACTTGGCGCTAGTTCAGGTGTGACTCCTTCTAGCGCGAGGATGTCTGTTTCCAAATCAGGACCCTTGTTTCGGATAGGCGCATTTGGCGGCTTAGTGAGGTCTAATTCTGGCATGGTGAAAGGAGTGCGCTGTAGATCTTCCGTGCTAGTGGTTGTTGTAGTAGCATGGGTAGTTCTTGCGACCGGTTCTACTGTAGTAAAGACCAGATCTGAGTATGATCCTCGGTTTTTAGGCGCGCTGGTTGTTCCAGAGGCCTGCTTAGTGGCTGAATCAGTTTGCTGCTTTTCCCCCTGTAGGTCACCATGCGTTTTCTTCGCCTGCGGAGTCCGCAGGTTTGGGTTTCCATGCTTTGTCATTCTAGTTCTTAGTAAAGTTCTTAGTGTATGGTCCCACAGATGGCGCCACTTGTTGATACAAAAGTTGGGCGTTCCTTGTTTGGATTCCGGTTCCCGTATCAATTGGATCTTAATGCTTGAGACCTGCGCACTAAGAGAACAAAAAGACACCGTTAGGCTTATCGTGGGATTGTCTCCCACGATTATCCTCCGGCGTGAGAGTAAGTAATCGGTTTTAGGGTTTAGTTGAAGAGTTAGGGTTATTAGATCGTACCTTAATGAGAGCCGAGGTGCCCTCTATATATACACGAAATCCTTGTTGGTTTCGTGTTCCTCACTCTTCGGCGTATCCCGCCTAAGTCGGTCGTTTGATACATATCCCATAAATAAGAGATATCCTATATCAAGACCATAAATAACTTTGGGTTTGGGCCTTCGTAAGCCCAAACCATTATCGTGATAGCCCATTCGTGATGGGCTTAAGCCCATTCGTGATGGGCTTGAGTGTTAGTAGCGTCCATTGATCGGGTTCGTGACCCGAATGCAGACTATACGTCATCAGGGTGATCCCCTTTTACCAAAAAAAAAATATAGACTTCAAATATGATCAACACATTAGAGTATTATGTGTGTGATGAGTGCCATCATTGTTCATATATTAGTTAATTAGTTTACAATATAGTAGTATTGGTTATTTTTCTATTCACTATGTTCTTTAATTTGATGAACACTTTCAATTTCAATAATGTGAGCCATGTGGTTGTTATTATTAACGTTTATGAGCACATGTAATCATATCTGGATTTATTTTAATTAGGGATTAGAAAAAAAAATTGCATGAGCCTACTTGATTAGTTAAAATTTAATGTCATTTTTTCTCATCTTTTAGAACAACCATTGTCCTTGTTGTTGAAGTTTTACTCACTATCAATATAAACATTAGTCTTTTTCACGAAGTTAATGGCTAAAAATGAATACAAGAAGATATATACATGCATTGTGTTCGTACAAGATACGCGTATTAATTACTTTCTGAATATTTGGATCATATACAACTGGTCTTTTGATTTCTTTAGAATGGAATTGGTGTTTATTTAGCACATCATTGTCTTGTATTCCTGAGTTATTTTATCGGTTTTAATTTATCTCGATCATAGCATCTCATTATTAGGGTCTTTTAGGTGATTAATTTTTTGGGCTAATGTATTTATAATGTATTTTATTTGTCACAAATTTCATATCTGTGTAACAAACCCTTTTTTTTTTTTTTTTTTTTTGCAAATTGAGGTACTAAACTTGTCATTTTCGTCAGTTTGATGTATTTTTTTTACCTTCTCAGCCATTTGCAGGTTACCATATACCAAAATGAAAAATGTGACAAGTTAGCTACATTTATAAATGATTATCCCTAAAAAAAGAATTTTGGGCCAAATCAAGATTTGGCAGGTTATTTGGCTAAAAATTAATATAATTAAATTTAAAATATATATATAAATTATGTAATTCGGGTTATTCGGGTCAACCCAAAAACCGAACTGTATTTGCAAGTCTGATTTCGGTTTGGTTAAATCCAATCTAAATTCAGTTCGGTTCGGCGTTCGTGCACGTTCATTTGTCCGGTTAAACTTAAATGAACGAACACGATCAAACCTTCGTTCATGTTTATCCGGAGGGAGGAAAACGGAGTATTTGCAAGTCTGCCATTGATGAAAGCTTGACGTTTTAGGATTTGAGTTTGAATGGTAAGGTTTTAATTTAGTTTTAGTTTGCCCTAATAGGGGGAGGGAGGAAAACAAACGTTTACTTAAACTAATAATAAAAAAGATAATCTTTTATAAATGTATCTTACTTATCAACTTTTCCACTTTTGTGTAACGAATTAATTTTTTTTCTTCCAGAGTTATGTACTGTAACTTGTACACGCTGGCACAACCGGCTGTCAAGGTAAAAAAATACATCAAGTTAACGAAAATGGGAAGTTTAGTACATCGATTTGCAAAAAAAAAAAAAAAAAAAAAAAAAAAAAAAAAAAAAAAAAAAAAAAAAATGTTTGTTACACAGACCTGGAAATTGAGACAAGTAAGATACATTTTAATATAATTAGCCCTAATTTTATTATTTTTTGCAGTTTAAAGAAAAGTTTACGAAAGCTACAAAGATGCAAAGCCGTGGCTATTGAAGTTTCCAATAACATCTAGACATTCTAACGAGGTATCATCGACTTCTAATCCAGTAAATATGAAAAGGTCAGATATGATTACATACACACCATAGCTCTCATTCTTAGAAATACATGTCCTCTGAAACATTAATAATAAAACCCACATGGCTCACATTATTGAAATTTGAAAGTGTCTTATGATCTGAATAGAATCAAAAGAGAAAATAATAAACCTTTATGATATAAATTAAGCTTGTGTGCTATGATGACACTATTAGCACTAACTATACTCTAATTTGCTGGTTCATAATAGCAGTCTCTACAATAATAGGAGTGACAGCTAGTATAAAAGAGACAAGATTTTGGCACACGCGAATACAACTCAACTAATGTTTATTTGCAAAAAAGAACAAAGCAAGAAACCAAAAGTAAAGCGTAAAGGTTATAGTTGTTCAGTTTCCTTTAATGGGTTAGAGGTGTTATATGGAGAATTATCATTTAATTAACAGATTAATTAATCTTCAGCTCGCTAATTCTCAAAATGGTATAAAAATTTAACTTTTTTCCAAAAAAAATACAAAAATAATGCTCATTCCAAAAAAGTTCATGTGCGAATGTGCGACTCCACCAATATATTAACACGTGTCCAGACAATAAGTACAACACCAATCATTTGCAAGTACAGTCGGATGTGCGAACGACGGATGTGCGAATGACGGCAATTAGCCGCAATTCGCACATTAGTCATTCGCACACCGTCGTTCGCACATTTGTTTAAAAAAGTCAAATGGCACATGGGGTATAATGGTCGGGTGAAAGTACTTTATGTCTGGACACGTGTCAACATATTTATGGATTCGCACATTCGCACATGACCTTTTTGGGAATGGACATTATTTTTGTATTCTTTTTTTTTGAAAAAAGTTAAATTTTTAAACCATTTTGAGAATTATCATTTAATTAACAGATTAATTAATCTTCAGCCAGATAATATAAGTTGGTGCTTGAGTTTGAACCTTCAATGTATTTTCTGATCATTCTGCTTTAACCATGAATTTGGGATCTTTTATACGCTAGTCCATTCATGTTAGGGTTCTTTAAGTTCCTGTTTGTTCCGCTATAGCATCCGGATTGTTAGATTTTTTCTAACAGATTAAAGAATGATGCATTCAATACTCTTTTTTACCCAGAAAATACACAAAAAAAATTAGAAAATCCACAAACCAACTGCGTGTGCAATAACTTCACCAAAACACCAACATTGCAAATGCATATCAATACAAAAATCATGATCATTAACTTTGTATTTTATAGAATAAATATTACTAGTAGTAGACCTCAAGTCGAGTTATATCATGTTTGTTTCAAGTAGTTTATTGATGTTTGTATAGCTTTTTCAATTGAGTGGTAGGTGACTCTCTCCTTGCAATGGCTAACGTACAGTAATACTAATTAATTTGGATCTTTTTAAGACTCGTAGCAAGGCAGCCCATTATTCGCCAAAACGAAGCTGCCGTCTGTAGTACGGTCTTTGAGTATAAAATTATCTTTAGAGTAATCACTCCATTAAAGTTGATATATTTTCAGAGTTCGGTTTGATACCCACTTTCTGTCAAATGATTATGCTTTATTTTACTTAAACAATAATTTGTACCATATATGTGATTAGCTGTTAGATTCCTCCCTTAATCCCCACTAAACAACCCCTATAAAAGCCAATAATCCCACATCACTTACATCCACTCATACAAACTAAATAATTCTATCTTTTTCTACAAGTAACACACACACAATAATACTCGCTGAAATGGAAAGCGTCAAGCTAGCAACTGCTCTCACCATTGCAATGATAGTCATAATGACCTTTACCAGTTCCGGAACCATGGCTCAGGAGTTTGGGGCAGCACCTGCACCTTCTCCGTCAATGGAGAGTGCTGGAGTGGCATTGCAAGTCCCTGCCCTACTTGCAGTCGTTGTGTCTTTCGTGGCTTGCCTCTTCTAAGCTTGATTAATTGTTTTTTCAAGCATCTAATTTCTTATTACAACTTTTGCTCTCTTTTTGAATTGGACGTTTCAAGCTCGTATTCCTAGAGTATAATTCTTCATTTGTATCCGAGTTCTTTTTAACATGAAATGATGAAGATTATATTTTACAGTTTTTGAGGTTCTTACTTATACATCATGAACTTAAACTGCAATAAATTAATAAAGCTATAACTTAGCCATTCACAAACTAGTAAGCTAAACTATCTTCATTCAATAATTAAATATAGCGAATGCAGGTGTTAATTACCTAACTATAGGAATATGCCCGTGTGCATAAACTGATAAACCAACTTCAGTGCTTTAATACTTTTTGAATTTATAATAGGCAAGTTTCAGGTGAAAATTTGAAGAATACTTTATACAGTGAATAGTAGAGACTAATCATGCTAACTTGAAAAAAATAAAATCTGTCTCTTCCATAAATGTAGGGAGTGTTGTGGTTTTTATTAGAATTAGGACATGTATACATTTTGTGTTAGAAATCATATATCTCCAAGTAAAAATAAGAAAATAACTATAAACAAGGATTCAACAAAGCGAAAGAAACAAAAGGCAATGCATCACCAAAACAAAAGCTAGCTAGGTTAGTTTCATGAAACCAACAATGATCCAAAAATCTACAAGGAAAATGTCTTTTGCAGACAGGCCTTTAATGAGAAACAGAAAGTGTTTGTTTATCAATACCGAAACTTAATTATTGCGGAGTATAAGAGTAGTAAAATTCTTGATTTTTACCGCCTTTCAAAAAAATTCTTGCTTTTCACCCACACTTTCTGAAATCTGTAGATAAACGGTGTTAACTCTTTTATGTGTAGCAAATGATTTGGCCGTCGTTAGTGACGAAACCACCGATTTATGTATGATAGATTATCCTGAAGTTTACTTATAAAAAACAGAGCGCACAGATTGTTGGATCATCACTTAAAGCAAAAATGAAGAAATGGGTGATATATATATAGTACATTAGAACCTTGATTCACTACACATGAGATTATGAGAACATGCTCGTAGAGCAATAAAGGGAGAGAAATAAACGAATGTACAGAGAACTAATCCTTCACTCCTACAATCCTATTAATAAACCAAGCTTTAGAAATTCAAAGCTTGAATCAATGTTACAGTTAGTCATTTCAAATATTGTTAGTAGTACATTTCCTAAGTATTGATTTTTTAGAAGAAAATCTATATTAGCAGAAAAGTTCACGTCAAAGAATCCCCTTCACTTGACTCGAGTACGGATTGTATCATTATTTATCACAAAAAATAAATTAAAATCATATACAAAGAGTAAAGCATCAAGGTGTATGAATTTGTCCAGCCATACAGACAATGGCCTATAGAGATTGCTTTGATGCCCACTTTCTGTCAAATGATTATGCCTTTGCTCAGAACATAATATTTATTATGTGATTAGCTGTTAGATTCCTCCAATAATCCCACTAATTCACTGAACAACTGCTATAACAGCCATTAATCTCATAACCTATTTCCCACTCATACAAACCATAAAAACAAATACTTCCCTACGAGTAAACGAACACACAAAAAACACTCACTGAAATGGAAAGCGTCAAGCTAGCTACTTCTTTCACCATTGCAATGATAGTCCTAGTGGCCTTCACCAGTTCCAGAACCATGGCTCAGGAGCTTGGAGCAGCACCTGCACCTTCTCCGTCAATGGAGAGCGCAGGAATGGCATTGCAAGTCCCTGCGTTACTTGCAGTTGTTGTGTCTTTGGTGGCTTACCTCTTCTAAGTCTAGATTTGTCACTTTTCAAGCATCTAATTTCTTATTACAACTTATGTTCTCTTTATAAATTTGATGTTGCAAACTTGTATTTCTAGAGTTTTAATCTTCATTTGTAAGTGACGTTCTTTTTAACATGAGATGATGAATATCTTACAATTTTTGTGTTTTTTACATATACATCATGAAGTTAACCTGCAATAACTTGATCACGACATAACTAATTAATCCATTTACAAACTAGTAAGCTGCACTATCTTCATTCAAAAATAAATATAGCCAACACTGGTAACCCAACTTCAATGCTTTAATATTCTTTTTAAGTTTTATAATAGAAAGGTTTCAGGTGAAAATTTAAGGAATTTTTATACAATTAAGAGTAGAAACTAAATAATCATGTTAACGTGAATAAAATCTTTCTTTGCTAGAAATGGAGGGAGTATCGCGGTTTTATTAAAAATAAGAACATGTGTACGTTTTGTTTTAGAAATCAAATATATACAAGAAAAAGTAAGAAAAGAAAATAAAAGATACAAGGATTCAACGAAACGAAAGAAACAAAATAAAATACATCACCAAAATTACAAAAGCTAGGTTTGTTTCGTCAATTCAACAATGATCCAAAAACTACAAGGAATATGGCTTATGTCTTTTGTGAACAGGCCTTTAATGAGAAACAGAGAAGTGTTTCCTTATCAAGTTTACAGAAACTCAATATTAGAAGAGTAGTAGAATTCTTCCTTTTTACCACCTTTCGAAGAAAATTCTTTTGCTTTTTACCCACACTTTCTAAAATCTCTCTAGATAAAAGGTGTTAACTCTCTCATGTGTAGCAAACCATTTGGTTGTCATTAGTGACGAAACCACGGATATATAATCTGTTAATAATTCCGAGGTTTAAAGTGTCATTGTAAATAGATTAGGGATGTATTATGTAAATGTTTTATAGTTAGGAAGTTACAACCGTATAATGAAACGGTATATCTGTTGGTTTGTGTCGGTTCATAAAGTATAAATAGGGGAACCGAACAAACAGAAACCTTTGTAAATCGTGATTATAATTGTAATAAAAAGTTCCAGTGTTTGTGTATGATGATGATCGTATAATTCCCAGAAATTGCTAACAGTGGTATCAAGAGCCAAAGGTTCAAACCTGGGAAAAACAAATCAAGACCGAAGGTTTGCAAGAAGTGATTCAAGTTTTGATCATCAATTAAAGAGGGCTGCGTTTCTTGAAGACGAATTGATCAAGATTGATCGATTATAACAGAAGCAGCGGACTTGCGGTTTGTTGGGATTGGATCATCATCACGGAGTCGTAGATACCAAAGGAAGAACGAATTGAAGATTTGTGGTTGTTTGTTCGAAGATTTGAAAGGAACAGAGAAACGATTTATTGTTGTTGCTGTTCGGTAAAAGGAGACAGAAGAACAATTGGTGTTTGTTGGCTGCTTGAAAAAAAGGGGAAATCATATTCCTTTTGATATTGCGGTTCAAAAGAAAAACAGGATTCAATATCTTGTTGTGGTTCGTTGTGCAAGGGAAGGAAATTGCGGAACCAAACACAGTGAGATAAGTATTATTTTTCAATTTCGAATTGTGGGTATTTAGTGTAGGAATTTAGAATTATTACAATTAGGAAAAGGTTAAGAATAGTGGTTTGGATTTGTTAGACAAGAAAAAAACTAGGGTATTGTTTCTTGATAAATTGAAGCGATTGGTTTTTGGATTTGTCTTACAACCCGGCGGAAAAATCAGAATACTATTTTTAGGATTTGTAAAACAATAGTTTTCGAGTTGAAAACAGGGAATTGTTTTAGTGGGTGTGAAAGCAATAGTTTTTAAAACAAGGAATTGTTTCGGGTTTGTATACAATAGTTTTAAGAACAGGATTATTGGTTTGGTGTTGTTAAGACAATAGGTTTTGAAAAACCAGGGAATTGTCTTGGGTAAAAAAAAAAAAAAAACAATAGGTTACGATAAAATCAGGGGATTGTTTTTGGTGATTAGAACAATAGGTTTCGATAAGAAACCAGGGCATTGTTTTGGTGAAAACAATAGGTTTTTGGGAAAGTGACCAGTGTGTTGTTTGGAGTAAGCAATAGGTTTTAAAAAAAACCAGGAAATTGCGGTTATTTAAGAATAGTTGGTTTTGTGGTGAAACCAGGAAGTTGTGTTGGTTTTGTGGTGAAATCAGGAAGGTGTGTTGGTTTTGTGGTGAAACCAGGAAGTTGTGTTGGTTTTGTGGTGAAACCAGGGAGTTGTTTTGGTTTTGTGGTGAAACCAGGGATTTTGGTTTTTTTGTGAGAGACCAGGGTGTTTTGGCGAAAGCAATAGGTCTTTTATAGAAACCAGGAGGATTAAGGATAGTTGGTTAATAGGAAACCAGGGTACTATTCTTGGAAGATACAGTAGGTAAACCGTTGGTTAACCAGGGCGCTGTAGGTGTTAGGAACAATTGGTTAAGGAAAAAGGACGTTTGGTTTAGATTAAGATTGGAAGAAAGGAGACTTACTGGTTGTTGAAGAACCGAACCAGAATGATGAACGGTTGTTGTTGATAACCAACGAAGAAGAAAAGGCTTCAATTAACAGCGGGTTTTGCAAAGGCGGATTTGCCAGAAATTGCAACAGCGGGTTTAATCAAAATGAAGTGTCAACCAAGCATGTGAAGACGATGAAGGCGGTGTGGCCGGAAATCATCGAAAAAGAGGGAGATTAATGGTTTAGAGATTTGATCAAGGGTGTTAAGATCAACAGCGGAGAAGCGGGTTTTGATTGTCAATAGCGGGGAAGCGGAAATAATTGCCATTAGCAGGAGGCGGAAGTAACAATTATTAGCAAGGCGGACTTGACATTCAACAGCGAAGCGGGTTTGATAAAAGAATGGGAGATCAAAAAAAACCAGGAAGGAAGAACCAGATACTGACCAGCAGTGCAGAATAAACGGGCATGATTCGGAATAAGCGGATTGCTTTGGATCAAGACTCGTTTGGCGGGTGCAAAGAAACGAAAGAAGCAGTTGGCTTTGTTTCTTAAGTCAGTGGAAGATTGAAGATGCATGGAAGATTTGAAGGCCTTGACTTTTAACAGATTAGGGGGGAATGTTGATATATAATCTGTTAATAAGTCCGAGGTTTAAAGTGTCATTGTAAATAGATTAGGGATGTATTATGTAAATGTTTTATAGTTAGGAAGTTACAACCGTATAATGAAACGGTATATCTGTTGGTTTGTGTCGGTTCATAAAGTATAAATAGGGGAACCGAACAAACAGAAACCTTTGTAAATCGTGATTATAATTGTAATAAAAAGTTCCAGTGTTTGTGTATGATGATGATCGTATAATTCCCAGAAATTGCTAACAGAAACCACGGATTTATGGATGATTACACTTATCTTACTTTGGATAATGGAGCAAAAATTGTTGGATCATCTCTTAAAGCATGAAGAAATGACACATGATATTAGGAGCATACTAGTAGGGCCGTAAAGAGAGAGGCAGAGAGCCTATTCCTATTCGTCATAAACAAAAGGCATCTCACTGGCAGTCCTTCGTGAGTGCGGCATGCCCCTTTCTATCTTCTTAGTCATAGTCAAGCAAGTTTTCGCCTTGTAATAAACCAATGTAGAGAGAACTAATTCTTCTCTCCTACAATCCTATTAGTAAACTGAACTTTAGAGATATTCATAACTTGCATCAGTACTGTTATAGTTTGTCATTCCAAATGTTGTTTGTAGTACATTTCCTAAACATCGATTCTTTGAAAAGAATATCTATTAGAATATCGACGGTTCACATCAATGAATCCACTTCACTTGACTCAAGTCCGGTTTCGTATTATTATTTGTCACACAAATAAATAAAATCACATACAAAGATTAACGTATCAAGCCATCAAGGTGTGTGAATATGTCCAGCCTTACAGACAGTGGCCAATTAAGAGTTTGCTTTGATGCCCACTTTCGTCAAATGATTATGCCTTCACTACGAAAATAATATTTAATATGTGATTAGTTGTTAGATTCCTCCAATAATCCCACTAATTCACTGAACAACTGCTACAAAATCCATTAATCCCACAACCCTTGTTTCCCACTCATACAAAGCATAAAAACCGATCTCTCTCTATACACAAAAAACACTCAGTAAAATGGAAAGTGTCAAGCTAGCCACTGTTCTCACCATTGCAATGATAGTCCTAATGGCCTTCACCACTTCCGGAACCATGGGTCAGGAGTTTGGGGCAGCACCCGCACCTTTCCCGTCAATGGAGAGTGCTGGAATGGTGTTGCAAGTGCCTGCTCTACTTGCAGCCATTGTGTCTTTGGTTGCTTACCTTTTCTAAAGCTCGATTTGTGGCTTTTTCAACCATCTAATTCCTTATTACAGTTTATGGTCTCTTTATGAATTTGATGTTTCAAACTTGTATTTCTAGAGTTTAACTCTTCTTTTGTAACTGAAATTGATTTTAACATGAGATGAAGATTTAAAAGTTTTCATGGTTACTATATATAGTATAGGTACCACGTACCTTATTATGCATGCATGAATTTGACCTCCAAATGTCACAACTTATTCATTCACAAATGTTAGTAAGCTATATAGACCGCCTTCATTTGAAAAATAACTATATTTTTAACTAAATCTGTTAGACTTAACTATTGCATTGAGCAACAAATGTTGTTGTAAATATCACTTCCATATCATGTGTAGGAAATAAGAGCATATGCAATGGTAAAAAGCTATTGATAACTTGATGCATTTATGGCACTCATTACAAGTACAAAGCTTTTGCCTTCAAAAGTTTTTGTGGTGCCAAGTCTTTCTGAAAACTCCTTCCGTTCGATGCTAAAAACCTTTTGAAAAGCTTTTTCAAATAGTAAAAATCTTTTCCTCAAACCAACCATTGCATATGCTCTAAGTTCCACGTAAAATTTTGAAGATATTTATATAAAGTGTATAGCTGAGGATATATATTCTTTTGATTCTGCAATGCAAACATATCTATGCTAGTTGTCTTTCAGAATATCAAATTTCTTTACGGATAAGAATAAACGATATAGTAAGCAGCAATGAAAGGAATAATAAAATGTGTCACTAGAATAAAACAAAACAAAGTTTTTAAGACAATTAGAGAAACGACTTTTAACAGTTTGATTACTAAAAAGCTAGAGACTAATCACACAAACTTAAAAAGTAGTCTGTATTACTAGTAGTTTTTTATTGAAAAAAAATAAAATAAAATAAAAAATAAAAACTAAAAATGCTACACCGTTTAAGTGTCAGTAAATGTGCAAGCATAAGAGAATATCATAAAGACTAACAAACATAAAACAATAATAATAAAAAATTTGAAAAACGAGACAAATGTATTCCGGTTCTAAGTTAGTTCATGGAAACAGTCACGCATGGGACTTTAGGACAAGACTCCGTAAGACCTTTGTTTACCTTTTGTATACGACGAATAGGAATAATTTATTTTCAGATTTTACATAAGAGGGCAAACTCGTCAAATTGAAATCGGGTCTAATATGTGCAGCCTAGCTAAGCTTACTTCTCTTGGCTCCCGGCAGGGTTGTCTAGTCAACAAAAAACCTAAAAAACTGCAAGATAATGGTTTAATGACATATGTAATAGTGTCCTGTACACTTGTTAGGAGAGCACAATTTACTTTTTACTACAATTTTCTATAATGTTACGATATTTAATTACTCTCTCCATTTCAAAATAATTATCTCATGTTTTGACTTTTTAAAGTCTTTCTTTTTCAACTTTAACTTTAAGTATTTTTGTTTGTGTTATATAATACTTGAAGAAACTTATACCAATGAAAATACATTTAAAATTCAGTTCATTCATATATTTTGCATGAAGTATTATTTAACACAAAAGAAAATATTTAAGGTCAAAGTTGAAAAAGAAAAACTTAAAAAAGTTAAAACACGACAATTATTTTGAGACGGGGCGAGTAACATTTAGTGACGAGCCTGAATTAATGTACTAAGTAGTTGTGATGTGTTTAGTGATGAAGGTTTTTTTTTTTTTTTTTTTTTTTTTTTTTTTTTTTTTTTTTTTTTTAAACGGCTTGTTAGTTGTTAGTGGTTTAGGTAACAGTGACATTCAATTGGGCAGTATGCTGACCCTGAACTCCGCCTGTACTTTCTTCTATTCCGCCTGAAGGGGTAAAAGTCTCAGGTGAGACTCGAACTTGAGACCTCCCCTAGCCAAACCTCCCCTCCCCAAGCCCCTAAGGAATCTTGGTGACCAACTGAGCTAGCCCAGTTGGTTTTAGTGACGAAGTTAATCTATCATTTAGTGTTTTTACCCACATTTCGTGCAAGGTGTGACACAAATATATATTATACTTGCGGTGAAAGTAACATGTTAATAGCTTTTCAATCGATTTGATAAGATACAGATATAACTCACACCTTCTCATTCTTGGTAATATATGTCCCCATTGTCCTCAAAAAGATTAATAATAACACCCACATGGCTCACATTATTCAAAATGTGGATCACGTAATTAAAATTAAAAAGAGACACTATTCACTCTACTAACTGGTAAAAATGAGAATATTCGCATACAAAAGAAACGAAGCACAAAACACAAAAGTAAAGATTACAAATTAAATATTTGAAAGAGAAACGAGTGCCCAAAAGGTTACAGTGGTACAGTTTAATCTTACTTCGCTAGAAATGAAACATTGACCGTAAGTGGAGACTAATATCTCAAGTACAAAGAAGTAATCCATCACTCATGTTAAATAATACGGAGTATTAAGAAACTCAACACCTACATAATACTTTGGTTTATCGTCCCAAAAGATCATTATATATCAGAACTGAAGTAAAAGATCCTACTAATTAGTCTCAACTCAGAAGTAAATTATAGTTTAACATATCAAAGAATACAAATCACACACAAAGAGTGACGATGAGGTATCAAGGTGTGTAAATTTATCCAGCCTAACAGACAATGGCCAAATGGAGTTGATATGATGCCCACTTTATGCCAAATGATTATGCCTTTGATTTAAAAACAATATTTACCATGTCATTAGCTGTTAGATTCCTCCAGTAATCCCACTAAACAGCTCCTATAAAAGCCATTAATCCCACTACACTTCCCACTCAAACAAGCCATAAAACCAAACTTATTTTACAAGTAATTAAACACATACAAAAGACAATCACCAAAATGGGAAGTGCCACACTAGCCACTATTTTCACCATTGCAATGATGGTCCTCGTGGCATTCACCAGTTCCGGAACTATGGCTCAAGAGTTTGGAGCAACACCAGCTCCTTCTCCATCAATGGAGAGTGCAGGAATGGCATTGCAAGTACCAGCTTTATTTGCAGCCGTTGTGTCTTTCGTGGCTTACCTCTTCTAAGGCTTCAAAGTTTTTTCCATGATCTTATTTATTTTTAACCGGTGCTCTCTTAATAATTACTAATGTTTCAAACTTGTATTTCTAGAGTTAATTTTAATTTGTTTCGCGTTTTATTTATCAAAGAAAAGTTTGCTTTGTTGAGAAATAATCTTGAGCGTTCATTATTTTTGGTTATACTAAACGAGCGGGGTAGCCCGCGCGTTGCAACGGGAGTGTTTTGCATGAATATATATGGCCAGTTCAATTCTTTGCATGAATATTATGGAATTTATTAGACAACGTAAGCATATTGTCTGACCATTGTTACGTTTTTCTTAAATTCATAGCAACACTTTTGCAAGCACATATAAAGATAAACAACTAACATTTTAAAGGTAAATGTAAAAGTAGGAAATTCTCTACATCTTCATGATAAAACGTGTCTACTAACCTTCTGACTGCCTCATTTGGGCTCATTTCACGTCTGGACTACAAAAAAAAAACATAATTTTAATCTGAAAAACCACACCTGTCTTGAGCAAACATGATTAGCAACTGCAGCTACACTGGCAGTTGAGTATCCAAAGGGTGAAAGAAATCTACCATTTTGTTCTTTTTCATATTTGATAGTCTCATAATACACTCTCCTTCTAGAAACAATTCCTAGCTGAAGGGCAGGTACAAAAAGATATCCAAATGAAGTTCCTTACGGGTTTTAGCATCACACAATGTTGCATGCACCCGGCAACAATAAGCAGCCAAAACGGAGGTCAATTATGTATAAAAAATAACACATATATAGAAACATCAATTATTCAAAACCGCAAAACTACATAAAGTACATACTCTTGCCAATTGTCTTGAGCAGTACCCTTTAAATATCTTAAATATGCAGCCATAGCATTAAGCACGTTATTAGTTTCACCTCGAACTAAAATTCCTAGTTTTGTTACAAATGTTGAATTCTTTAACCTCTTCTCCTTGGTCCGAGTAGTTCGGGAATTCATATTGGTTTGACTATTTGTTACACCATTTACCCGGTCTTGACACCTATAAATCGGATAATCAGTTGTATTTGAATGTGTTTGTACTGCTTAAAGTGATATAACCAAACTCTTGAAACATGTGCATTTATTAAAAAAAAGGAAAGGTAAATCTGTAAATTGCATTTTTAAGTCATTAATTCCTAAAATTATTAAAAAAAAAAAGGCTGCCATGGCCCGAGATCCATAAACCATATGTAAATTTAAAAATGACACATGGTTACTGCTATAATCTTGTTCAGTTTGTATTTGTCATCTTGTCACGGACAACATAAGACATGGCTGTCGCCACTTGCTTTAAAAAAAATCTGGTTCAACTCAATGTCATTTTTTCCATTGTTGCTGATATAGCAACTGACCTACACCATAGAACGTGCATGTGTATTAACGTAACACAATTTAATTTTAATTACCTAATGGAGGATTGAATATAAGCCTGGACTGGTGATGCAACAATTAGGAGGGAACCACGTTACTGGACGAAACATAACCATCTGTTATGAGCCGCTGAATGTTCACACGTATCTACAACCTGTGTGTAGGCTGCTATTCAAAAGAAAATAAAAAGGTGAATTTTTATGTTACATAAATTCAGACGCTGATTGATGTATAGTGCAAGTGGCCTTTGACAAATGAACATGTCTGTTCACCATTTCAACGCGAGTCATGATGTATGTTCCAGAATCGTTTATTTGTGCCTATCAAAGTAATATTACGTCAAATGCTGATACAAAAGAATGAAGCATGCATACACTATAGGCACTTCTATCTTACCCTATATACGCTAGTCACAATTAACTGTTAAAGGTCTATATCAGCTAACCCTTTTCTAAAAATTATTTTTAGAAATTGTACTTTTAGAAATTTATGCTTTCAAAACAAAACCTTGAAAACTGATTCCACTTTCCGCCACAGTACTCAAATGAGAAAAGAAAATAAACACAGGAAGGTATTTATACCTGACGCTCAACCTGATATAAATCATTTTAACCATACATATATGCCGCGGAATGAGCTTATCTTTTTCGAGGGGCTTAAGAATTCAGGATGCTGGTGGCTTGGTGTTGCTTGTTTAATTTTACCCCATAGAATCCGTCTCCCATTATAAAACCGAGGCCTGCATGAAATGGTAGTTAGTAAGTGAATTAAAAAAAATTATTATAGGAAGCCAAAAAACTTGAGCCTTTTTACAAACTTCTTATCTTAAAGGGGGAGAGCGACAGGACGGCTTCAAGGAGAACGTCGAGACGCCATCAGTTTGGAGCGCGAGGCCAGCAGAGCTTGCTGCAGAGGAGATCCGGTAACTTTTATGAATGTGGAGGAGTGGGGCATTTTTCTCGTTACTGTCCCAATGTTCAGACGGACGAATGCTGCTGGGGGAGTGCAGAATAGACCAGCTGAAGATGGAAGAGTGCACGTTGTGGAGAGACGTATGAAAAGGATCGAAAAGGAGTATGTAACTATGTATGAATCTATGTATATAATGTAATATTCATCTATGCATGTATCTATTTAATAAACGGCTACTTGATAATGTTACTTAGTGTTTGTATAACTTGTTAATACTTATAAGAATTTGGAATTTTTTATTTAATTAATGGTCAGTTTATGTGTTGAAAAGAAAGGTCTAAAATTGAGGTGTTCATCTTGGTTTGATCTGAAAGGTTGTAATTTTAATTTTGTTACAGTTAACACAGAAACTAGAGCATGAATAGATTACCTACAATTATTAAATATTGCATAATGAAAGAAACTGTTCGGAATGTATTATTTCTGCCAACTTTAAAAACTTTCAGGGCAATAATTTTGGGTTATTTTGGATGGTAGCATGGATGATTTGAAAGGAGCAATAGTATAATTTGTGTAGGTGTGTTGAGTGCCTATAATGGATATAAAGAAACCTGTTGCTCATCTTTGTCAGGTATTGGTTGATGATGTGAATGTGGCAAAAAAAACAAAAAAAAAAAAAAAACAATTTGTTTTTCTATTTAAGAAAGGGATGCTGTATGTTTCTATGTATATTTCATTTTCTAATTTGTGATAAAGAAAAGAAAAAAATGTCTAGACGTCCTAGGTGTGTTCAACTTAGAATTGAAGCTATCAAACAATTGGTCTGAAATGTTCATTCTATTTTGTCATAAAGCTGGAATTGAAGATATTCAAATGGCGCAACAAATGAATGAGCTATGTGGTAGATTGGTAGGGGTAATGCGTGAAAGGACTGCTTTTATTGAGGAGTTAGATACTATTGGGAACAATTATGCTCAAAAAACAGCTGAATTCCTAAGAGAAGTGCAGTCAAAAGATGAGCAAAAGGTGTTGCAAATGCGTATTATGACAGCTGAGTTGGAGCTAAATGGGCGTAATAAGGAGGTATTTGTTCAGAGGATTAGGGGTTTAATGGATCTGTGAGTATCTGGATAGTAGTGGAGGCAATTGTTGTTGGTTATGTTGGTTTGTTCATGTTGGTGTGATGTTGTGGTCTGTATTTGCAACTATGTATTTGTGTTTAATTATTTTATAAGTCATGTTGTAATGTTTGGTTAGAGGCCATGTAACTGGATTCTAAGTTGGTATGAAAGTCGTTGTTTTGTGTTAAGTTAAATTGTGTAAATTACCTTTCTTGCTTCGTTAAATATGGTAATTCACCTTCTTAATTCCTGCTTATTGGTGATCTTGATTTTGTGCCTTCTTGATCGTATGTTTTGCAAAAAAGTAGTCAGCAGGAAGAAGTGTAGTAACAATCCATCCTGCATGAAGAACACTCGTATAAAAGAATTACAAACCATATTTGATAGAAGACAAAACAAAAGGCAACGTTACTTTGCAACGAAAAATATATCAACGATTAATGCTAATACAGTATAGATGTGTTTATATACTAAAATTTCTTTTTTTAAGATTTATACCTGCCAAACATCGTTACTTATCATAATAAATATAAACGAACCCAAATTAAGAATATTTTATAAATATTGAATGTTTACAGATTTCAACAGTCGGGAAGCTTGGTTGCTGCAAGACCCTAAAAAAACGTAGTTGGGTCCAGAAACAACACATCTTCCGGAAACCAAGTTTTTTGTGGATAAATTCATCATGTTCACAAATTTTTATGGTCTTTCAGAAAATCAATAACACACGGACTCAGGTGTTGCTGGTACGACAGCGCAACTCCTGGCGGGAGTTTTGTTCAGTAGATTTGTCATTATATCTTATAAGTTATCATTAAAACAGTATGTGTATCAATACTGATTTTATAAACAACAACTATAGTGTCTGGCTGAATAATGAAATGATAGCAACATATACATACTGTTTTTGTGTAAATTCATAGCAATTATCTAATGTGGGAATTTCTTTATAAAAAATGTTCAAAGGCGGTCCCTTAGTGGTTGCGTCAGCCTTAATAGATCACAATTGATAGTTGAAATGAGTTTAGTTCCACAAAAAAAATATGGCTGCTTTTATACTAAAATGTAGAGAAGGAAAGAAAGACTTTCAAAGTCAAAAGAATGAGTTTGGCAACGTGGATAAAGTTGTAAAATATGTCGTGTGCATTTAACCACAACAACAACCACAGATGATGTACATCGCTTGTCAATATTAGGAAATGAAGACTATCTGGTATTTTTTATTTGTCGATACTAAAAGTTGATGCTCTGTGTGTGTGATGGTAAGTTTGTTTACGCATGTTTGTACCTGCAGTTTTGCAAAAGATCCTGATCAACAATACGATTCGATTCAAAAAGATAGATGGGAAACGAAAGAGGATGGTGCGAAGAAGTAATTTGCACCAAATCACTTGTCACAGCATTCTCTTTTGTTTCTCATCTATCTTTTAGAATTGTACCATATTGGTGATCAAGACCTTTTTTGGAGCTGCAGGTACAAACATGCGAAAAAAAACTTATCATCACAAACACAGAGCATCAAGTGTTAGTATCGACAAATAAAAAATACCAGATAGTCTTCAATTCCTAATATTGACATGTGATGTACAACATCTGTCGTTGCTTTTATAGTTGAATGCAGATGGTTCATCATATATATAAAAGAGACATAAATATAAAAATGCATGGATATATATATATATATATATATATATATATATATTATATATATATATATATATATATATATATATATATATTACAAAGGTGTATCGTAGAAGAAATTTGTCGACTGTAAAAAAATTTGTGAGTATCAGGACTTGTGTTGAATGGGATGTTGGTCCATGAAATTGAGTAAATAAAGAACAGATTCATTGATAGTGAATAAACTGTTACAAGATTACTCAAAACCTATTAGATTACATGATAACATCTTCAACTTCTTAAAGGGGATACTTTCGGTATGGTATCCCCTTTGGGTGACAAATAGACTCTCATTGATCCAAGCTATGCTTGATGATTCAATGAGAGGATGTTCCTATCAACTAATACATTGTGTATTATTTTGTTTGTTTAGGAATGCATGCTATCTCTATTATAACACAGACAATATATACACAGGTAACTAGACTAAGACATGTGGGGTAGGTATGAGTAGACATCCACTTGTTGTGAGTTGTCATCCACTTGGTGTGAGTTGTCATCCACCAAGTGGTCCCTCTTCTTCTTCCTCTTTTGTCTTTGTCTGACTTCTATTTTTTCTTGTAGAAGTTCGCGCCCATATTTATCAGTCTGCTTGTATAGTTAGTATCTTCAGGGTCACTGAGACATTTGTCAATTCTCAGTGATACTGGAGTTGTTTGTAGCTCATATATTTTACTCACTGACACCGTATCAGTAAGTAAAGTGTTTCTTCAACAACGGGCTTTTTACAACACTCACTGATTTCTTTATCAGTGAGTAACCCACTATTTTATCAGTGAGTTAGGCTATTTTATGTTCAAATCTTGTCAGGGTACTTGGGTCAAATTCTTGACCCAACAATCTCCCCCTATTTGAATATACAAATAGCCTGGGTTCAAACCTGCTTGTTCAGGGACTTGGGTTTAGTTCCTGATGTTCAGTGAGTTGAATGACCGGTTCAGTGACTGGATTCAGGGTTCATGGGTCCTGAGGGTTCACTTTGACTGGTTCATTGTTTGTCTCACTGAGAGGGTTAAGGTTCCTGTGAGGTTCAGGTTCCTGGGGGTTCAGTAACTTGGGTTTTAGTTACTAGGTTCAGGGATTTAGTGATAGGTTCACAGACCAGGTTGAGTTTGTTTCAGTATACTGATGATCTTTACTCAGTTGATCACCAATCTTCAGTCACTACTTGAAGCATAAATACCAACTCCCTGATCAGGCTCAGCCCAACACAACTGCCTCCCTGAGCTTCCCACCCTTTCAGTCTTCAATGGTTCAGTGACCCTGTGTTTTCAGGGATTTCAGTGATTTCAGACACCATTGGATTCAGGGACATGAAATCATCATGTTCAATCCCATCTTGATTTTTTAGGAGCACTGATAAATATTACAACCCATTTTCAGGCCGCAACTTCCCCTTGAACACACTTTCCCGTCCACTCCCTGATACTTATCAGGGACCCCGCTTTTCACTCCCTGATACACACCTATCTCACCACACTGAGTTTTTGTTTCTCAGTCCCTGATTGTTTTTCAGGGTTTCTGATTCTACCCCAATTCACACAACTCCCAGCTTCACTATACTAACACAATCATCACACTTCCTGAGTTGCGATGTCAGCCTATCACAATCATCCTGAGTCTTTGACTCAGTGACCCATACCATCGTATCCTTCACAACCACTGACTCCATTTACTTCATCACTACCTGATATTCGGTATCAGTTATCCAAATAAGATTAACCACAAACAATTCATCAATACTAACTTAAAACACAAAATCTTATCCAAATAAGATTAACCACCAAACTAAAAAACCTACTGATTCAATATAATCAGTCAAGAAACCATTCTCAAAAATACCAAATCCCAGTCACTATCCTAAAACAAAAAATCTGATCCTCATCATAATCACAATACCCTCAAACAAAACCATCGATCGAGAAAAAAAATTGTTTCACTATTTCCTGAAATCCCACATTTAACCAAGCTGTAATATCCAGACTTGAGCTATGGGCCCATCACGCTTCCGCTGCGTTGGGATTAATGAAAGTTCTTTCTTTGTGTTGGATTTCATTGATGGATCTGGGTTTTGATATGATTCTTGACCGTGGGAATGGATTTGTGATGTTTCTCGAGTTTGATCTCCTTTTCTTTGAGATCTGATGATTCTTGTAGTACGAATCTGGGTGACGTTTTTGTGAGAGTTTATTTTTGATGGATGTGTTTTTTTTATGTTCGATCTTTTTGTGATTAGAGTGATTTGATCTGGTTTTTTGTTGTGATAATAGATCGAGTGTGTTATTTTTGTTGTGAGAGGATCTGGGTTTGTTTTGTTGTGAGAATAGACCTGGTTTTTTGATGGGGATATCTTATTTGTGGATAAGATTTTTTGTGTGGTGTGGGTGTGTTGGGTTTTGTGTGGGGATAAGATTTGTGTGGTGGGTGTGTGTTTTGTGGGGTTCAGGGAGGGTTTTGGTGTTTGTCAGTCACCAATAAATGTGTTTCTCCCCCTCAAAAATTGCTATATCAGTAGCAGTTTTTGAAGATCATATTTATTAATTTTTGAAGAATGTTATCAGCAGTTATACATGGATCTGGCTCATAAGAATGAACCTTAGGCTCTGGTACCACTTGTTGGTCCATAAAATTGAGTAAATAAAGAACAGATTCATTGATAGTGAATAAATTGTTACAAGATTACTCAAAACCTATTAGATTACATGATAACATCTTCAACTTCTTAAAGGGGATACTTTCGGTATGGTATCCCCTTTGGGTGACAAATAAACTCTCATTGATCCAAGCTATGCTTGATGATTCAATGAGAGGATGTTCCTATCAACTAATACATTGTGTATTATTTTGTTTGTTTAGGAATGCATGCTATCTCTATTACAACACAGACAATATATATACAGGTAACTAGACTAAGACATGTGGGGTAGGTATGAGTAGACATCCACTTGTTGTGAGTTGTCATCCACTTGGTGTGAGTTGTCATCCACCAAGTGGTCCCTCTTCTTCTTCCTCTTTTGTCTTTGTCTGACTTCTATCTTTTCTTGTAGAAGTTCGCGCCCATATTTATCAGTCTGCTTGTAGAGATAGTATCTTCAGGGTCACTGAGACATTTGTCAATTCTCAGTGATACTGGAGTTGTTTGTAGCTCGTATATTTTACTCACTGACACCGTATCAGTAAGTAAAGTGTTTCTTCAACAACGGGCTTTTTACAACACTCACTGATTTCTTTATCAGTGAGTAACCCGCTATTTTATCAGTGAGTTAGGCTATTTTATGTTCAAATCTTGTCAGAGTACTTGGGTCAAATTCTTGACCCAACATGGGATAATGAAGCAATGTGGCTTGTCATGAACAATACACATTATATCATTATCACAATCAACATGCCTCAGTTATTAGAGCCTATTTATCGAACGATGCATATAACTTTCATTGCTTAATTTGTCAGAACTCCCCAGAACTATTGGTGTGTTTGATAGACAAATAGTTTTAGGGAACTCAGTCAATTTAAGCAATGGAACTGAGATACATTGTTAGATAGATCTGCGCTAATAATTGAGGCTTTCAAGGTGAAGTTCAATGTAGCAAGCTGTGTATGGTGATGTTACTTTGTAGATGCTGGTTTTAGGTCGTAAAAAAGAATGGGACCGAAAAAGAAACATGGTTAACCCTTCTAAGTCCCCTTACAATTCCATTTGTCGTTTCAACTCCCTTTGTGCAATAGCCTGGACCAGGTGAATTGCTAGATTGTTGAAAGAACAAAAGGAACTGTATGGGAACTTAGAATGAGTAACTATGTTCAAGTTCCAGACTGATTTATTAACTTAAACCGTTCATCGACTAAGTAATGTGGGTATCCAATACACAGGTTGTTACTTTCAACTTCTTTTTTGAACACTTTTATAGAATCCACAATTATAATTTACGATAGACCTTTGCTATGCCAAGTTATAGTTACAATCTTTGTCTTATATAGTAATAAACGGGGGGTCAACTAAAAAACTGAGACATGAAAAACTTACGTGTTAATGCAAATCTTTTTCGACGTATGCTGCTGATAGACCCGCGTCATATGCAGCATCCATATATAAACAATAAGCAACAGATACACATACCTACTATTCAGTGAGACGTTCCATATAAGAAACGGGCGAAAATACACAAACCCAAAAACGACAATGCAGGTGTTGTGGAAGATATCTGATGAACGTTTGAATTGGGACATGGCGGCAAATACAGGCGGTTGCATACCAGTGATTCATTTCCTGTCACAATGGTTCAATACATTAGAACAAAACTGGAGGATATCTAACAAACATCTGAAGTGGGGCATGGCAGCAAACACACTTGATATTCTTTCATGTTCGCATGCTTCTGATGTTGGTCTTGATATACCTGCAGACGCATGACCATGCAAGCATAAAATTGGTCAGAGTAAGTGTAAACTTCACTTTTCCAAGCGTAAGTTGGGGTGTTTCTTTACCTAGGAAAGAAGGATCAGAATTGTAATTCCTACGTTTCAGCTGATCAATGGATGACTAAATCATAAGGCGTTCGATAAAAAAAAAAAAAAAAAAAAAAAAAAAAAAAAAAAAAAAAACATAACAAACGAAGACTATTTGTTACTTTCTTTGTTTGCCGATACTAAAACTTCATGTGTTGTGCCAATGAGAGTTAACTTGTTTTCGCCTATTCGTAACTGCAATTGCAAAAAAGGTGTTGATCAACAGTATGGCTCAATTATCGAAGAAAGATGGGAAACGGAAGAGGATGGTGCGAAGTAGTAATTTGCTTCAAATCACTTGTCACACCATTCTCTCCGGTTCCCCATCTTTCTTCAGGAATTTTACCCTATTGTTGATCAAGGGCTTTTCTGTGACAGCAGTTATGAATATGTGGAAAAAAACTTACTATCACAAGCACAGTACATTAACTGTTAGCATCGGCAACCAAAAAAAATACCAGATAGTCTTCGTTTCTTAAGGTCAGAAATTCTTTTTTATCGAGCGCCTTAAGATTCTTACTATCTCTTGCGATATCCTTGAATGCTGAAAATATAGCATGCAACAGGGTTAAATTTGATTCTCTTGCACCATCATAGATTGTAATTATTTAAGGATGCAGATTTTAGTAACATTTATCTTACAGTGACAGTATAATTAAGGTTTCACGAACAGACTTTCATATATTGTAGTTAATGAAGTATCTACTACACATAAGGTCAGCCGCATTTCTTTTTTTTCTGTTTGCTTAGTATCTGTTACAACACATTACAAAGAATTAGTACAACGTAAAATATTATTTACAAAGTTAAAAACTTTATAAGTTGCTTGCATCATCAATCACATTCTAGAATTCAATTTTCCACTATTTATCAAACTTTAAATGAAGTTAACAGATTTTTTGCAATTGCAGTTAACTTTATTTAAACAACCATATGCTCAAATTTTTTATGTTAACTTTATTTAAAGTTAACAACAATATACATTTTTGTCCAAAAGTAATAACAGTATATGGAAAAATCTACATTAAAGAAAAAAACCACTAAACTCACTTGGTACCTAATAATTAATACAAATTGAAAACCTAACTCAATCAATGTATACTCTTTAGTAATTATTAAAACTCTTTGGAGTAAAGCAATTCTTTTTTAGGAAAAGTATCACTTGGTCCAACCGAAAGACCACGGCTACTGCTGGAGGTATGGGAAGTTGGAAGGTTTTTTGAATCTGCACTTTTATCTGCAATGACAATGACAGTTGAATTAAGGTTACAAGAACAGACTTTCATATATTGTAGTTAATGAAGTATCCACTAACATCATTGTTGAGGCTGTATATATGTACCCGTGCTATTAAGTTGCGGCGTTGATCCATACTTGGCACCAAAAGACATAAGGTCAGCCGCAGTGCACATCATTCTAAAGCCGCTAGGACACAGGGAAAAAGATTTCTTCTCTGCCGTCTGATTAATATCTATTACAGCAAATTAGAAAGAATTAGTACAGCGTAAACTATTTATCATTTTTCATAGTGATTCATGCGACAAAACCCTAAAACTTTAAACAAATTTAATAGCTTTAGTCTCAAATAAGGGAGTACCATTAGACCAAAAAACTCGATTCTGATTTGCAACTTCTTTTTCAAAATTCATTAATTGAACCATTACTGGGATAATCATCACGAAAAAGAACCCAAATAAGCAGCTACCATTATTCCGCAAATTCGATTCAAATTCGCAACCTTCATTTCACTTAGTTTTCTATGTTTTTCTGAAAAAAGAAAAAAAAAATAAAAAATAAAAAAATAAAAAAATGAAGAAGGGTGACTCAACTTCTCAGCTAGAGTTGGGGGTGGGATTTATTGGCATAATGCAAGCTGGAACATGGGAATTCAAGGTCTCATGAACTATTACTAAAAACCTACTAGTAAGTAAGTATTTTAAAAAGGAAATTGTAAGGCTAGCATGCTTATTGTAAACTGTGAATGCTTATTATAGTAAGGCCAACATGGTTATTGTAACTATATATTCTCTATTGTGATTGCCTATTTTGACGAAATATATAAGTTGTTTTAATGTGTATAGTTTTTGCAGGTTATACACTTTCATCCAAAAGTGATAACAATATATGGAAAAATCTTAATTAAAGGAAAAAAACACTAAACTCACTTGGTACCTAATATTTTCCTCAACAAAATCCAAATCAAATTCATACAAATTGAAAACCTAATTCAGCCAATACATAGTCTTAAGTAATTATTGATTTAAATTCAATTAAAATCTAAAGTGAGAAAGTACCTCTTTTCCCGAACATCAAACATCCTTGATCTGTTAATTTTGATTCCCACCCATGACACCCTTTATCCAGATATGCAAAACCCCGCAATCAATTTTCGATTTTATAAAAGTTTTGATGGTTTATTGAATTTCTGTTTGTGTTTACTGCGTCTCTTGTGATTCGCTTGGTGGAAATGTGTTTTGGGTTTTTGTTGTTTGGATAACTTTCAGGTGTTTTAAGGCGGTGAAAGAAGTGGCGAAGGAAGTTGTATGTGTGTGTTTTGTGAGGAGGAAGGCTCTAGAGTGGGGTAGGATGTGTTTTGTGAGGAGGAAGGGTATAGAGTGGGGTGGGAATTATTATTAGGAACACTGGTTACTGTTAAAACAATTGTTGCGAACAACTCTTTGAGGCACCAATTTACTGTTAAAAGTACTGTTACGTGCAACTATTTGAAGCGTACACGTACCCGGCCTCCAGGCCGGGCGAGTCTCATGTAATATCTTGTTAAACACTTCTAATTTATATATATATAATTTGGTTAAGATTATGATATAAATGTAATTTTGTTTCTTATTGTACTGGGGTAACCCTTTTACCCAAAAAAAAATGTAATTTTGTTTCTTAAAAAATCAATATTAAAATATTAGTAATGTTCGTATATTGTTAGCATGATCAATTTTAAAACAAAGAGTCAACTTTTAACCCTAACGGTGAATCTTTTTCACCGTTAGTCCTTAGTTAGAAAGTATTTACATTTTTGGTCCAAATTAATCGAAAGTGGCATTTTATGGCTCCTGGTTACTGTATATTCAATTTCTACCCATAAGTTATAAAAATGACAGTTTAGTAAACATTTATGTAAATGTTACCCTTTTAACCCGAATAGTAACATAATCTGCATTTTAAGTCCAAAAATCACAAAAAGTGTGGATTATTATTTCCGAGAGTTTTATAAGCTTCAACAGCTTTATGACCCGGCCGATGGGCGGGCGAGTCTCATGTAATATATTGTTAAACACTTGTAACTTATATATCTAAATTGGTTAATATTATGATCTAAATGTAATTTTGTTTCTTATCAATTTGTTATTAGAATTAAATTTTTTTTGTTGAATTGTATAAAAACAAATTTGCAGAATGGGCGGGCGAGCTTCATAAAAATCCATATACTTGACTCTGTGGCTTGCTTAATTCCTTTGTTCTAAAATCATGCAAAAACATGTCCCCTACACAATCAGTACATGATACTATCAAGTTAAAGTTGAAATTAGATTGCTACACATTTTTTGCTTGCTTTATTTAGCTTATTGGCTGGCCTTCACTTCGATTCTTGCCTCGGCACATGTTGTGGCTTGCAACACTTCACGTCTCTTCTCTTCTTGGCTTGCTATGTATGACGTCTCGCTTCGCTTCGACCCCCTTCGATTCCCTTCCCTTTATGTGCTAAGTGTGTTAGTAAATCAAACATGAAACATTTAATAATAACTTTATTTTCGTTGAGCATACATGATAAAAAAAATATTTTGTAGCTGTTAGTGCATAAGAGATTAATCATTTTTGAAAGGAGTAACAAAATTTTACTTACTTGATGTTCTCTCATTGCGAAACTCTCAATACAACCGTATTCTTGTTTGGATTTCTAGATTTCCGAACTATGCCAACTCACCTTAAGAATGCCAAGTAATATGGGGAAAAAACTTTCATGTATTTTTTAACTGATTTTAAACATGTAACCTGTCTAACACTGGTTGAGAGTGAAAATACGTTATAGTAATATATGTTTTCATATATCACCTGTGAGACTCCGATGCTTGTCTATCCCTTTTTGTAGTTGGTTGAAAGAAACAAACTCAAATTAATGCAAGTTTTAACCCGAATAGTAACATAATCTGCATTTTAAGTCAAAAAATCACAAAACGTGTGGATTATTATTTCCGAGAGTTTTATAAGCTTCAACAGCTTATAAAAGTTTACCCCTTTTTTGTCGAATTTTTTTACGCGTAAAATAAATAATGAATAAGTCAAATATGTTGGAGGCAATAAACTGAAAATCATAAATACATTGCTCATGTATTATATATAAAAATAACAATTAGTGGTCGTAAATCATAAACATTATAGAAGTTTAAGCAATTTAATTAAATCTTGCATTTCTCCAACTCCCCTTGGCTTCTTTCCAATTCAAATCAAATAGATGAGGTTTGTCCATTTGGCTTCTTTCCAACTCAAATCAAATAGATGAGGTTTGTCCATGACTTTGTGGCTTGCTTAATTGCTTTGTTCTAAAATCATGCAAAAACCTGTCCCCTACACAATCAATATATGATACTATCAAGTTAAAGTTGAAATTAGATTGCTACACATTTTTTGCTTGCTTTATTTAGCTTCTTGGCTGGCCTTTACTTCGCTTCTTGCCTCGGCACGTGTTGTGGCTTGCAACGCTTCACGTCTCTTCCATTCTTGGCTTGCTATGTATGACGTCTCGCTTCGCTTCGACCTCCTTCGATTCCCTTCCCTTTATGTGCTGAGTGTGTTAGTAAATCAAACATGAAACATTGAATAATAACTTTATTTTCGTTGATCATACATGATAAAAAAATATTTTGTAGCTGTTACTGCATAAGAGATTAATCATTTATGAAAGGAATAACAAAATTTCACTTACTTGATGTTCTCTAATTGCAAAACTCTCCATACAATCGTATTCTTATTTGGATTTCTAGATTTCCGAACCATGCCAACTGACCTTAAGCATGCCAAGTAATATGGGGAAAAACATTCAAGTATTTTTTAACCGATTTTAAACATGTAACCTGTCTAACACTGGCTGAGAGTGAAAATATGTTATAGTAATACATGTTGTTCATATATCACCCATGCATGCACAATTTTTTTTTTTTTTTTTTTTTTTTTTTTTTTTTTTTTTTTTTTTTTTGTATTATTAACAAATAAAATACAAACAAATTAACTGTCCTATATGCTTTTACATGTTGGATTAAAAATAATGTATCTTATGTAAATACATTTTTAGGTATGAATGTATCATGTACTTCTTGAAGAAGGTGTTTCAAGAAGAAGGTGTTCCATTGTCATGTATTGGTACAGTATATATTGTCGTAAAATATACTCAACATTTTTTTTTTTACAAATGTATTCAATTTGATTATGTTATGCTTGACGTTAAGTCAAGGTGGTTTAAGAAGAAGGTGTTCCATTGTCATGTATTGATACCGTATATATTGTCGTAAACTATATTCAAGTTTTCATTTAGTTTGTTACAAATGTGTATTTAATTTGTGTATGGTAAGCATGACGTTAAGTCGATGCGGATTTTGTTTTTGTTGTTGTTGTTGTTGAAACTTTTAACTAATTTTCTAGTTAGGTTAGTGTTACTTTTGTTGGCAAAATTCTTAGAATCCTTTGCATCTTGAGTGTTAAATTAAAAATAAGCGGCAACTTAAAGTAATAAAATGCAAATTTCAAAATAAAAAACATATAATGCACTCAATTTTGTTATATTTTAAAGTGTGTAATAAAATATATGTACAATCTGGAGAAGCCGGATATAATAAATGACAATTGTTTATAGCACGGACGGGAGTGTGCAAATCAAAAGTGAGAGTGTACAACGGGGTGTTTGTCTAAGCTACATATGCTAATGAAAATACCTTCCATTCTTTTCAAGACTGTTCAACAGAGTCTTTGTCTAAGCTTATTTTGTAGGCTTGAGCTTATCTTCAATAACCAGCTACAAAGCTATTTATAGAGGCACCCTATGAATAAAAAATGCGTTAAAGCATTGAAGCATCTTAATTTCGTGTAGAATTTAAACACAAATGAATCTAATATGTTACCTGTGGTGTATAGTGATCCTGTATATGCATTACGGTCATCTTCAAGTGACTCCATAAGCAGTCAAGTTTGTAGAAATAATTCCTATTATTTATATTAGAGTCCATAAAATATTGAAGAAAGTTTTGAAGATGTTTTTAAATTTGAAAGTAATAATTAACTGTTAAAAAATCTTACAATTTACAATCAAAGAATGTGTATGCTGTTTTACAGAAAGAGACCACTTTCGATTGACCAGTAGCCATAAACACATTAAGAAAACTGAAGTTGGAAATATATATGCAAAAAATCCCAACTTTTCTTTTAAAAAAATTTGCTTATACACAAATGCCAGCAACTAAAGCTTTAACCTGTGCCTATTGAATTGCCAATCAAAACCATGTGTGATTGAATCTGCCATGCAATATGTGTGACAATAAGCATTTACCGTGGAGCTGATATGCATCTAAACCGCTTGGTTATGTTTAATCACACTGCTTTCTATTATTTGATGTGCTCAAACTCCTCTACTTCTTCCCTAATTCTCCATAACTAATACATCGTAAGCAAACTGTGACAAAACAAAAATGTTTCATTAAGCTAGCCACACCCTGGCTGCTTCCACCCGTTTCAAAAGCTAGCCATTTTACCCAACCTGCCCGACCCATACTTTTGATACTCTAGAACACACGCATAAAAATCAAGTCACTTACCATTAGCAGGCACAGCTGAGGAATTATCAGTTGCAGAAACCTCTAAATCTCTAGCAGTAATAGCGCGACTCTTGCCACTTTGAATACACAAAGCATTGAGTAGCTTAAGGGGTTGAGTGGTGTAAGAGGCATCCCTGCATATACAAAATGTAAGAATATAAGGAAACAAACATAACCCTAAGAGAACATAATCTAAAAAACACAAATATACAGGTAATTACAAGGGAATACAATTAAAAAAAGAGATATTAGACTCATATGCACCTTATGCTTTTCAGCAAGGTATCCCAATCACTATCACTGAATTGGTGTCCTCCAACTTCTATAAGATGGACCAATGCAGCAAGTGTTTTAAGACTGAAAAAATGAAGTCAATAATATGAGATTCTTACCATATATCCATGTCATGTTTTGGGAAATGCAATGATATGAGATCCCTCACCCCCATCTATCTTATCCCCGCCCCCATCACATTTTCAGCATAGTCAACAGAATTATGAATTATCTGATCCAGTATTATAACTTATTCCTGTATTATTTATCTGTAAAATAACGCATAATAAGTATACCTGCTCATCAACCAAGACCACCCAAGTCTTAATTATTCATGCTGAGATTTAACGGTTTCTTACTGTTGTTCGGTTATATATGTTCCAGGGGTGATCCCTTCTTTACCTACATTGGCAATAAAGAAAATTAAAAAAGCAATTATCCAACGGGTCTGACTGCCCATATCGCAAACTCCAGAATTAGGATTTAAGTGATGTGAAATGATATGAAATAGAGACTTACCCACCATTGAAACCATGATATGTTTCGGGGAAAAGCATCAGAAGCAAGTGATCATCAGTAGGCTGTGTATCAACATGTTGTGCATCACCAGGATCGCATAAGCGACATTTCCAAGCTCTTTATCTATCTCACCACCATTATTGAGTATATGTTTAAGTAATTCCTCACATCAAGTTCTTAATCTTTAGTTGAAACAAAAAAAATGTATGGGTATGTCCAACTAAAATTTTTGATCAATTGAAGAAATAAAGGATTAAGAAAGTTGCAGGTTATTACCTGCTTGTTTACATGCTCTTAAACGACTACATTTTCAGCAAGCTCTCCGCAATTTGTTTCAAAACTCAACCGCAACCAACTGAAATGAATATAACGATGAATATTAGAACCCCTTGCTGCCCAAAGGCCCTTAATAAGCCTGTTCAAAGAACCCCTAGATCAGATTTTTTGGCACGTATTTGCTGCCCAAACAGCCCTTAATAAACCTGTTCAAACAGTCCCAAACCAGATTCTTTAAACTTTCAAAAGACTTTCTTAATTTAGTTTTTGCGCATTAACACATCTAAGTCAATTTCAAACACTACCTAACTTGATTAATTTGTATACACACATCTGTCACGGGACAACTAAATCGTAGCCATTGAGTCTAAATACTGCTCATTTTTAACCTCGTCCCATTTCGACTCATCGCCTAAGCATCTATATCAAAACACATATCCACCACACAAAAATATATACAATTTATTCTTTAAGCATATTGCATACATAAATTAGAAAACAAACATATCAGCATAATAATCACATCTTTATCACTAAAATCACTCAACATATTCAAAACCCATATCAAATAATAAAATTTATAAAAATTTCAAAAATCAATCAACCTGAAAATCATGATCAGAAGCAAGTGCTCTAAAAGCATCTTGAAGTTGAGTAAGAGCATACATCAAAGTCTCAGGAACATACTTCCCCCTAAATTAGCACAGAAACGCAAACATTTTCATTCAAGTATTTTATCAAACACTTGATATGCATATTGTTTTCACCAATATAATAACTTCATTTAAATCCAATTTAAACACAAATCAATTAAACGGCTCATAAAAAAATTAAGTGTTTACCTTGAAAAAATCACAACTTTTTCAATTTAATCAAGATGATGATCTTCCTAATTCAAAATGCCTTCTTAGTATCGGCGCCTGGGCGTGTATCGCTTTGAATCAGGTTCTTTCTCCATAAAGAGATCAATACACTTTGCATAACAACCACCTTCGATATTGGAACATGTGGTGTGCATAACTATTTCGTAGAGGACACGAAGACAAAATTAGTAATCGGTTTAATAAATCTAATAAATATGAAGTTCTTATCTTGGGTTAACGGAAATCAGTGGTCTAAATTTCTTACTTTTGTGGTCATCATCTTCTTCGCGTACATCATTAGCAAACTAATGGTCCGACAAAAAGTACATATACCGAATAAGCATTCTTCATAATTCCTTGGCAAACTCAAGTCATATAAATTGAATTAGTCAAATACAAACAGTAACGGAACAAAAAATTCATTAAATGACCCTCTAAAAATATATAGTATAAGCTATAGACTAAGACAAATTGTAAATTAGAGTCGGCCTTACCACAACTTGTCTTAGGCTTTTAGACTATACGCCAGTTGCATCATCCAAACTTGGATGGACCTCTGTCAATGCATTGTGAATGTCATAAAGATCATGACGGTGCTTACAAATTTTGTTTTTCACTTATTAACAACATGTTCACAAAATAAATTACACTTTCATGTTACCTACATTGAAAGTAAATACATGGTCAATGTTAAATTTAAGCAAATTCCTATACCTTCATTTGCGGTAGCTTTTTAAAAATCACAGTTTAAGTAAAAATCAAATGAAGAGTTTTTTTTTTTTTTTTTTTTTTTTTTTTTTTTTTTTTTTTCTTCTCACAAACAGTTCATGTTCATACACTCTAATCCATCAATTACTGAAACATGTAAAAGCTTATTATTATTTGATGTGCTCAAACTCCTCTACTTCTTCCCTAATTCTCCATAACTAATACATCGTAAGCAAACTGCTTTTGCTTTCATCCGAAACCACACTTTTCTTGCATTGGTTCATTTCCCAAATTCATATTACGCGAATTAATCTCGCAAAGTATTTGCTTGATAATATTTAACACATTCAACCGATATACAGTTGATAATTACTCTAAATAAATAACATAACATTGCAACTAATAACCAATTTGAGTTTTTAAACATTTCATCAAACATGTGGTGTGAATATTTATTTCGTTTTAAAAAATGATTCAATAGTTCCGAAATAAGAGTTTTTTACCTTGGTTTAACGGAATTTGATAATCCAAGTTTATTAGTTTTGTGATCACCATCTTCTTTCCATTAATTAATTAATTGTCACATTCATATACCTGAAAAAAAATCAACCATGTTAATCTTAAGAAAAAGACTTAGAGTTAGATTATGATTTTCACGAAATCATTCAAATCCGTAATTGTTTCTTTCAAACTAATAGTAACAAATATGATGATAAATATTGAAATTACCTAATGTGCAGATTCGTTTGTTGATTTTGGATCTTCAATTGCTTCTTCGATTCGGATTGTGGGTCTTGGGAAGAACTGATATAATGATGAGATTGATATGGGTTTTAGTTTTTGTTAAAGTTTTGAATAACAATCGGTGACTTTTTTAAAGATATTGAATCACCAAATCAACAATTTAAACACAAATCAGAGTAACAAAAATTAATTAAACTGCTCATACAAAAATGAAGTGTTTACCTTGAACAAATCACAACTTTGTCGATTTAATCAAGATGTGGTTATTTGATTTCAATAATTATCAAAATCAAAAAAAATGGAGTGATAAGGTTATTGATTTTGAATCACGAATCAAAATAAATTGATTTGGGATTTTTTTTTTTTTTTTTTTTTTTTTTTTTTTTTTTGGTTAATTTGAATCATGAGTTAAAATAAGATGATTTTGTGAGATTTTTTAGTAAAGTTTTAAATGTGATTGACAAATTCTCCGTAAAATTGAATGAGATGAGAGAAATCCGGATTAGTGTGTGTGTAAAGAGTGTGGATTGAATGCCAGGTGGTATTTTTTTATGCCAAGTGGCAATTTTTTTTGCCAAGTGGCATTCTTTTTTGCCAAGTGGCATTTTTTTTTGCCAAGTGGCTTTTCCTAATTGTCAGGTATTGCTAATATATATAGAGATCGATATATATATATATATATATATATATATAATTACGTGTGAAATAATGCGTAATTAAAGTCTGATTGTGTGAGTAACGCATATCGGTAAACCTCATAAAGGTAAACGACAACAGAATTCTTAAAATGGTATAAAAATTTAACTTTTTTCAAAAAAATGTACAAAAATAATGCCTATTCCCAAAAAGGTCATGTACGAATGTTCGAATGTGCGACTCCACCAATATGTTGATACGTGTCCAGACAATAAGTACAACACCAATCATTTGCAAGTACAGTCGGATGTGCGAACGACGGATGTGCGAATGTGCGAATGACGGCTACCATTTGACTTTTTAAACAAATGTGTGAACGACGGATGTGCGAATGATGGCAATTAGCCCCAATTCGCACATTAGCCGCAATTCGCACACCGTCGTTCGCAGATTTGTTTAAAAAAGTCAAATGGGACGTGGGGTATAATGGTCGGGTGAAAGTACTTTATGTCTGGACACGTTTCAACATATTTGTGGATTCGCACATTCGCACATAACCTTTTTGAGAATGGTCATTATTTTTGTACTTTTAAAAAAATAAAAAAAAAAGGGTTAAATTTTTATATCATTTTGAGAATTGGCTCCTACATTAATGTTCTTTGAGTGTAATCAAACTTTCTTATTTGAAATATCGCTCGCCTAGGTATCATATCTATTGATGTATTATTAAAATTCTCATCTTCCAAATAATATACACAAAATGAAAAAATAATTTTGGAATTAAGAAGAAAATATCAACTGAGTCAGGTCAAATAATAAATTCTTAACGTGATAAATTGTGAAATATGTGTGAAAAATGCATCTAATCACGTTGACTCATAGTTTTTATACGTAAATATATTTTATTTTGTTGATTCAATACAAACGTGTAATTCATAATAGCTATTTTAGTGTAGATTCACTAAAATTTGCAAGTTAATTCAAAACCTATGGCATTTATATGATATTTTGCAAATAATATGAATCAAATGTTACATTTTCGAAAATTCGAATCACGGAATGATGTTTAATCTCTTTAAATATCTAAAATGAAAACGATATGTAAAATTAAATTTAACTTAATTATCGATTTACATAACATATGTTGATATAAATAATGCCTAAACACGTTATTAATATTTTTCGATATCTCTACGTTTTGATAATCACAAAATGTAAAATCATTAATCGGAAAATTATGACGTAAACAAGTATTTAGTTGTAAATATCTATTTCTACAACTCAAATCACTTAAGGTATGAATGAACTAATGTTTAATGCATTATATAATCAAAGGAACATTTTCTTAATAACTAGATTTTTTATTAAAACATCAAAAACATTTTATATATTTTGAAAAACATTTTTGGCATTAAATAAAAATGTTTAATCTTTTATAAAAATATGAATTCAAATTTTTAACTAAAATCAGTTAAAATGTTCCAGAAAAACCTTTCCCACAAAAGGACAAAATTGGCCAACGGACAGAAGGGGCGGCCCCCTTAATTTTACTAGGCGGCCCCCTTAATTATTAAGGGGACCGCCCCCTATTTAAGGGGACCGCCCCCGCTCCAGTAGACTTTCAGTTGTCCAATTTTTCTCCTATAAATACCAGTCTTCTCCTGGACTTTTACTCACCTTTTGCACACTAAAACTTTCTATTCTAAATTCATTCTAAACATTGTAAATCCTTTGATCATATTTTCTTAAGCATTGGTTTCTAAGTGATCCAAACTTCCACCACCAAAAGTGCAAAGAAGAACTCTACTTCAACTAGTAAAGAAGTGTTATTACTTACCTCATTCAATTGTGTTGTTGTGTAAAGTGTTGTGGAGTTGTGATAAGTAGATCTAAGTGTAACTACGTAGTAGTGTTGTAAATTTGTTGTGAAGTAGTTGTGAATAAGTAGTTGTGAAGAAGTAGTCGTGAAGCAGTCGTGAAGAAGAAGTCGTGAAGCCGTTGTGAAGACTTTTTAAACAAATGTGTGAACGACGGATGTGCGAATGATGGCAATTAGCCCCAATTCGCACATTAGCCGCAATTCGCACACCGTCGTTCGCAGATTTGTTTAAAAAAGTCAAATGGGACGTGGGGTATAATGGTCGGGTGAAAGTACTTTATGTCTGGACACGTTTCAACATATTTGTGGATTCGCACATTCGCACATGACCTTTTTGAGAATGGTCATTATTTTTGTACTTTTAAAAAAATAAAAAAAAAAAAAAGGTTAAATTTTTATATCATTTTGAGAATTGGCTCCTACATTAATGTTCTTTGAGTGTAATCAAACTTTCTTATTTGAAATATCGCTCGCCTAGGTATCATATCTATTGATGTATTATTAAAATTCTCATCTTCCAAATAATATACACAAAATGAAAAAATAATTTTGGAATTAAGAAGAAAATATCAACTGAGTCAGGTCAAATAATAAATTCTTAACGTGATAAATTGTGAAATATGTGTGAAAAATGCATCTAATCACGTTGACTCATAGTTTTTATACGTAAATATATTTTATTTTGTTGATTCAATACAAACGTGTAATTCATAATAGCTATTTTAGTGTAGATTCACTAAAATTTGCAAGTTAATTCAAAACCTATGGCATTTATATGATATTTTGCAAATAATATGAATCAAATGTTACATTTTCGAAAATTCGAATCACGGAATGATGTTTAATCTCTTTAAATATCTAAAATGAAAACGATATGTAAAATTAAATTTAACTTAATTATCGATTTACATAACATATGTTGATATAAATAATGCCTAAACACGTTATTAATATTTTTCGATATCTCTACGTTTTGATAATCACAAAATGTAAAATCATTAATCGGAAAATTATGACGTAAACAAGTATTTAGTTGTAAATATCTATTTCTACAACTCAAATCACTTAAGGTATGAATGAACTAATGTTTAATGCATTATATAATCAAAGGAACATTTTCTTAATAACTAGATTTTTTATAAAACATCAAAAACATTTTATATATTTTTGAAAAACATTTTTGGCATTAAATAAAAATGTTTAATCTTTTATAAAAATATGAATTCAAATTTTTAACTAAAATCAGTTAAAATGTTCCAGAAAAACCTTTCCCACAAAAGGACAAAATTGGCCAACGGACAGAAGGGCGGCCCCCTTAATTTTACTAGGCGGCCCCCTTAATTATTAAGGGGACCGCCCCCTATTTAAGGGGACCGCCCCCGCTCCAGTAGACTTTCAGTTGTCCAATTTTTCTCCTATAAATACCAGTCTTCTCCTGGACTTTTACTCACCTTTTGCACACTAAAACTTTCTATTCTAAATTCATTCTAAACATTGTAAATCCTTTGATCATATTTTCTTAAGTATTGGTTTCTAAGTGATCCAAACTTCCACCACCAAAAGTGCAAAAGAAGAACTCTACTTCAACTAGTGAAGAAGTGTTATTACTTACCTCATTCAATTGTGTTGTTGTGTAAAGTGTTGTGGAGTTGTGATAAGTAGATCTAAGTGTAACTACGTAGTAGTGTTGTAAATTTGTTGTGAAGTAGTTGTGAATAAGTAGTTGTGAAGAAGTAGTCGTGAAGCAGTCGTGAAGAAGAAGTCGTGAAGAAGTCGTGAAGCCGTTGTGAAGACTTTTTAAACAAATGTGTGAACGACGGATGTGCGAATGATGGCAATTAGCCCCAATTCGCACATTAGCCGCAATTCGCACACCGTCGTTCGCAGATTTGTTTAAAAAAGTCAAATGGGACGTGGGGTATAATGGTCGGGTGAAAGTACTTTATGTCTGGACACGTTTCAACATATTTGTGGATTCGCACATTCGCACATAACCTTTTTGAGAATGGTCATTATTTTTGTACTTTTAAAAAAATAAAAAAAAAAAAGGGTTAAATTTTTATATCATTTTGAGAATTGGCTCCTACATTAATGTTCTTTGAGTGTAATCAAACTTTCTTATTTGAAATATCGCTCGCCTAGGTATCATATCTATTGATGTATTATTAAAATTCTCATCTTCCAAATAATATACACAAAATGAAAAAATAATTTTGGAATTAAGAAGAAAATATCAACTGAGTCAGGTCAAATAATAAATTCTTAACGTGATAAATTGTGAAATATGTGTGAAAAATGCATCTAATCACGTTGACTCATAGTTTTTATACGTAAATATATTTTATTTTGTTGATTCAATACAAACGTGTAATTCATAATAGCTATTTTAGTGTAGATTCACTAAAATTTGCAAGTTAATTCAAAACCTATGGCATTTATATGATATTTTGCAAATAATATGAATCAAATGTTACATTTTCGAAAATTCGAATCACGGAATGATGTTTAATCTCTTTAAATATCTAAAATGAAAACGATATGTAAAATTAAATTTAACTTAATTATCGATTTACATAACATATGTTGATATAAATAATGCCTAAACACGTTATTAATATTTTTCGATATCTCTACGTTTTGATAATCACAAAATGTAAAATCATTAATCGGAAAATTATGACGTAAACAAGTATTTAGTTGTAAATATCTATTTCTACAACTCAAATCACTTAAGGTATGAATGAACTAATGTTTAATGCATTATATAATCAAAGGAACATTTTCTTAATAACTAGATTTTTTATAAAACATCAAAAACATTTTATATATTTTTGAAAAACATTTTTGGCATTAAATAAAAATGTTTAATCTTTTATAAAAATATGAATTCAAATTTTTAACTAAAATCAGTTAAAATGTTCCAGAAAAACCTTTCCCACAAAAGGACAAAATTGGCCAACGGACAGAAGGGGCGGCCCCCTTAATTTTACTAGGCGGCCCCCTTAATTATTAAGGGGACCGCCCCCTATTTAAGGGGACCGCCCCCGCTCCAGTAGACTTTCAGTTGTCCAATTTTTCTCCTATAAATACCAGTCTTCTCCTGGACTTTTACTCACCTTTTGCACACTAAAACTTTCTATTCTAAATTCATTCTAAACATTGTAAATCCTTTGATCATATTTTCTTAAGCATTGGTTTCTAAGTGATCCAAACTTCCACCACCAAAAGTGCAAAAGAAGAACTCTACTTCAACTAGTGAAGAAGTGTTATTACTTACCTCATTCAATTGTGTTGTTGTGTAAAGTGTTGTGGAGTTGTGATAAGTAGATCTAAGTGTAACTACGTAGTAGTGTTGTAAATTTGTTGTGAAGTAGTTGTGAATAAGTAGTTGTGAAGAAGTAGTCGTGAAGCAGTCGTGAAGAAGAAGTCGTGAAGAAGTCGTGAAGCCGTTGTGAAGAAGTCGTGAAGAAGTCGTGATAAAGTCGTGTAGAAGTTGTGTATAAGTTGTGAGATTGGTTCTAGCTACGATTAGGACTCGACGTCTAGCTTTGTGTCGTTAAGCCGGTGTAAGCTAAAGTTGTGTAAGGTTTCTCCGCCATAAGGGAGTTTGTTGACATAGTGAAGAAAACTCTCGAGTAGGTGACTCGAGGAGTGGAGTAGGGCAAGGAAGGTGTCCTTGTAGCCGAACCACTATAAATCTCCGTGTTGTGGTTTGATCTTTCCATCTCTCTCTCTTATTTCATTATATTTACCTTACTTGCATTACTTATCTATATTTGCTTATATATGTTCATATTGATCAAGAGTTGAATTCACATAAGATAGAATCGAAGTTTTAAAAAGTAAACAAAAGTTTTCATAAATTAAAAAGACGTAAAACTATTCAACCCCCCTTCTAGTTTTCCACAATTGGTATCAAGAGCCACGTCAAACAAGATTTTTAAAATTAACTGTATTTTAAAACTTGAAACGATCTATGGAATCTGAAAAATATTTAGAAGGGCAATCTATGCAAAGACCACCACTATTTGAAAGTGTTGGATTTTTATATTGGAAAAATCGATTCGAAACTTATGTGAAGTCAAAAGATCTAGATCTTTGGCATGTTATTACTAATGGTGATTTTTTACCTATTCAACATAATCTTGAAACTAAAAAGGATGAAATTGTACCTTTTGAAAAACAAAGTGATGATTTAAAAAGAAAACTTTCTAAAAATAATGAGGCTAAAATGGTTATTTATAATGTGCTACCACGTAAAGAATATGAAAGAATCTTTATGTGCGAAACCGCAAAAGAAATTTGGAACTCTTTACTAATAACTCACCAAGGTAATAGTCAAGTCAAAGATAATAAAATAGATCTTCTTGTTCAACAATATGAACAATTCACGATTCCGGAAGAGGAATCAATTGATAATGCATTTGCTAGGTTTAACACAATCATCACAAGTTTAAAGGCACTTGATGAGAGTTTTTCTAGTAAGAATTTTGTCAGGAAATTTCTTAGGGCTCTTCATCCAAAGTGGCGAGCTAAAGTTACGGCGATTGAAGAATCAAAGAACTTGTCAACTCTTCAACTTGACGAGTTGATTGGCAACTTGAAAGTCTACGAAGCAATAATCAAGAAAGACTTCGAGATGGTCAAAGGAAAGAAAGAGCAAAGCAAGTCAATCGCGTTGAAAGCTAGGAAAGCATCAAGTGACGAGGATAGCTCAACCTCCGAAAGTGATGATGAAGAATATGCCATGGCCGTAAGAGACTTCAAGAAGTTTTTCAAAAGACGAGGAAGATTCGTTAGACAACCACATGACGAAAGGAAAACACTCCAAAGAAACAAAGACGACAAAGGTAGCAAGAGCGAGAGAAAGTGTTTCAAATGCGGTGATCCAAATCATCTCATTGGAAGATGCCCTATGATGTCAAAGGAGCAAAACCAAAAGGCGTTCATTGGAGGAGCATGGAGTGACAGTGAAGAAGACGAGAAAGAAACCACAAAAGAAGAGAAGTGTCTTATGGCTAAGACATCAAGTGAGGTACGTTCCGAAACCAAATATTTTAGTGATGAAAATTTATCATTAGATGAAAAAGACCTAGATAATGAATATAATAGGTTATGTATATTAGGCCAAAAAGTAATGACTAAAAATAAATCACTAAAACACATTAATAATCAATTAGAAAAAGAAATACTAGAATTGAAAATCAAACTACATAACTTAGAAAAGGGAAAAGAAATTCTTGAATGTAAAACATGTTAAGAAACAAAAAATGAAAATGAAATACTTAAGGAGGAAATTTGTAGGCTTAACAAATTCGAAAATAGTAGTAATTCTCTTAGGGAAATAATAAGTATTCAAAGAGTATCAAGTGATAAAACCGGATTAGGATTTAATTCAACTAAGGATTCAAATAGTCAAACTAAAAATGTAAAGTTTGAATGTGAAACTAGTGAGCAAAAACCTTTAGAGTCAAAACTTAAGTATATACTTATAAAAGATAGAAAAATACCTATAGCCAGTGATGAGGAAGTAAAAACCTTTTATAAACCATCCTTAAAAAATGAAGTAAAATACTCGAAACCAAGGTTAAGGTCAAAAACACCTCCACCTAGAAGACCACCTAGTCCTCACCCTCGGCCTAAAACTCCTCAACCTAAAAGAAACCAAAATATACCAAACCGTCATAATAATAGTTACCCAATGTGGAATTACCCAAATCCACCAAGATACAATCCTTGGGGAATACTTCCACCATATATGCATCCGAGTCAATTGCAAACCATGTTTGGGCCAAACAACTTTGGACAAATGAGATCATGGGGACCAAGTGGCTAGATTGCATACTCATCGGGAAAGGCGTTTTCTCTTTCGTAATTGACTTTTATAAGTTAATACGCTTTGAAGAACTTGAAGACCACATGTTGAAGACCAAAAGGTACGTCACTCTTTCATGCTCACCATCATATGCGTAGATAAATGAACTAGCCAATTGCATGCCCCATTAATCTTTTATGCTTAGTATGGTAGTTAGTAGATTTTTCCTTATACATATATACTTATATATACCTATACTACTATTTATACATACTATATATATATATATATATATATATATATATATATATATATATATATACGCACATAACCTAGATACGTCATTTGTTGACTATCTAGAACTAAAAGAAATTGTTCGTCCTCGAACCTTTTCTTCCCCCTTTGCCTCTTTTGAACTCTAACGTTCAACACGAAAATCTTCCGTGTCCACTGTTACATAACTCATGGTGATGAAGAGAAGTGAGTTAAGTGGATTAACGTAGAAGTTGAGATGTCAAGTCGACAGGAGGTTTAAGGATTGGGAAGAAATGTGCGTTATATATATATATATATATATATATATATATATATATATATATATATATATATATATATATATATATATATATATATATATATATATATATATATATATATACATATAAATATTTTGCCGTCAGAAACAAAAATCAAGAAATTCTAAAATTTGGCAGGCGGCCCCCTTAATGTTTAAGGGGACCGGCTAGTAAACGGGGGCGGTCCCCTTAATGTTTAAGGGGGCCGGCCTACTGTTGCTGCCAAAACGAATTTTCTCCTTGAAAACTTTGCCAAACACCCCATTTTTCAAACTCACTTCACTCCCACTCTGCTGTATACGAACTGCCATCACAAATCCATCATCAAATCACCTCTTCGAGTCAATTTCACAAAGGGCAAACATCTATACATCGATTAGCAACACGTTTAGTAAGTTTTTCATTATACATTTCATCTAATTTCATTCAATTTTGAGTCTAATCTTAATTAGGTCTTTTGCTAAACTTTTCCAAACTTAAATTTTTATTAAAATTAAGTCTAAGAATGTTGTAATCAAATGCTCCCCATAGGATTTGAATGCTTAAACAACCTAGAAACTAAGTAATTAAAAAAACCATTATGTCAAACTAATCACTCCTTTTCAAAACTAATCATATTGTTGAATTATGCCATAAACACATGTTAAAACCAATCACATTGGTTTATTACAACTCACAAATCCTAAAAATATATTTTTCGAATCATAAAAAATGTTTTTGTTAAATATAAGAGAGTGTTTGGATTAGGAGCTAGAATCATCAAAATTTAATCAAAATTAAGTTCATAACTACCTATCAAGTTTATAAACATGCAATTAGTTGTTTTAAGTCATCAAGATACATAATTCATATGTATATTGAAATTTTACTAGTTATTTTCTTATTTAAAGGAGCGTTTGGCACAACATTTTGAAAGAAATTTTTGAGTCAAAATCTAAGTTACTTAACATAAACACTCGTAAGAAATAGCTAGATATACAATCCAATGTTTGTCTAGCCACATTTCAAGGTAGCTTATGACGTATAAAAGAACGTTAGGATATTGTTGATTTCTTGTCATAATGTCCCTATAACTATTCTTTAACATCATAAAATACATTTCAAGCGAGTTAAAAATTAAAACTAAGGAACATTGTAAACTACTTCTTAGGATTTAAGTTTTAGAGTCGAAGTATGTTTACGTTCCACATAAGTAGCATATTTAATATATGCATGTCATTTTCTTATTTTGTTTGTTTGTTGCCATCCTGTATAGGTGAAAATGCCCAAAGTGACAGTTGGCGATGTCTCAAGATCAAAATCATACATTCCAAAGGTTTCCGCTATTCCAGGGATAGCTCCCTCTGTTGCTTGTCTCTATCGTCACATTGAGGATAAAAACATTCATGAGGGGAGAATTGTCCATCCATCGTTCTATGAATCCGACTACATAGAACGTATGTTTTCCAACGTAAGTCTTGATTGTCTCTACAGAATTAATGAGCCAATCATTTCGCGCTTTGTCCTTGATTTCTATAGTCAAGTGGTATTGCAAACCGATCCCTTTGGCACTATCCTCATATCCTTCATGATTCATCACCAACTCATCACTCTTACTCTTGCTCAATTCGGGCAAATTCTAGGAATTCCCTCCTCCAGTCAAGCTGTCTTCTCAAATGAGTGGGACCTTTCTTCTCTTGAGCTTAATCGACCTCAAGAGGGTCCTTACTACTCCGAGATTCCATCTCCTGAAGAGATTCGTCAATATCTTGGGCTAGCTCGTGGTACGACTAGTCGAAAGATCAAGTCAAAAGATGTTGAAATCTCTGAAAACCAAATCCTTCTCAAAGATCTACGCCGCGACATGAAGAGTTGGGAAGAACTCATTCGTGATAATGCGTTCGGTACCAGTGGTCATCGTGATCACGTCGCGGCAAGCATAGTCCACATGTTGTATTGTAACGTTGCTGAACAACCGTACAATTTGGCATATCTCTTTGTCTACCGTATCATGTCCGCCAAAAACACTCATAATGCAAATCTACCATATGGTATGTTTCTCACTCGTCTCTACAATCATGTCATGGTACACTATCCACATCTTCGGAGTCCAATTTATGAGTCTGTTCAACCAACCCTCAATCCACTTGCTCAAGTCCGTACCCGTCGCCCCCGTAGTGACAAGGGTAAATCTCGTAAGTCAGTCTCATTTCCACCTCGTGGTTCCACGTCTCATCAAGGTGATGATGATGATGATGATGATGATGATGCGGAGGAAGGCACATCACGTGCTAGTACCCCATCACCAAGGACTTTCGTTGAAAATCTCCCGAATCTTGATTACACCGAGTATCAAGTTCCTCCTCATGCCGAAATGACAGACGAACTACTCTTCGAAAGGCAAACCGAGATGCTCAACTCACAACGGCAGATGCACCATGAAGTACGAGGCGGCTTCAAGTCCATTGGAAAGTCAATTGGAAAGTTGTTTGGGAAAAAGAAGAAATAAACATATTTGATGAATGTTTAGTTGATTTTTATTAGACACTTATATGTAGTACTATTATATTGACACTTGCTTGCTATGACTTTTATCTTGTTAGTTGATAAACTTATTAGAACCTAGCTACTAGTTTATTTGAAATTATATGACTATGCTTCTAATATAATTGTTTTATGATATTGTTTTAAATGTGCAATTGATAATATTTAATCATTCTTGATGTACATGATCCAAATGGAACTTGCTACAAAGACACCTTAAAAATAACCTTTTTCTGGAAATTTTTCAAATTTGGTCGCCTGGGAAATCACCAGATGGGCGGCCCCCTTAATTCCTTAGGCGGTCCCCTTAATTTTTAAGGGGGCCGCCCAACAATTAAGGGGACCGGCCATCTGGACAGTAAATTTTACTGTTTCCTTTTGCATCTTGTGACCACTTTTACCTAGCCCCAGCTACCATTACCCTTAATGCACAAACTGGACTTGGAATATTACCACAATACCTCCATAATTTGCCTAAATCAACCACATTTTCACAATATAAAAACCCTCCTTACAATTACCTTTCACTTCATCAACCATCACCTTCATCAAACACCCATTTTTCATCCACAATGCTATCACCAAAATCCTCCATCTCTAAGACTTCAAAGAAACAAAGACTTGTTATCATACCACCAAAACAACCTTTCATTGACCTAACCCAAGATGACATCAAAACTCCATCACCACCACCTCAAAATTCATCCCCAAGTGCACCAAATGCACCATCAAAAACACCATCCACCCATGGAGCTTCATCTTCCTCCATTCCATCCACCTCATCCATAAATGACTACATCCACACTCACCTAACATCATCACCAAGAGCATCATCACCACCATCCACTCAAGAACCTTCATACACCCAACTTGCCATTTCCCTATCACCCATCACACCTCTTGATGCTCACTTTTCACCATCACCAACCCCACAACCATTCTTTCCTATACCTTGGGCAATGCTTGAAGCCCATGGTGATAATTGTCTTTGTTGCGTCCATAACCGGACCTTAATCTTTGGTCTTAGAGATGAGATACACTACATGTTTTCATCTCTTGAACACATGATTGCCAACCCACAACCACCACCTCCTCCACCTCCTTCACCCACTACACCACCACCACCTCCATTTTCACCCAATTAAGCATATGCAATGCTTAAAAATAATTTTTCAAACCCTTCTTATTCTATATGCTTGCTTATTGTTGTTACATATACTTGTGCTTCTAACATTTTTTTTGCAAGCGTTCCATAGCTCGTTTCCTTGGTGCCCCCAAACGAGGGGGAGTACACATCAAGGGGGAGTTCTCGTCCCGACAAATTTAGATTCTAAAACTTGTCGGCTTAACCTTTTTGATTCTACAAAAAGGGGGAGAAATAGATGTAAACTCACTAAATACTTGTCTAAAAACTAATTTTTAGATTTAATGAGTTTAGATTTTGTAATCATCAAAAAGGGGGAGATTGTTGATATAAATAATGCCTAAACACGTTATTAATATTTTTCGATATCTCTACGTTTTGATAATCACAAAATGTAAAATCATTAATCGGAAAATTATGACGTAAACAAGTATTTAGTTGTAAATATCTATTTCTACAACTCAAATCACTTATGGTATGAATGAACTAATGCTTAATGCATTATATGATCAAAGGAACATTTTCTTAATAACTAGATTTTTTATAAAACATCAAAAACATTTTATATATTTTTGAAAAACATTTTTGGCATTAAATAAAAATGTTTAATCTTTTATAAAAATATGAATTCAAATTTTTAACTAAAATCAGTTAAAATGTTCCAGAAAAACCTTCCCCACAAAAGGACAAAATTGGCCAACGGACAGAAGGGGCGGCCCCCTTAATTATTAAGGGGACCGCCCCCTATTTAAGGGGACCGCCCCCGCTCCAGTAGACTTCCAGCTGTCCAATTTTTCTCCTATAAATACCAGTCTTCTCCTGGACTTTTACTCACCTTTTGCACACTAAAACTTTCTGTTCTAAATTCATTCTAAACATTGTAAATCCTTTGATCATATTTTCTTAAGCATTGGTTTCTAAGTGATCCAAGCTTCCACCACCAAAAGTGCAAAAGAAGAACTCTACTTCAACTAGTGAAGAAGTGTTATTACTTACCTCATTCAATTGTGTTGTTGTGTAAAGTGTTGTGGAGTTGTGATAAGTAGATCTAAGTGTAACTACGTAGTAGTGTTGTAAATTTGTTGTGAAGTAGTTGTGAATAAGTAGTTGTGAAGAAGTAGTCGTGAAGCAGTCGTGAAGAAGAAGTCGTGAAGCCGTTGTGAAGAAGTCGTGAAGAAGTCGTGATAAAGTTGTGTATAAGTTGTGAGATTGGTTCTAGCTACGATTAGGACTCGACATCTAGCTTTGTGTCGTTAAGCCGGTGTAAGCTAAAGTTGTGTAAGGTTTCTCCGCCATAAGGGAGTTTGTTGACATAGTGAAGAAAACTCTCGAGTAGGTGACTCGAGGAGTGGAGTAGGGCAAGGAAGGTGTCCTTGTAGCCGAACCACTATAAATCTCCGTGTTGTGGTTTGATTTTTCCATCTCTCTCTCTCTTATTTCATTATATTTACCTTACTTGCATTACTTATCTATATTTGCTTATATATGTTCATATTGATCAAGAGTTGAATTCACATAAGATAGAATCGAAGTTTTAAAAAGTAAACAAAAGTTTTCATAAATTAAAAAGACGTTGTAATACCCCGACCCGATAAGGGTAAAGATGTCACAAGTACATGGTTTCACATCAGATCATACATAACATCCATAATTAAACAGCGGAAACACAATGTAACATGAGATAGAAAATACATGAAATACAAAACATAATACAAATGAAGAATAATCCCATAAAAACAAAGCTTCACTCGTGAACACTCTTCCCAAATCCATAACCCAGCTCCTAGCTTAATACCTGCCGCGGGAAAAGAAACGCGGCTGAGCTACACGAGCTCAGTGAACAGATATAACGGTAACAAATAATAATCATGAAATAGGGAAACACGAAAGAAACCATACGTGATATAATAATGTGATAATTAAAGGCAAAACAGATCATGATATAATGACGAAGTAAAATAATGAAAGAAACAAAACGTGACATAGTAGCAGATAAGAAAAGATAGAATGGTCATACAGAGATATTAGAAGGTATAGAAAGTACATGAATAATAATGAATTAGGAAAGAGCATGCAGAGATATCAGGAGTGTAGAGTTGTACCATGAATACGGATGAGTAGAATAAAGTCCCAACTAGCCCAAACATAACCAACCTAGTACAGAATAAGTCCAAGGTTCCATACAGCCCAACATGCCCAAGCCCAGTCCAGAATCCCATGAGGCCCAACATACCATGCCCATACAGAAATAAGTCCAGAAACATATCATGGGTGTCATGAGGGTAAGGGTAAAGGTGCAAGGTAAGGGAAATTCAGTAATCCACTACGAGCCCATAACATGAAATCATAAGCATAATCATAATCATAAACATGTAGAGGGGAGACCTCTTAGTATCCTGTAAATATGAGGGGTGTCCTCATCATGGTTATCTTGTAAATATGAGGGGTGTCCTCATCATGGGTATCTTGTAAGTATGAGGGGTGTCCTCAATCATGGGTTGGAGTGATCAGCTCCCAGAGTGTGAAAGACGTGTATCGCACACACCATCAGTCACCATGAATAACATAACATAACATGAACATGAACAAATCTAGGATGCATCCATACGCCCCAGGTGGCCATAATCTGCCTCTACGTAAACATAACATACAGGGACGGGACAGGTCATCACTCTCCTGCCCTAGAGTCATGCCATCGGTGCATCGACTGACATGGACATGAAACCCTCATGCCTAGTGAGTGGCTCGTAGTATCAAACTGAGGGTAAAGGTCAAGTATCATGGATCATGTTTTAGTTTACTTGCATAGGTCAATATCATGTTTCATAAGTTCATAATCATGGTTCATAATCATGGTTCATAAGCATGGTTCATAAGCAAAGGTTCATAAGCAAAGGTTCATGGTCAAGGGTTCATAATTGAAAGGTTCATAATCATAAAAGGTTCAATATCATGATGGTTCAAAAATCGTAGTTCATGAATAAAGGGAACATGGCAATAGTATAGGGAAAACCCTAACATGAGTCATAATCAGAGAACGAAGGCCTCTTAATAAAGAAGCAGAATATCTGTACCTTATTGCTGATAACGGAAAATACTGAAAAGATGATCAAGAGCACAAGACTACTCCCTCTTCACACCTAGAGGAGTAGAGACAGAATTACTAAGGATCCCATGCCATATTAAGTAACTTTCTATTTTTAGCAGGTTTCCATTTTTAGAAAGTTTCCATTTTTAGAAAGTTTCCATATTTAGAAAGTTGGATCAACATTCTTAGTTAAATCATTATTTCTGGAATTAGAGTATCTCTTATCACATTTACATATTAGGTCCTTAAGAATTCACAATTTACACTTTATACCCTTTAGTTTCAAAAGTTACACTTAAGACCCTTAATTTATCAAAGTTTCACAATGGTCACTCATTTTATCATATTATAAGAATGTATCCTCAATCTTATATAATTTACACAATAGGTCCCTCTAGTTTACAAAGTTACATATTTAGTCCTTTAATTTATAATTTCAACTTTATATTATTAATAATTACATATTAACCCATTAAATCACCAAATTAACACATAACCCCTTGAATATATTATTTTACTCAAAACAGCACCAACTTTCCAGAAATTACAAGTTTAGTCCCTCCATTTAATTATTTTATAATTCGAACCATAATAAAACCCTAAAAACATTTTAACCCTCTAAAATACAAAAATGACATTAGACCCCTTCCTTTTATATTTTTCCCAGCAAGTACATGATCTAAATTAAGTTTTAAAACTGACCCACAAGTTTTAGAAATTACAAAACACACCCTTAACTTTTAAAAACCCACGATATGACTTTTATCTTTACACAAATCAAACCCTAACCTAACCAATTCATTTACTAATCATTACTCTTCATTAATGGCCAAGAATAAACCCTAATTCATATACAAAAACCCTAGCTCGATCGATTTACAATTTTCCCAAAGTTTTTCTTTTATTCTTTTTAATTTCTTAAAAATCGGTAAAACTAAATAAATCAAGAATACTTATTTTAGGCCTTAACAATTCGAAATATAATTTTTCCCAGGTTAGTATGATCATATGGAGTCCAAATAAAATAAATATGAAGCCTCAAAAATTCGAATTGAATTATTTAGGGTTTATACACGTTTTTAAGATTTAATTCACAAATAATTGTTAGATCATGCATGGATCGACTTTTACATTTTATTTGGTGTTCATAACATATATAGGGTCTGAGAAAAATACCAAATCAAGATTCGAACGTGTAGAACGAGACGCACGATTTAATATGTACGCGAATAGCCAAAATGCACCATAAATCACCACGACTTCAAAAACGATCTAAAAATCATGAAACCAATTTTCACAGGTCACATATGATGTGAGGAACACCATAAAAATAAGAAACGAATTTTCCAAGATCGAATGAATCAAAAATGAAATTATTACCTTTCGGGTTGAATTAAACAAGAATTTTCGAAAACCCTTGAATCCGGCCACCACAATTCGAAGTATTATTTTTCTAGGACTCTTGAGACCCTTAAGAACACAGGAAAAATAGTGCCTTACTTCCAAAAATTCGGATGGATGATTGGAGAATTATTTGGTGATTTAGGGTTTAATCGGTTTGGAGAAATTTTGGAGAAAATATGTGTGTGTTATAAAATATGATTGTAGCTGATTATTAGGGGAATAAAGGACCTTAATTTCGGAAATTAGTCAAGGTTGGTTAATATCATTCAATATTAATTTTTAATGCTCTTAAATTCCCTTAATTTCCTATTATAATTACATAACTTTTGAATTTAAATTATATTAGGCGCCCAAGGGTACTTTGGTAATTTTCATGGCTTGTATAAATGTTAAATGGAGTTGTTAAAAATATTTGGGACCATAACTTATGCATTGCCAGAAGTTTGGAAATTATTTGGTGCTTTACGTATATTTTATTTAGGTTTTAAATTCCCAGGGGCAATTTGGTCATTTTACATGTTTAGGATTTTCGGGTATTACAACTCTTCCCCACTAACAAAAAAAATTTCGTCCTCGAAATTTGCAGGGACATAGAAGAGCGAACATGACAGAAAACGAGACAGAACATGCCGGATCAGATAAGCGTTACTTGCAGCAGACTTGGAATAGCATAACGGACTTCATCATGTAATGACGGAGATAAACGGGTAGAGTAAAATCGCTTAGGGTAGAGCAGAATGAAGTACATACTTGGTTTCTCCCATCGGATCATGATTATAAAATACTCAGAATAACAAATCAAGCAAAAATCTCATAATTCAACTTGGAATGGAATTATTAGATCAAAATCCAAAATATTCGTACGAAAATCAAGAGAAAGTCACTGCGTCATAAACGGAAAGGAAACATGCGTATCAAATCATTCAAACAAACAGAAGGAAACAAATCATGCAGGCGATCTCTTCAGGCTGAGGCAGGCAGGGTCCTTCTTGTCATCCTCGAGGTTGTCCACGTTGCGGGGCTGGATTCGTACCACTCCATTCTCCTCAATGAAGTTGGGGCACTTGCCTGCGTACCGAATGACCGCTCCATCTTTGTAGATCACCTGGGTGGAGTACTCTAGCACTTCTGCCCCATCTTTGTTCACTATGGTCAGCTCCTCCTCGATATAACACGGCCATATACTAGCAGGAATTAACTTCCTCCTTGCCGTTCTCCATATCTTCCCAATCTTCCTGCTGCCGGTAGGATAAACGATGGTCCATCGTTGCTTTTTCCGTGTGGAGTACTGTCGAGCGCGCGTGGATACCATCTACACGATTAGCAGAACGATCAGAAGGAGTATATAGATGACAAAATAGAATACGAAAGGTGTCGACATGAGTAAGTAGGATAACAGAAGCAACGGAAGAGAGTGCGCGAACGGAAACCTAATGTCTACCCAGATCCTCACAGGTCAAATGGCCTAAGCCGAAGGTTTTCGGGTGCCTGTATTCTCTGACACCATAAATTGTAATACCCCGACCCGATAAGGGTAAAGATGTCACAAGTACATGGTTTCACATCAGATCATACATAACATCCATAATTAAACAGCGGAAACACAATGTAACATGAGATAGAAAATACATGAAATACAAAACATAATACAAATGAAGAATAATCCCATAAAAACAAAGCTTCACTCGTGAACACTCTTCCCAAATCCATAACCCAGCTCCTAGCTTAATACCTGCCGCGGGAAAAGAAACGCGGCTGAGCTACACGAGCTCAGTGAACAGATATAACGGTAACAAATAATAATCATGAAATAGGGAAACACGAAAGAAACCATACGTGATATAATAATGTGATAATTAAAGGCAAAACAGATCATGATATAATGACGAAGTAAAATAATGAAAGAAACAAAACGTGACATAGTAGCAGATAAGAAAAGATAGAATGGTCATACAGAGATATTAGAAGGTATAGAAAGTACATGAATAATAATGAATTAGGAAAGAGCATGCAGAGATATCAGGAGTGTAGAGTTGTACCATGAATACGGATGAGTAGAATAAAGTCCCAACTAGCCCAAACATAACCAACCTAGTACAGAATAAGTCCAAGGTTCCATACAGCCCAACATGCCCAAGCCCAGTCCAGAATCCCATGAGGCCCAACATACCATGCCCATACAGAAATAAGTCCAGAAACATATCATGGGTGTCATGAGGGTAAGGGTAAAGGTGCAAGGTAAGGGAAATTCAGTAATCCACTACGAGCCCATAACATGAAATCATAAGCATAATCATAATCATAAACATGTAGAGGGGAGACCTCTTAGTATCCTGTAAATATGAGGGGTGTCCTCATCATGGTTATCTTGTAAATATGAGGGGTGTCCTCATCATGGGTATCTTGTAAGTATGAGGGGTGTCCTCAATCATGGGTTGGAGTGATCAGCTCCCAGAGTGTGAAAGACGTGTATCGCACACACCATCAGTCACCATGAATAACATAACATAACATGAACATGAACAAATCTAGGATGCATCCATACGCCCCAGGTGGCCATAATCTGCCTCTACGTAAACATAACATACAGGGACGGGACAGGTCATCACTCTCCTGCCCTAGAGTCATGCCATCGGTGCATCGACTGACATGGACATGAAACCCTCATGCCTAGTGAGTGGCTCGTAGTATCAAACTGAGGGTAAAGGTCAAGTATCATGGATCATGTTTTAGTTTACTTGCATAGGTCAATATCATGTTTCATAAGTTCATAATCATGGTTCATAATCATGGTTCATAAGCATGGTTCATAAGCAAAGGTTCATAAGCAAAGGTTCATGGTCAAGGGTTCATAATTGAAAGGTTCATAATCATAAAAGGTTCAATATCATGATGGTTCAAAAATCGTAGTTCATGAATAAAGGGAACATGGCAATAGTATAGGGAAAACCCTAACATGAGTCATAATCAGAGAACGAAGGCCTCTTAATAAAGAAGCAGAATATCTGTACCTTATTGCTGATAACGGAAAATACTGAAAAGATGATCAAGAGCACAAGACTACTCCCTCTTCACACCTAGAGGAGTAGAGACAGAATTACTAAGGATCCCATGCCATATTAAGTAACTTTCTATTTTTAGCAGGTTTCCATTTTTAGAAAGTTTCCATTTTTAGAAAGTTTCCATATTTAGAAAGTTGGATCAACATTCTTAGTTAAATCATTATTTCTGGAATTAGAGTATCTCTTATCACAATTACATATTAGGTCCTTAAGAATTCACAATTTACACTTTATACCCTTTAGTTTCAAAAGTTACACTTAAGACCCTTAATTTATCAAAGTTTCACAATGGTCACTCATTTTATCATATTATAAGAATGTATCCTCAATCTTATATAATTTACACAATAGGTCCCTCTAGTTTACAAAGTTACATATTTAGTCCTTTAATTTATAATTTCAACTTTATATTATTAATAATTACATATTAACCCATTAAATCACCAAATTAACACATAACCCCTTGAATATATTATTTTACTCAAAACAGCACCAACTTTCCAGAAATTACAAGTTTAGTCCCTCCATTTAATTATTTTATAATTCGAACCATAATAAAACCCTAAAAACATTTTAACCCTCTAAAATACAAAAATGACATTAGACCCCTTCCTTTTATATTTTTCCCAGCAAGTACATGATCTAAATTAAGTTTTAAAACTGACCCACAAGTTTTAGAAATTACAAAACACACCCTTAACTTTTAAAAACCCACGATATGACTTTTATCTTTACACAAATCAAACCCTAACCTAACCAATTCATTTACTAATCATTACTCTTCATTAATGGCCAAGAATAAACCCTAATTCATATACAAAAACCCTAGCTCGATCGATTTACAATTTTCCCAAAGTTTTTCTTTTATTCTTTTTAATTTCTTAAAAATCGGTAAAACTAAATAAATCAAGAATACTTATTTTAGGCCTTAACAATTCGAAATATAATTTTTCCCAGGTTAGTATGATCATATGGAGTCCAAATAAAATAAATATGAAGCCTCAAAAATTCGAATTGAATTATTTAGGGTTTATACACGTTTTTAAGATTTAATTCACAAATAATTGTTAGATCATGCATGGATCGACTTTTACATTTTATTTGGTGTTCATAACATATATAGGGTCTGAGAAAAATACCAAATCAAGATTCGAACGTGTAGAACGAGACGCACGATTTAATATGTACGCGAATAGCCAAAATGCACCATAAATCACCACGACTTCAAAAACGATCTAAAAATCATGAAACCAATTTTCACAGGTCACATATGATGTGAGGAACACCATAAAAATAAGAAACGAATTTTCCAAGATCGAATGAATCAAAAATGAAATTATTACCTTTCGGGTTGAATTAAACAAGAATTTTCGAAAACCCTTGAATCCGGCCACCACAATTCGAAGTATTATTTTTCTAGGACTCTTGAGACCCTTAAGAACACAGGAAAAATAGTGCCTTACTTCCAAAAATTCGGATGGATGATTGGAGAATTATTTGGTGATTTAGGGTTTAATCGGTTTGGAGAAATTTTGGAGAAAATATGTGTGTGTTATAAAATATGATTGTAGCTGATTATTAGGGGAATAAAGGACCTTAATTTCGGAAATTAGTCAAGGTTGGTTAATATCATTCAATATTAATTTTTAATGCTCTTAAATTCCCTTAATTTCCTATTATAATTACATAACTTTTGAATTTAAATTATATTAGGCGCCCAAGGGTACTTTGGTAATTTTCATGGCTTGTATAAATGTTAAATGGAGTTGTTAAAAATATTTGGGACCATAACTTATGCATTGCCAGAAGTTTGGAAATTATTTGGTGCTTTACGTATATTTTATTTAGGTTTTAAATTCCCAGGGGCAATTTGGTCATTTTACATGTTTAGGATTTTCGGGTATTACAGACGTAAAACTATTCAAACCTAATTATCGTTATCGATTTACATAACATATTATCAAGTATGATAACACTTAAAATGATTGATGTTGTGGTTTAATTGTATATTTGCTCTTAGAAAGAAAATGGCGCAAACGGTATATTTTATTTTTAATGGTAATATTAAAAACAAATGGTAGCAAAAATTGCAAATAAATTTATCAACTCAGAAAATCTATAAACCTATAGATTATTAATATAAATCACATGTCAAACTTAAGAAGCCTTATAAAATTTCACCATATTACATGCCCCAAATATAACATAAAAGTTGACATTAAATATAACATAAAAGTTGACATTTATTATGTTTATTTATACTTTAAAGTGCAAACTATCATGAAGCCAAATTTTAAATTATTCGATAATATTTAAAAATCTTAATAACTTTGTTAAACTATTTTGAAAATTAAACGTTAAATCAAAAATAGCCCACAAGTGACCCCGCCCTAAAGTGTGAAATCACCATCGCATGGTTCAGTACCTAGTCCTTTCGGGTTTTTTTGGTAGTTCATAAACCTGAGTCTGGGATTGGTTTAGTTAAATTCCTAGTTCAAGAAGAGATCAGTTCAGTTCAAAGTTCCTACACGGCCTGGCTTATAAGGACCGGTTCCATTTGACCTTTATAGTCTATTTTGGGCTAGTTTATCACGTCATCGTGATAGTCCCATGCTCCATAGACCAGACCATCGGTTCAGTTCCAGTTTCCAACTCAATCACTTGGCCTGGCCAATCAGGACCGGTTCCCCTCACCTTTTGACCATTAGGTCATTTGGGCTTTTTTTTACTTTCTTTTCTTATATCACAGTTCATAGTTTATACTTTATATTATACCACTATATAATTTTTACTTTTTTTTAATGTATTTTTTAAACTTTTAACACACGAAAGTGAAAATAAACATTATTGAATAATTTAAAATTTGGCTTCAGGGTGTTTGGATATGGTGTTAATTTGGGGTTTGTTCAAATGGGTTTGTCATCACTTCAGTCATCGTCGACAACTCGCCGTCATCTCCGTCGTCACCGTCATCCTCCGGATTCCCTCACCGCCGCAATAAACCACACTCTCAGTTGTTTATAAACAATCCTGATAGTAAATTAGACCTTAATCCTTCATTAAATCCAAAAAATAATGAAAAATATAGGGATAATTTCATATTTACCCAATCTAAATATCAAAAGTCCATATTTACCCAAAGAGATAATTCTTTGAAAAAACACTATATACTTGTAAAAAATGTGACTTTCGCGTACCGAACAAAAAAAATTCATTGTCTGACCATCCAACTCGACTATTTTGTCTTTTTTAAGTATTATGACCATTTTAACCCTTCCAAGTTACATAAACGGTCCCTGTGGGTTTGCGAAAATTGCATCCACCGTCCTTAAGCTAAATTACATAAACGGTCCCTGTCGTTTGGAGAAAATTACGTCCAACGTCCCTATTTTTTTTTCGAATTTTTTTTTTAAATGTTTTTTTCGAAATTATTTTTTTTTTCCTTTTTTTTTTAGAAATTTTTTTTCGAAAAAAATTTCTAAAAATTTATTTCAGAAAAAAAAATGGGAAAAAAATTATTTCAAAAAAAAATTATTTTTCTAAAAAAATAATTTCAGAAAAAAATGGAAAAAAAAACATTTCGAAAAAAAAAAATATTTTTCTAAAAAAAAATTCGAAAAAAGTTTCTAAAAAAATTATTTCATAAAAAAAATGGAAAAAAATTAATTTCGAAAAAAAAATATTTTTCTAAAAAATTATTTCGGAAAAATAATTCTAAAAAAATTATTTCACGAAAAAGATTTTCTAAAAAAAATAATTTCAGAAAAAACATTTGAAAAAAAAAGAATTTCGAAAAAAAAATCAAAAAAAGAAAAAGAATTTCGATAAAAAAAAAATTCGAAAAAAAAAATAAGGACGGTGGACGCAATTTTAAAAATTTGAAGGATAAAATGGTCATGACATAATTTTTTTTATCTTTATTACTCACATACAGACAAAAATGTCAACATTAATGTATAAAAGAGTTTTTTTTTTAGTTCGCTACGCAAAACTGACATTTGTGACAAATGTGATGTTTTTTCAAAGAATTATCCCTTACCCAAAACACAAGTTTTTAGTGCACATGTACAATGGTTTTGACCCATAACGGGTTTTGTCCCTTGACCAGATTTTCTGTTAGTTTGACCATTAGTTCAAGGGCATATTCGTCTTTTCCTTTACATATGTATACACATCACCCATTGCCACCATTGCCTCATCCAAACACCTCAAGAACCAATCTTCACATTCTAAAAAAACATCTTCATAAATGATGAGATTAATCCCACACAAAAAACCATTTTCTATCTCATCAGTCAAGAATCTTATCCTCTTATTTCAAATAAAACAGATCTATAAAAACCACAACGAATTAAAATATATTTATACCTTGGGCGGAGTAGCAACGACGTCCCATCCCAACCGTTGACGTTTCCTCGGCCGGAGATCCAACTGACTCATCGGAAACTCAGTTACACGTTCAGTCTCCATCTGAAATTGATGATCGATTGAAATAAGAGGATAAGATGATTTTTTGTGAGTGATTGTTATAGGAATAAAGGGTTGTTAGATGAAGGTGTTTGTGTTTTGTTAGGGGTTAAACGTAGGGACGATTTTCCGGATTTGAGTTGTGTTAATGTTTTGGTGACGAGTTTGGTGAGGTGTCGTAAAAAGGATTTGTTTGAAAGTGCCGAGGAAGGTAGAGGTGGTGATGGTGAACTTGGTGGTGGAGATTTATAGACATATGGTGGTGGTAGTGAAGGTGATGGTGATGGTGATTTATTAATGTAAGGTGGAGGTGGTGATGGTGATGGTGGTGGGGGAGATTTGTATATATATGGTGGGGGCAGGCGAGGGAGATGGCGGTGGTGGTGACTTCTTGAAGAAGGTCGTGGTGGGGACTTGTAAACATATGGAGGAGGTGGTGATGGAGATGGCGGTGGAGGTGACTCGTATACATAAGGAGGAGAAGGTGAAGGTGGTGGTAGGGATTTTAAAATGTGAGGTGGTGGTGGTGAGAGGTGGTGGTGGAGATGGAGAGGGAGGTGGTGGAGAGAGGATGAAGATGAGGGTATATTCGTCATTTCAGTCCTCCAAAAATGCATCTCACAGTCAAACTAACAGAAAACCCGGTCAAAGGACCAAACCTGTTACGGGTCAAAACCACAGGGACTCGATCCGGGAAAAAAAAGTTTAGTGACCATTTTCGTTAAACCCGATAAACCACAGGGACGATTTATGACATTTACACTAAAACTAATCAAAATTTGAACTTAGTTAGTGATAGCGTCGAAAACGATGCAATATCGACCGTTACAAGTGCGAGCGATGAGTCGAGTACTGCCTATACGGCGGATAGTGCGCCGAGTTTTTGTATTTATCAGTTGAATTTTTTCTTAAGGTTATTGACTGTAAGTGGAGACTAATATCTCAAGTACAAAGAAGTAATCCATCACTCATGTTAAATAAGAGTATTAAGAAACTCAACACCTACATAACACTTTGGTTTATCATCCTAAAAGATCATTAACATATCAAAGAATACAAGTCAGCACACAAAGAGTGAGGTATCAAATTGTATAAATTTGTCCAGCCTAACCAACAATGCCACAAAGGCGAAATGAAGTTGATATGATGCCCACTTTCTGTCAACTGATTATGCCTTTGATTTAGAAACAATATTTACCATGTCATTAGCTGTTAGATTCCTCCAGTAATCCCACTAAACAACTCCTATAAAAGCCATTAATCCCACTCCACTTCCCACTCAAACAAGCCATAAAACCAAGCTTATTTTACAAGTAAATACATACAAAAGACAATCACCAAAATGGGAAGTGCCACACTAGCCACTATTTTCACCATTGCAATGATGGTCCTCGTGGCATTCACCAGTTCCGGAACTATGGCTCAAGAGTTTGGAGCAACGCCAGCTCCTTATCCATTAATGGAGAATGCAGGAATGGCATCGCAAGTACCAGTTTTACTTGCAGCCGTTGTGTCTTTCGTGGCTTACCTCTTCTAAGGCTTCAAAGTTTTTTCCATGGTCTTACTATTTATTTTTAACCATTGTTCTCTTAAAAACTAATGTTTCAAACTTGTATTTCTAGAGTTTAACTCTACATTACCTACATTTATTACCAAATTTCTTTTTCGACTTGAGAAGATGGCATATTTGTAGTTTTTATGTTATAATATTGTACTAAACTTTATAAGTAGGCATCTTTTTAAGACATCCATCAACCATGCTGTCCGGAAATTGCCAAAAAAGGGAATACCGTAACCAACTGCAAGAAGGGGATAAGTCTGAACTATCTAAACAGTAATTAAAGAAAAGGCAGATGTTCATACACTAGGTGGATAAAAAGTTACAAACTGCTGAGGTGGTAAACATTCAGTCTGTAGGATAAATAGTATCATCCACAATCAGCACCCTCCCTTCATCTCGCCAGCTCTGCACACAAGAAACTGGTGTGTTAGATTACTGAAGCTTTACATATATGAATTAAAATAATATTAAATTAAGATATATACCTCTAGAAGCAACGTGATCTCTGCCCTCAAGTAAGGTACTGCTGCCCTAGCATTAACCACCTGCTCGATTTCTGCTATTGTTATCTGCTCAAAGCGTTGTTCCTGTCGATGCTGCTCAAATGCAGACCTGAATGCAGCAACCCTACATAACAAAAACAAAAGATCCATTAAAAAAATATGGTTCAACGATGAATAGTGTTTAAAACAATATACAGTGTCGGATCCAGGATTTTCAATGGTATGTAGCACAAAAAAATGCGTGGCTCGCGATGCTTATTTGTTCCTTAAAATCAATGCCAGGTTGCTCAGTTTGAATATCACAATGTAAGTTCATAAACAAAAATAAACTTTGAATGTCTTGAACTCAAATAATCATTTTAGTGTAATCTCGTATTGCGTCACGGAGAATTTAATTTCAATAATCTTTTTATGAATGCAACAAAATAATAAGATACTTTATAAATTAAATCAATTACGAGATCTACCTTCATAAACCCAATTAACCAAAATGGACACTAATGTCACCCATTCCCAGAATGTACTAAGCATGCAAATGGTTTTGCTCTCTTGCACGCCATGTGACATGATGAGGTATGTCCTCCTCCGGATATTCCGGAGGAGACAATCACGATTAGCCTCAAACATTTCTAAGGCAAAACCACTCCATGATGAGAGGAGCTGTCTGCTCATGTGAGCTGTCTGCTCATGTGAGCTGTCTGCTCAGGTGAGCTGTCTGCTCAGGAGAGCTGTCTGCTCAGAAGAGCTGTCTGCTCAGGAGAACAATGCTTGCTCAGGAAGCATAATGAAGGAGCAATGCCTACTGCGGAGCTAGTACACTGGCAACTGACATACGTAGTACGATGATGTACGAGTAGCACAGACGCCTGGCCCACGAACTAACATGGAGACAACTCTGACCCCGAGGACCAGGCCTGGTGCTTATCAGCGCTTTACATGCTGCACCTAGAAGACAACTTAGCTTCCACCAAGGGTTTTGGCATGGAGCTAATCACAGGTAGTATAAAAGGAACTGTTCACACACATGAGCAGGGGAGAGATACACACACACACTCCGCTACAGACTTCTCTCCACCCTTACCTCTCTTTACTTATTACTTATCACTCATACCAAGTACTCATTCTCACACCGGAGCTTGGTCTCGGACTAAAAACCCGGGGCGAGCTAACGGTGTCTTCTCTTATTTTCAGCCTACAAGAAGACGGAGCTACCGCGGAGTCTCCTGAAGCTTAGGGTTGAAGAGCATCTGCGAACATTTGCTCAAACATTGGCGCCATCCGTGGGACCCTTATACCAATCTACTAAGTTCTAAGCAAGGAACGGTTGTATTAGGGATTCTCATCTGAAGGAAGGTAAGAACATGAACGCTGGGATACAAGGGACTAGGAGGACTCCTACGGGAAGACCCTCCGTCTCCTCCGGACTAGTTCATGAAGGACCTTCTTCGACATTCATGAAGCAAAACATCGAGGTGTTAAGGACCGTGATCAAAGAACTTGACAATAAGGGTAAGGAGAAAGCAACTCCCCGTAGACACTCGTGCGGAGGATCATGAAGTGCTAGACCGGAGGAGTCTCAGGAAAGCCCATCAGTGAAGGTCAGAGGATACTCCTCCGATGGATCAAGGCCATGAGAAGTGCCATTCTTCCGATACCCACTCGTTCTATCTCATATATCAGTTGCGGATACTTAGTATATATCTGGGCCTCATGCCTAAACACACGTCATGCATGAAGGAGCACCCTATTAGGATTTCTAGGAGCATGTATAGCTTACACCAATTGGCAAGATGATGTCATCTGGTGGAATAGGAGTGTCTCCTCCCTACTTGTCGCTAGGCTTGACTTAAACTATAAGCTTTTACCATGATCTACAGTTTAAATATAAATGATCTTGTGAAAAGGATTCACATATGGGCGGTCGAATACCTACCTTTAGGAGTATGATCAGTAAAGAGCTAGTATACAAAGGCATAAAAGTGTTCACTTAACAGTTTGTTACGTGATAGCCCTCTGAGCCAGCACCTCTTTAGAACCATGCTCTAGTCATTGACGTATGAATGTCTTATCCCACCATATGGGAGAGAGCTCATAGTTTCTTGTAGAAGCTCTAGCACATGAATGTTGGAACCTTAGCTTTAGGCTAATGAGTAACTATGTGTATCGGATCTGGAGGAAGTATATTTCTTCATTCTTAGAAAACTCCAACCCTCAGCTCCATAGCTTTCCCCACGGTGTAATTTTGAGTCATGAATAATAGCTCTAATCTCATTAGCATGCTCGATCATGAGCTCATCTTAAACGATATGAGCACTACATGTTTCCTCCATCGAAGTAGCCCTGCTACAGCCAGAGGCATCGGAACCTTCCAGAAGAGAAGATAGAGGCTATTCGCTTCTTTTCTGAGTTGGGATCTCCGTTTATGCCCCTGCTGAGGACTATTGCCTTTATTGTATAAATAATGGGAGGAAGCGGAATCTCTGGAACAACCTATGTTTGAGTTGTGTGGTTGAACTTGTTATCACAAAACAATCAACTAACGTCGGATGGTTAGCTACCTCCGTACGAAAAGGGTAACTCCTACTAATGTGTTCCCCATGGTGAAACTGTACCATCGGTGGTTAGGCTGAGCAACCTGTGCTAATTGACTCCGCAGCAAAAGGTCGGGAACACCCACCTTTCCTTTCGCGCGTATAGGCTACCAGGTGACTAGCTACATCGGTAGCGGAATGTACATACACTATAACTACATTCCTGAGTTGGCAAGTTAAGCAACTCAAAGGACTAAGGTCCAGGGCAATGCTCGTGAAGGGCTTGCACCTCGATGCTTAGTAATAACAAAAACATGTGGTTCAGTCCTATATGGAAGGACGCTTCCATAGAGGGACGCCTCCTAAACATCTTAAGGATGAACCACCTTGACTTAGTTTATGCACTTATGATGATCCACATAAGGGATTGACATCCGGAGTGACACTGCAATCTTTGATCGGGCTAAAATTCCAACTAGCTTGTAATGGAAACTAGCTCATAACCTCTTCTGGAGTAGAGGAACAATGTCTCCTCCGGAGTGATGTTATAAACTTTAGTTGTGTGAGCTATCTGGTCAGCTCATGGTCTCCTCCGGAATAGAGAAACAATGTCTTCTCTGGAGTGATGGTACGACCTTTGGTTGAGCAACCTCTACTTAGCTCTAGTAGCTACTCTCCGGTAAGTAGCTACACTTGAGGGAGAGGGTAGCACGAGAGTATCCAAGTGATGCATATATTAAAAGCACCATTATAAGGCGCTACATTGGTATGCGCTGCATATAAGCAGACGCTACGTCAAATATAAAAGTAATACAAAGATATTGATCTAAGTGTTACATCTAAACATGGAATAAGTATGTCGGTACACTAAACCTACAAAATATAAGGGTAAATGCATTATGCCGAACTAGGCATTTTGTCAGCAGATGTTGCTTCATCGGCAGATGCAGGTGCAGCTGCAGCCGTTGCATCTGCAGCCACTCCTGCGGCAGATGCATGTCTAGTGCAATATATGTGGTGTATTTATCTAAGTGTTAGAACATATCGACCTACGGCCGCTGCATCTGCAGCTGCTCCTACTGCAGAGGCATGTCGAGCGCAATATATGTGGTGTATTTGTCTAAGTGTTACAATATATCGACAATACAAATAGTACAATTTAACATTAATGTTGTGTTTGATAAAATATATGAATGACTAGCAAGTGCTACTCCGGGAGACCCCGCTGGTGCAAGGTCAGGTGCTATTCGTGGTAATTGTAGGCACTTCGTATACAAAAAACTAAGGCACTAAAAAACATGGAAATACTAAAACAACACATCGAATGTGTGCATGAAGCCACAGCTCCGGTGGCTACCAAAAGCACGCAAAAGTAAAGGGTCACATCTACCTCCAATCAAAACACTCCGAATGAAACTCTATATAATAGCTGAACAAAACCTTTTGGGGTATGATGGCACCTCTGAGCAAGATCCTTTGGGGTGTGATGGCATATCCGAACGAGATACTTTTGGTTTGTGAAGTACCTCCGAACGAGTAGTTGCGCCGATCGAGAGCTTTAGTCGCGAACTACCCAAGTGCTTCAGGTGAAACCCCTTTTGGGTTAAGAACACTCCGATCGAAACCCTTGGCGTGGCCTCCGACGGAGACCTCCGATCGAGACAACTGTGGTCTACTCTGAACGAAACTATGTTTGCGATGCTACGCGTGACTAAAACTCCAAATAAAAATCCAAGTTTGTGATGCTAGTCGAATAAAAGCTCCGAACAAGTTTGTTTGGCTCATGTCTAAACTCATAGCGCAAATCACCATATTCAGACTCGTCATCCTCGCCAACATGATGGCTGGCATCACCCCCAGTGTCGTTATGGACCTGGTCACCTGTCTCGGCAGCAGGACGAGTATCCCCAGCAGTACCTGTACACATATATGAAAGAAAGAGTAGAAAAAGACTCAATAATTTAAAGACTACATACATATATAAATGGTAAAAGAAGAAATTTACCATGAGCTGCTTCAGTTCCAACCACAGCAGTCTCTGTAGGGGACATATGCTCAGCATGGATCGCATCTGAAAGCCCATCACCTGGAAGGATAATGGTATATGTCACGTTCAATCCAGTTCTCGAATCAAAAGTTCGAAGAGGAACAACGTTTAGGTACTCACCTCCAGGGTTCCCCTCAGCATGCTCAGAGTCATCCACAACAGCACCTGCATCATCATGAAGTGTATCGCCATCAGCTAGCTCATCCCCACTAGGTTGCTCATGAGATCCTGCTCCAGAATGCTCCTCCCCTACTCTGTTTCTCTTGGTCGCGTCGGTGGATCCCTCGGTCCGAGTAGAGGCTTTTCGCTTGGCCGTGTGCTCCTAGCCTTCGCGATCACCTTGGAGTTAGGCTGAGTTGCTGCAAATTCTTCTGGAGTAGGACCAGGAATATCGGTTCCTACCGAAGTGGGTGGTGTAGCTCGATCCACAATCCGCTCCAGGATAGAAGTGGATTGATCATGAAACTCCTCCCTCACTTCAGTACCATCCACGGAAGGCATACACATAAACTCGAAAAGGCTCATAACTGCAAAAGAAGTCTTTGTTAGAAATGCACAAGAAAACAAATTACAATGGGAAAACATTTGGAAAGATAAACATATTCCCCCTGTACCAGTGCCATCAAGGCGTCTAAGCACCGAATCGCATAATGGTAACTTCCATACGCGGCTCAGCCCAGAAAGAACCAACACACCCTCGGGAAGGATACGAAGCCTCACAACATGTTGACTCAACCGAATAACATTGTCCTGAATAAAATCACAAATCAGCAAGTCATCCGTAATAGACGACTCCGGATGTCTCCAAGGCATATAGCGTGGAATAGCCCTCAGGTCTATCAAGAAAAACTTTTCCTTCCAGTCCTTCAAAGAAGACTTACTGTCATCCATGCATACTGGTGCAGGTTGTCTAAGCTTAGCAAAGGAGAACCAATCTCCCTGTTCGGTAAGTGTTTGAAACTTCCGAAACAAGTCAACAGTAGGCTCTATGTTCCGACTTAGGCAAAGGACCTCGAATGTAATTATTCTGTTCAAACCTAAAGGAACTAGCTAGGAGATGTGCACCTTAAAATGTTTAAGAACTGCCAATAGGAAGGAAGAAAAGGGAATCCTAACACCTGAGAAGTCAAGGATCCTAGTGTATATACCAATCGCATTGTCTGGGAGGTCCGACATCCGGAAGGAGGCATCAGGCAAGCGAGGATTTAAGTCTAAGGGAATGTGGTATTTAGTTATCAACTTGTTAAGCTCGGAGCTTCTCAACTTACAAGTATGAATATCCATATCTCGCTTAGCCATAACAAAATAAGGAGTTAATGAATACTGTGGATCGAAGCAAACAATGCTCACCTCCGGACGAGCCAAAAATCCGGACGAAACAACTCCTCGATCAAACCTCTTGAACACCCTACAAAAAAAAAAAAAAAAAAATGGTTGATTTATTAGTCATTAATCAAAACAATTCCCTTCTTTGTTACGGCTACTGTTTACAAGCTAGAGGGGCGAGCAAGCTAGAGGGACGAGCAAGCTAGGGTAAAATCTCAAATAGCTGTGTTGCGCCTATTGGATACATCCGTTGTATCTTTATATGGGAAGTATTAGCTCATATATAAAATAAAACAACAAAGGCATAAAGGAGGTACTTTGCATACTGTTACTTAGAAGTGGATTTTCAAAGCGATTGTTACAACTCTAAGTGATTATTCAAAGTCTACCTAGCTATTCAAGTATTGAGGATAACAATGTCTAACTAGTTATTGTGACCATACGGAAAATTTTACCTCCGATTGAGTCACGAACTGCCGATCGAACCACAAAGCTCCGATCGAGCTTGCAACTCCTAAACTCCGGTCGAGCTTGCCACCACAAAGCTCCGATCGAGCTTGCTACTCCTAAACTACAATCGATCCACAACCACCGATCGAGACACCTCAACCCAACCTCCGATCGAGACTACCAATCAAAACGCTATTACCCACCTTAGATCGAGTCACAATCACTTCGATCAGGTACGATTAAACGTCGAGATAAAAATAAAAATGAAGTGGTGATAACCTCCGATCGAACCACAAAACCTCCGGACACTAACCTCCGATCGACCCCACTTCCCCGCAAGACTCCGATCGATCTGTTTTCTCTAACCTCCGATCGAGCCCACTGCTCCAAACCTCCGATCGAGCCGGCTTCTCCTTGCTTTGGATCGAGTCGCGAGCGGCCGAATAAGACACAGAAACTCCGGACTAGACCTACTCCGGATGAGGTTGACTAGGGGTGAAAGCAAAATCAAAACACAAGTGTGATAGTTGATTGGGATACTTGGCTAAAATCAAGTGGACATGAAGAATGAATGGGACCGAGAATGGTGAAGGTCCAGTAGTTCACTCACTTTGTTTGATTTATTTGTAAGGAATGGATCACACGCAGCTAGCAAGCTAGCAAAGTACTAGCAAAGTACGAAGTTAAAAAGAATAAGTGTGGTAAAGAATGGATACAAGGTCTAGACGAGGTGGGCCAGATTAGCCCATAACATGATACAAGGTCTAGACGAGGTGGATCACACCCAAGTTCACATATATTCTTACTTTTTAGTTTTTGCGCAAATTTTTATGCGGTAAAAGTAATTTTAAAAATATATGTGAGCATTCTCGGGAAAGTGCTACCAGCTTTCGAACTCGAACTGTTAAACAAGCTTTTTTCCTTTTAAGTCTAGTATCAACTCTCTGACAATACATTGATACTAGACTGGGGGACATGATGAGGTATATGGTCCAAAATTATTGGTAGGTTTGAAAAATCTCTTAGCCTCCGGATTAAACACTCGGACATATGAGCAACCTTTCTAATTAAGTTCGGAACTTTGGCATAAGGGCACAGTATCGACACAATCCAAGCGACTAACAACATAAGGAACATCACTTATGGAAGTGGGTTCGGCTCTAGTCTCGACTAAGGGTATATGGCGTACAATTCATAACCAAAATGCGGTGTGAATTACCAAGTGGGAATCGCCAACCGAATCAATATTCTTCTAGTCGCATCCCGAACACTTGTATAGTTAAGGGGATAGTCTCTCATCAATCTCATCACCTCTTTCATTTGATGGCTCACTGGACCCTGCTTTGGAACTTCTCTTAGTCAACCTCCCCTTTTTTGGTGCATCGGAAGGCTCTTGCAGCTTAGTAAAGGTTTTTCGCTTGGCGGCTGCCTTAGCCTTTGCAACCACTCTGTGATCAAGTCAAGTGACAATAATCTTCTCCAAAGTAGGCGCATGAATAGGTGAACCTTCTGGGACAGGTGAAGTAGTATGGTTAGTGACCCACTCTTGTATCGGACTTCGAAAATCAATGGTATTCTTGGAAACCTGTCATCCCTGATCAGACATTCAAACAGATAGACAAAATTCTTGAGATTACCAACTCTTTGGAAATTTTGGCCTCCGAACGAGACAAACATTTTTCTTTTAAGTCTAGTACCAACTCTTTAACAATACATTGATACTAGACTGGGGGACATGATGAGGTATGTCCTCCTCCGGATATTCCGGAGGAGACAATCACGATTAGCCTCAAACATTTCTAAGGCAAAACCACTCCATGATGAGAGGAGCTGTCTGCTCATGTGAGCTGTCTGCTCATGTGAGCTGTCTGCTCAGGTGAGCTGTCTGCTCAGGAGAGCTGTCTGCTCAGAAGAGCTGTCTGCTCAGGAGAACAATGCTTGCTCAGGAAGCATAATGAAGGAGCAATGCCTACTGCGGAGCTAGTACACTGGCAACTGACATACGTAGTACGATGATGTACGAGTAGCACAGACGCCTGGCCCACGAACTAACATGGAGACAACTCTGACCCCGAGGACCAGGCCTGGTGCTTATCAGCGCTTTACATGCTGCACCTAGAAGACAACTTAGCTTCCACCAAGGGTTTTGGCATGGAGCTAATCACAGGTAGTATAAAAGGAACTGTTCACACACATGAGCAGGGGAGAGATACACACACACACTCCGCTACAGACTTCTCTCCACCCTTACCTCTCTTTACTTATTACTTATCACTCATACCAAGTACTCATTCTCACACCGGAGCTTGGTCTCGGACTAAAAACCCGGGGCGAGCTAACGGTGTCTTCTCTTATTTTCAGCCTACAAGAAGACGGAGCTACCGCGGAGTCTCCTGAAGCTTAGGGTTGAAGAGCATCTGCGAACATTTGCTCAAACATGACACATGTCCCATTTTAATTGGTTCAATAAATAAACAAATGTATAAGAGAAAAGCACAAAGCGTGCAAACGTTTTGATCTCCTTCCAGAATTTGCACGTACAAAAATCCTTCCACTACTTTGAACGTCAATATGAATTAATGAAAAAAAAATAGTCAATGCTTAATAAAAAAGAAAAAATATTACTTCCCAACGTCAAAACATTTTGTTATTTAATTTTACTATCTAAATTAAACATGGCGTGCAAAATGTTTGGAGAGCAAATGGTTTTGCACGTAATGCCAAATGTCAGCTTATAATTCAATCTTAATTTCATAAAAATACACGTGTAGTAATCACAATTTAGCGTGCAAATGATCATGGCTGGTAAAACTTATTTGCGCGTATAGTAGATTTTGGTAACATAGATATATAATTATATATGTGTTTATTCCGGAAATTCCTCTTATATATTTTATATAATACAATTTTTGTAACTAATTGGCTACAATTATTCATAAAAAATACACTAGCAATGAATCAGGACCCACATAAAAAAATTAGGACCCACAAAAAAAATCAGGACCCAAATTTATAACATAAAATTAGATAATTAAATACAAAAAATTTTAGCTAATATATTCCTATCTATTTCCCTTATTATAACTGAAGGGTAAAAGTCAAAAATGGTAAACAAGCTTTTTTATATGTACCAATATGATAAACATGGTCATTTATGTACGAATATGGTAAACCAAAGTTGAAATTATGTACAATAATGGGTAATTCTTCATATTTTCATCTCTTACATTTGCATCGTTAGTCCTTTATACTAACGACCGTTAGTTCAGTTAGCTAAGTCCAATTGCAAAGTGGCAATGTTAGTCGTTTAAACTAACGGTCCGTTTGCAACATTAGTCCGAAAAAAAATTCTAAAATAAAAAATTTCTAAAAAAATTCAAAAAAAAATTTCCCGAAAAAAAAATTCGAAAATTTAGAATTTTTTTTTAGAAAAAAAATTAGAAAAATTTTTTCTAAATTTTTTTTTTCTGAAAAAAAGTTTTTTTTTTTTTTTTTTAATTTCGATTTTTTTTTCTGAAAAAAGTTTTCGACAAAAAAAAAAATTTTTTAGAAAAAAAATTTTCCAATTTTTTTTTTCGGAAAAAAAGTTTTTCGACAAAAAACAACTTTTTTATAAATTTTTTTTTCGGAAAAAAAGTTTTTCTGACAAAAATACATTTTTTAGAAAAAAATTTTAGAAATTTTTTTTTCTTAAAAATGTTTTCGACAAAAAAAAATTTTTTTAGAATTTTTTTTTCAGAAAAAAAATTTAGAATTTTTTTTTTTTTTTTAAATTTCGAATTTTTTTTCGGGAAAAAAGTTTTTCGACAAATAAAATTATTTTAGAAATTTTTATTTTAGAATTTTTTTTTTCGAACTAATGTTGCAAACGGACCGTTAGTGTAAAGGACTAACATTGCCATTTTGCAATTGGACTTAGCTAACTGAACTAACGGTCGTTAGTATAAAGGACTAACGATGCAAATGTAAGAGATGAAGATATGAAGAATTACCTATTATTGTACATAATTTCAACTTTGGTTTAGCATATTGATAAATAAATGACCATGTTTATCATATTGGTACATATGAGAGAAAGCTTGTTTACCCATAACTGAAATACGTTTATTGGCCTACCCATTTTTTTTTTTTTTTGAAAGGTGAATTTTTTTGAAACTTCGTGTCGCGATTCGACAGCGGGAGGTCTAGCTTACGTTGTCTTAACCGGGCCCGCGCTAGAGAGCTCCCTCGAAGTGGAAAGCCTTGTTCAAATACCCAATGGGGAGAGAACCCTCTACTAATCCGTCCGAAGGCACGACGATTAATAGGGGTAAACCCTACCCCCTCAGACTTCTCAAGCCAAGCCCTCATAGAAGGACTTCCTAATATCTCAAAGATGGCCTGAGTGGGGTTTGAACTTGAGACCTCACGGTCACCAAGCCAAAATCCTACCACTGATTAGCCATACCACTTAGACTTTTCGTCTTCATCTTAAAATTCAACCACAAGGAAAAAAATTTATGGTCTATTAATTCTATGTATTTTAGTTCTATTTACTACATGTTCATAATCAATGAAAAGGCGGGTAGATCAACAATTCTAAAAAACTGATTTTTTATATAAAAGTTTACAGCTCGCCGCCGGGATTTTTCGTGGCCAAGCACTAGATAGAAATAGAAAACAGTACACACCTCTCGGCGGAGATAGTTGGTGCCGCCACAGGTTCATCTACTTCCACTGCTTCAAATTTTGTGACATCTATTGGCCCAATACTATCAAATAATGCACCAAGAGAAGTGGGATCAGTCAAATCTTTCCAGAGGCTGTCAAAACTATCCCAAATAGGATCAGCCATTATAGTTTTGTGTTTCTGTGTTATTCTGTTTTGACTTTTCCTGGGTTGAGTTCTGGCAGTTACTGCTTACTTCTCTAGTGTCTTTTGAGAGGGGGACAATGTGAATGAGATGTCATATATATATAGTAGGGGTGGGTTATAAGTACCGGGGTCTAAAATTTAACCAAACCGGGTCTACTACCTAGAAAGTCAAAGGGCTCTTTCTTTTATGTTGGATAGCGACGTGTTCCTCCTTTTGTGTAAAAAGGGTGAGATATTTGTGTAAAGGGGCACGTGTTCCTCCTTTTGTTGGATAGCGAGCGAACAAAAAAAAAAAAAAAAAAAATCAAGCAAAAGAAATAAAAAAAGTTGGATAGCGATGGATAGCGAACAAAAAAAAAAAAAAAAAAAAAAAAACATCAAGCAAAAGAAATAAAAAAATGAAGGAGCACGTTAAATATTGCTACATTAAATAACTACAACAACAACTGTTATTATTAAATTGAACGACAACGTCAACACATTATTTCAAAACAACAAATATGAAGATTATTCATTTCATTTAAAACAACAACATCTACGACATATGAAGATTATTCATATTATTTAAAAGATCATGAAGCCTTGCACTCGACTGACAAGCGTGATCCTCAGGATTCCTTGCCAATTCTAACTCCATCTCCAGCGTCTTTATTCTTGTCATCAACAGCTTGTTTCTTGCTTCAAGCTGGTCAATCTTATTAGCGTTAGCAACGCAGTCTGAGCACTGCGTTGAAGAAGAGGCTCGACTAAAGTGCCTCCTTTGAAACTCATCCTTCCACATAAAGTACCGACAACCATAGTCATCTGTTCCTGGCTGTTACATGTTAAGAAAATAATAAGAAATGTATTATTAACAAACAAATAATTTACATAACTAAGCAAACATATGATTACTTACCACTGAAAGAGGACATGCGTAATACGGTTGACCATAACTATGTTCATTAACAAACAAATAATTTACATAACTAAGCAAACATATGATTACTTACCACTGAAAGAGGACATGCGTAATACGGTTGACCATAACTATGTTCTTGACGGGATATCCTCTCTTTAATGAATCCGTTCTTACAGCGACACATGTAAGGAGTATTTTGTTCCACCTGGCCAAATAATTAATTCAAATGATACAAACAGTTATTTACAACATAAACATAAATAAGTAATGTATTGTTAATTTAAACAATACAAGATAGGGTGTTCACAAATAATCGGATAGAAAGACTAAGCTTGTTATATATATTATTTACAACATTAATCATTTACATTAATCGATGACTATATAATGATTCCCACTCGGATGCAGCTTCGGATCTGTGCCTCCTCCATTGTGGGTGAAGATACGGAAGTGGAGAATGTTCGTCTAGCGTCAGAACAATGAAATGACCTACTTCGCCCCCCACACGGCCTATCACAAGGGGGTCAGTTCTTTGTGAGAAGTCTGGACCACTAAGAAGCGGAAAACATATATTCCAACCCCCCATAGATATAAATGCAACGGGTCGTCTAATCAGTTCTGCAATAATCAACCCCGTGTTTGTCATTTCCATGTAGCGATCAGGCGGTGCACTTCCATCTCCGAACCAGTCTATTGTATAGCGAATAAGGTTAAAAACATCTATCCCCCACAAACCCATGTACAACTGCCAATATTGGTCCATTTGTTGCAATAACATCTGCCTAACTTGGGGCCAACGATGTTGTTGTCCCCACTCACCATGGGCCACGCACCGAAACCCACAATTTCCGTCACCCACCACATTATATATACTAGTGATGTATGGATGCCAAATGGGTGGAAGCATACGCATAAACATACTTTGTTGATCACTAGGACCCGTGAAAGAACTATGTCGGGCAGGTTCTTTGTTGAAGTTCGGGACTTGCGTAGATCTACAATTGGTACTTCTTCGATGATCTACAATTGGTACTTCATCCAAGTCCGGGAAATCATTCAAGTCGGGGAAATCATTCAGGTCCGGGACTTGTGAAGCCTTGCCCTTTTGGTCCTTTGCGCTTGGACGTCCACGGGTATTTATCTTGACAGCAGGTTCTTTTGTGGCAACAGATTCAGGGTGCATTATCTCTTTCAACTTCGTTATCATATTTTTCCTGACAAACGGCGAAGCTTTGCTAACCTTATCCGTGAATTGTCGGATGTCATTTTGAAACGAAGCATCATCATCATCATCATCATCATCATCATCATCATCATCATCATCATCTTCAGGCGGTGGCCTATTGATAACAGGCCACGGAACAGACAATGTTCTCCAGAAAATAGGAATTGATTCGAGTGGAATGGATTGTCCTGAATTCAATAAAAGTGACTTATATAAGTTACAGATATTAATGGGAAAAACAACTTGATAGTTATAGAACTCCAATATACTTACCATGACATCTGTAGACATGCATCATATGAAAGCATGGTAGTCCGTATGTTGCACTGAACTCATGGCAACATTCGTCTGGGGTGATCCGCCGTCGGAGTTCTTTGAACATGAGATCGCAAGCATGATGGGAAACTTTATACAGCAATTCTTGAAATAGTGGTATATCACATTTAAGTTGTAGCTCGTTCATGCTTCTATTAAAACTCTCTTTTATCCCATTTTCTTGCGAAATGAGAATCTTATCGACCATCATCAATAGCCTGTCTAATTTGGACTGTGAGCCGTCCAAATAACATTTCAACAACGAGTGGTGAGCCTCGACTCTGCACGTTGTTGTCTGGCCGTATGAGCAATAAGCATTGGTAATATAGCAGACAAACTTATCTGCGTAATCTTGCAGCCACTTATCCATATACGCTTTTATAACTGAAAAAACAATGAATTAATAAAAGGTTATTCGGGTGCTTAGTTATTCAGGTGCTTATTTATTTAAAAACAATGAATTAATAAAAGTACCCGGTTTGTCGAGCAATCGCCGTTGTAGGCGGGTGTAACGTTGCTCGAACTCTCCCCGTGTCGGAGATTTAATCATCCAATCCCAGCTACCCTTAATGCGCTCATACTCATCTCCACTACATCTGGGCGAGCAATACTTATGAATATTTTGATTTATATGCCATAGACAGAGTAAGTGGTGAGCGTTAGGAAATTCTCTTTCTACTGCCCTAACCAACGCTAAATCTCTGTCAGTGACAATCACACGTGGGTAATGTCTTTCATCTATCACTTGCTTCACTTTTTCCAATACCCAGGTATAATTCTTATTTTGTTCACTGCTCACAAAGCTATACGCCATTGAAAATGTTTTATTCGTTGAAGTAACTCCAACAATTTCACACAACGGCAATTTGAACTTTGTGGTATTATACGTGGAGTCCATCAGCATGATTTCTGGGAATGTGCACCATAAAGCATACGAAGTGGGGTGCAAAAAAAAAAGCTCTTCAAGCTCGTTGGTATGCTCATTTACCCTCGAGTACCATGTATACCCTGAATCCGTCAAATGCGAGTAAAGAACTTGAATTGGAGTTCTATTACCCACTCTGGCTCTCCGGAGCTTATCTTGTGCGTTATATATGGTTCTGAGGCTAGACACGTTATTTGGATTACGACTCTTTATTGTTGAAAGTATATTCACCGGTCGTAGGTTACATTGTGTCAACTCGTCGACCAACCCCAACTCATCATTCACTAGTCGCATTGCAAATGGAACACCATGCAACGACTCTAGCATAACATGATTATGCGTATCATCTGTCACCCTTAAAACCCAATAATTCCTTGTTCGATGATATTTCGCTACTAATCTGAATGGACATTCGGTTTTAACTGTTTTGGTTTTCCGCTTTCCTATACCTTGAGGTGTATACTTCCCACCCTTTGTACACTTGTAATGAATATCGTTCATCTGACCGAACAGTGATCTGGTTCTATTTTTAACAACTACAAAACCGAGCCCCCGGGCTATATTTTGCACCCACTCAGTCATTTGCTCGTGAGAATCGAAAACCTGATAATACATTTTAAACAAATAATTTATACAAGTAACTTTTACATTTAACAAATTTACAAATTTTATACATTTTACATTCTAAACATTTTACATTTTACACATTTTACATTTATAAATTTTTACATTTATACATTTTACATTAATACAATTTATATTTACATTTTATATTTACATTTTATACTTTACAAAAAAAAAAAAAAAAAAAAAAAAAAAAAAAAAAAACAAAACGCGTATAACCCCACCCACCCACCCCTAAACACACACACACACACACGTTATATCTCTTTCTTTCTTTCTTCTTCTCTCATCTTTTCTGGGTAAAATCTCACAATAATCTTACTAGTTTCGTTGTGATTACGTTTATTTTAGGTGTTAATTTGATAGATTTACATGTTATTTAAAAAACACCCAAATTTTTTTTTTCTTCTTATTCTGTCATGTTTTCTGGGTAAAATCTTACTAGTTTCTTTAGATTTTTTATGTTTTCGTAGTGATTACGTTTATTTTAGTGTTAATTGTATGTTAATTTACCAGATTTATGTTTTTTTTTTTATTCGTATAAGTTTTAAAAATTAGGGTTTCTGGGTATATTTGGGGGTTTTGGGTGTTTATGTGTTATTGAGTGTTATTGATTGTTATTGAGTGTTAATTGTATGTTAATTGACCAGATCTATGTTTTTTTTTGATTCGTATAACTTTTAAAAATTAGGGTTTCTGGGTATATTTGGGGGTTTTGGGTGTTTATGTGTTACTGAGTGTTATTGAGTGTTAATTGGATGTTAATTGACCAGATCTATGTTTTTTTTTTATTCGTATAATTTTTAAAAATTAGGGTTTCTGGGTATATTTGGGGGTTTTGGGTGTTTATGTGTTATTGAGTGTTATTGATTGTTATTGAGTGTTAATTGTATGTTAATTGACCAGATCTATGTTTTTTTTTTGATTCGTATAAGTTTTAAAAATTAGGGTTTCTGGGTATATTTGGGTGTTTATGTGTTATTGAGTGTTATTGATTGTTATTGAGTGTTAATTGTATGTTAATTGACCAGATCTATGTTTTTTTTTTGATTCGTATAAGTTTTAGAAATTAGGGTTTCTGGGTATATTTGGGGGTTTTGGGTGTTTATGTGTTATTGATTGTTATTGAGTGTTAATTGTATGTTAATTGACCAGATCTATGTTTTTTTTTTGATTCGTATAAGTTTTAAAAATTAGGGTTTCTGGGTATATTTGGGGGTTTTGGGTGTTTATGTGTTATTGAGTGTTATTGATTGTTAATTGTATGTTAATTGACCAGATCTATGTTTTTTTTTTATTCGTATAAGTTTTAAAAATTAGGGTTTCTGGGTATATTTGGGGGTTTTGGGTGTTTATGTGTTATTGAGTGTTATTGATTGTTATTGAGTGTTAAAAAAAGAGCTGTGTGGTTTCATGGCTTGTGATAAAAAAAAGAGCTTATGTGCTTATTGCACACAGGCTCAGGTCGACCAGATCTATGATTTTGATGGTTATGTGAAATTGCCTGAGTTGTGTGGGTGCAAACGGGTAGGTTAACACCTTGATCTGCCACCTTTGAGTGGTATGAAAACCTGCTCTGGCCTACCCCAGTCCACAGACTCTGTGTGGTTTCATGGCTTGTGATAAAAAAGAGCTTATGTGCTTATTGCACACAGGCTCAGGTCGACCAGATCTATGATTTTGATGGTTATGTGAAATTGCCTGAGTTGTGTGGGTGCAAACGGGTAGGTTAACACCTTGATCTGCCACCTTTGAGTGGTATGAAAACCTGCTCTGGCCTACCCCAGTCCACAGACTCTGTGTGGTTTCATGGCTTGTGATAAAAAAGAGCTTATGTGCTTATTGCACACAAGCTCAGGTTAGACCCCGTTATCATATACTTTACGGGTTGGGTTATATTTACCGTGTCTATTTTTTTAGATTTACCGTGTGATGAAACTGCTTATGTAACAGAAAATAAATAACAAACTGCTTATATGCTTGATAAGCAGTTTGTTGTTTTAAGCTGATTTGATACTTGTTTTTTTTTTTAAAAAAAAAACTGAGATAAGGCAATGATGATTTAAAAAAAATGATTTTGGCATGGCATTTCCGAATGGACGGCAAAAAAAACTTATTTTTGCAACCTTCGATGTTGCAGCCATATATGATATGCTAATATGTGAAACAAGTTATAATCTGAGCCTATGTTATCTCTAACTTATTAATGTGTAAATTGATACCTGTTCTGTGTAAAATGGTGATCGAGACATATCGGCAGCCAATGCAAATTGTTGTTTCTTTGTGGCTTGTTTAACCCCCTTGCTTGTTTAACCCCCCTAGTACTAAACTAAAAAAATAGCCCCGGTGCTTATTACCCACCCCTATCTTCTGTAACTTGTTGAAAGTTGTGGAAACTGCACTTGTTGTAACTTGTTTGGTGGTGAGAGTTACTTTGTGATACTGGTGATGAGAGTTGCTTTGTTTGTGATACTGATGAGAGTTGCTTTGTTTGTGATACTGGTGATGAGAGTTGCTTTGTTTGTGATACTGATGAGAGTTGCTTTGTTTGTGATACTGGTGGTGAGATTGCTTTGTGGTGAGGCTCAATATATCACGAGCCTTTGTTGTACCTAACACTTACCCAACTTGGTCTTGTGATTTTGTGAGCTGGTTTGCAGGCTTTTGTGAGAATCTGGACTGTTGAGCATAGTATTTGTGTTGCTTTTGTGAGAATCTTGTGAGCTTGTTGTGTGTCTGGTTTGCAGGCTTTTGTGAGAATCTGGACTATTGAGCATAGTATTTGTGTTGCTTTTGTGTTGAATCTGCTGTGCATTCTGAAAGGATGGCAAAGTGATTTTTATCACTTTCGCAACCTTCAACTCCGAGCCTTGCTAAGAATCTGCAGTTTGGTCAAAATAATTTTTTAAAAGGCGATGACGATTGGTTTCTAGAAACCGAAAGGATGGCAAAGTGATTTTTATCACTTTCGCAACCTTCAACTCCGAGCCTTAGTAAAAATCTGCAGTTTGTGATGTGTTTGTGTGAATCTGCAGTTGGACAATAATTTGGACATAAACTTTGTGCTTGTGATGTGTTTGTGTGAATCTGCAGTTTGGCGATGACGAAACACCATATCCGAGCCTTACTTTGTGTTGTGTTTGTGTGAGTTTGCAGCTGGACATAATCTTGGACCCATTGGACATAAACTTGGACCCATTGGACAAAAACTTAAAAACTTATAAAAAAAAAAAAAAAACTTAAAAGAACTGGGAAAAAAAAAAAGTAAGGATTTGTTAGTATAACTTTTAAAAAAAAAAGTTAAAAAAAAAAAAGTTAAAAAAAAAAAAAAAAAAAAAAAAAAAAAAAAAAAAAAAAAAAAAAACAAAATCTGACATGAACAGTAGTCTATGGGAGGAGTGGTCCCTCCTAGACCCATAGACTACGGTTTTGTTAGTATGCCCCTAGTAGTATATAGACTAACCGGACCAAAATCACAATCGGACTTCGCCATATCGATCCTATAATATAAAAAGATGAGACTAGTCTCACAAACTTAAAAAGTACGGAGTAGTAGTTTTTTATTAAAAAAATGAAGAAAAAAAAAAACAAAACAAAAAAAAAAGCTACACCATTTAAGTAGGGGTGTTCAGTGTTTGGTTTGACACCCAACAACCCGAAATATAAACCGGACCGAAACCGAATAAAACCAAACCGAAATTTTTAATTGGTGTATGGTTTGGTTCAAAACCAAACCGAAGTATTTAATTGGTGTTTTGTTTCATTTTGGGTTTGACAAATACATAACCAAACCAAACCGAAAAAACCGAATATATATATATATATATATATATATATATATATATATATATATATATATATATATTATATATATATATAGTGAGACTTTCTTGCGAGAACCATTTTATCTGCGAGAACTGAGAGAACCACCAAAAACATATATGCACGCCTTCAATAATTGTATTTTTTCACATATGTTCTAAAAACAACATATATGTTTTTTTAAAAACATAGTTGTTCTAAAGAATTTGATAAGAAATTGGAAATACAACATTTTTCTTTAAAGGTGTGCATGTATGTTCTTATAAGGCGTGCAACGACAATATTGCGGCCTTGTGTAAGGTTTTTGTGAAAAAAGAGGATGAGTTCATGATGATATTGAAGAACATAGGTGGATACTTACGATTATTGATGATTTGCATGTATTTTTATTTTATTTTAAAAGGCGTGCTTGTATGTTTTTTGTGGTTCTCTCAGTTCTCGCAGATAAAATGGTTCTCGTAAGAAAGTCCCCCTATATATATATATATATATATATATCCACACAAGAAAGTTTTAATTATATATCTATCCACACAAAAAAGTTGTTCCGAAATCTTTTGGTTTCTTAAACTTTTGTTTTGTTGATTTAATTAAGCACTTTATGAGACCTTTTGATTTGGTAATTTTATTTGAACTTTTATGTTTTTATTTGTGACTTTTAGATTATATTTTGAAGTTTACTTGAATTTGGTTTTCTTGGTTTTAACCGAAACCAAACTGAATTCTAATTTGGTGTATGGTTTGGTTTTATCCATTCTATAATTGGTTTGGTTTGGTTTTGGTTTTGACTTTTAAAATTTTCAAACCGATTAACCCGAACCATACAAACCACGAAACCGAAAACCGAACCGATGAACACCCCTACGTTTAAGTGTCAGTAAATGTGCAAGCATAAGAGAATTCGGTAAAGACCAACGAAAAAAAAAAAAAAAAAAAAGTGTATTCTAATTCTAAGTTAGTTCATGGAACCAGGAATGCGTGGACTTAACGACAAGACTCTGTAGGACCTTTGCTTAATATGCCTTTTGTTTACGACGAATAGGAGTAGGTTATTTTCAGATTTACATAAGATGGTAATTCGTCAAATTAGAATCGAATCTAATATGTGCATCCTAAATTTACTTCTCTTTGGCATTCGGTAGGGTTGTTGAGTCAACTAAAACCCCCAAACACTACAAGATAATGGTTTAGTGACATATGTAATAGTGTCATGTACACTTGTTAGGAGAGCACATCTTACTTTTTACCACGATTTTCTAAAATGTTATTTAAATTAACATTTAGTGACCGCCTGAATTTTTGTACTAAGTAGTCGTGACGAGCTTTCAACAGTTAGTGACGAATTTTGTCTCGTCACTAAATCTATTCTATCTTGTAGTGATTTTTACCCACATTTCATGCGAGGTGTGAGTGTGACACAAATATATATTTTACTTGCGGTGAAAGTAACATATGTGTATAGCTTTTTAGTCCATTTGATAAGATACAGATATAACTCACACCTTCTCATTCTTGGTAATATATGTCCCCATTATCCTCAAAAAGATTGTTTGTAAATGGTATTGGAATCGGATTTGGATTTGGGAAAGGTACGAAGGAAAAATAAGAGAAAGAAAATGTAAGATCATATTAAAATATAAATTAAATATAAGTTGGTATATATTAAAAAAATATTATTTGTAAGATAAAAAAAAAAAGAGAAAAAGTACATTTAAAAAGAAAAGTGCAAAAATATGTGGCTTACATTTATTTAGACATGGGACCTATCAGTGATTCTTATACTTTTCATTTGATACCTACCAATTATGAGTGGAATGAGTTTTTGTTAGTTTTATTATGTTTGGTGTTCCCAGAACAGGGTAAAGATAATCAATCAAGGTACCGGATATTCACTTGAAATCGTGTAATCACTTTTCAATAGAAACTATTCGACCCTATGCCTAGGTTACACGAATATCTCTATGGGATAAGACCAAGTGATGTTCTTGTTTTAGGCACAAATCAAGAACCAAATCGTATTCAAGTGTTTAGGGTTTCTGTGTTGTATATCCATGCAGTAAAGTTATGATCTCTATTTATAATAGAGATTACTCAAACCCTAGCCCATGGAATTATGAATAATTAACGGCCCATTAATTATACCATAACAGTTTCCATAATATCAGGGATCAGTGGTTTAAACGAGCAGTACAAACTGTTAAGTCCAGCAGTACTAACTGATCTGGTAGTCTTAACACTAGCAGTAGAAACTGGTAGTCTTAACACTAGCAGTAGAAACTGCTGCTTCAGCAGTAGAATATTAATACTAGCAGCAGAATGATCTGCATCAGCAGTATTATGAATAATACTAGCAGCAGAATCACAAACCACTTAATTGAGTCAGGGTAAACAGTGACCTGATGGGTGTACACTCCGTACCTCCAAGCCCATTACCAGGTGTGAATTAATCCCTCAAGTGCACTAAATTTTCCAACAATCCTCCCCAAATTTAGTTCACTTCCTTTGCATGAAAAATAAACAATAAACAAACATGTGCATAAATGAAAATATCTTGAAGATTGAATTCTCATCTTAGTACATTACACGTTCAAATATTCGAGAATCAGGGTGTTCTAAGAATTGAACCCTTCAACCCATTTGAATACCTGAAGATAAAATACACACAATATTTTCAAACACTTAAATACTCCTGACACTATACAAGCCATGTGTCCATATCCAATTCATAAATGTTGTAAAAGCTAAAAGTCCAAAGCTTCCTGAAGCGGCAAAACTTTAACATTTACATAGGTGGTTCATCTTTATTCATGCTCCTGCTAAGCACTTTTTCAAAGAAAATTAACCATTGAGAAGTAAAGACTTCATCCTCCTTTTCAACAGGTTCTGAGCACAACCTTGGGATGAAAATAATCATGTGCTCCAGTCCACTAAATGTTCAGCTTTCCACATTGAACTCAGCTCCCAAGTTTCCTCAGGAGAGAGTTGGGTGTCTTAGCATTCAATGACTAAGTTGGACTTAAACCCATCCCTTTAGCAGACTTTAAAACCAAGTCTCTAGCCAAACCCTTCGTCAAGTGATCAGCTAAGTTTTGTTGAGATCTAACAAACTCTATAGATACCACCCCATTCATGATAAGCTCACGAATCATGCTATGTCTGACACCTAAGTGTCTAGACTTCCCATTGTACATTTGGCTATAAGCCTTTGCCAATGTAGCAGCACTATCACAACGGATAGAAATAGGTGCTATAGGTTTAGGCCACAATGGAATCTCAAGAAGCAAGTTTTTCAACCATTCAGCTTCTTTACTAGCAGCAGCTAAGGCCACAAATTCAAATTCCATGGTTGAACTGGTGATGCAAGTTTGCTTCTTGGATGCCCAAGAAATTGCACCTCCACCAAGTAGGAATACCCAGCCACTAGTAGACGAATTGTCTTCAGTGTTACTGATCCAACTTGCATCAGTGTACCCTTCTAATACAGAAGGATAACCAGTATATGAGAGACTATAATCCATAGTTCTCTTCAAATACTTCAGTACCCTCTGAATTGCTTGCCAATGATGAGCACTAGGATTACTAGTATATCTGCTTAATTTTCCCACAGCAAATGCAATATCAGGCCTTGTACAAGTCATGGCATACATTAGGCAACCAATCACCCTAGAATACTCAAGTTGAGATACAGCTTTACCAGTATTAGGTAAAAGCTTCTCACTTGTATCCATATGAGTACTCACTGGAGTACAATCAAAGTAATTAAATTTCCTCAACACCTTCTCAATGTAATGAGACTGAGAGATAGAAATCTTGTTACTTTCATGTTTAATCCTTATACCAAGGATAACATCAGCCTTCCCCATATCCTTCATGGAGAACCTTGATGACAAAAATTCCTTTGTTAGGTCAACTTGATTTTGGTCAGTGCCAAAGATCAACATGTCATCAACATATAGACAAATGATGACTCCTTTACCAGATTCATCAAATTTGCTATATACACATTTGTCAGACTGGTTAAGTGAATAACCACTAGACAAAACCACTTCATCAAATTTTTGATGCCATTGCTTAGGTGTCTGTTTTAGTCCATATAAGGACTTAATCAGTTTGCACACCTTGTTTTCATTGCCAGGCATGATGAAGCCCTGAGGTTGGTTCATGTAAACCTCCTCATCCAATTCACCATTCAAGAATGCTGTCTTCACATTCATCTGATGTATAATCATATTGTGAATAGATGCCAAGGCAATCAGCAATCTTATGGTACTGATACGAGCCACAGGGGCATAAGTATCAAAATAGTCTATTCCTGACTTTTGTTTAAAGCCTTGAATGACTAGTCTAGCCTTGAACTTTTCAATAGTTCCATCTACCTTCATTTTCTTTTTGAAAATCCATTTGCAACCAGGTTCTCGGGTTATCGAGGGCTCGAGCTCCCCGTCGTTCCCAATCTCCCGTCGGGTCAAGTTCTGCCAAGTGTTGTTGCCTATGATGGAGTCCATCTCATCATTTATTGTCTCTTTCCAGAAAGCAACATCCTAGGACTTCATTGCTTCATCAAATGTTTTGGGATCATCCTAAACATTAAAGCAATAGGAGTGTTGGTCAGAGACCTCATCCCTTGTTCCTTCAATTAAGTATAATTGAAACTCAGGTCCAAATGTATTTGGAGTCCTGACCCTTTTGCTCCTTCTGAGCTCAGGTTCAAATTGTTGTTCCACAACCTCATCAAAGATCTCAGATACACCAACATCATCAGTTCCATTAGGAATCCTCTGACTTGGTCTAGGGACTGATGAGAATCTATTCTCATCAAAGATTGCATCCCTTGATTCAATTATTGAGTTAATTGAAACAGATTCATTATGTTCAATAACATAGAACCTATATGTCTTGGAATGCTCAGCATATCCAACAAAGATGCATTCAATGCCTCTTTCACCCAAAGTTTTCAATTTTAGATCAGGGAGTCTTACAACAGCCCTACAACCCCATACCCTGAGATAATTCAGGTTGGGTTTCTTTTTAGTCCAGAGTTCATAAGGGGTTATCTTGTTCCTTTTGTTGGGAACCCTATTTAACAAATAGCAAGCTGTTAACATAGCTTCACCCCAGAACCCTTGACTCAGTCCTGAATAGGACAACATGGAATTAACCATCTCCTTTATCACTCGATTTTTCCTTTCAGAAATACCATTTTGCTGAGGAGTATAGGGGGCAGTCGTTTCATGGATTATACCAACAGACTGAAAATACAGAGTATCCATGTACTCACCTCCCCTATCAGTCCATAATCTCTTGATCAGGGACTCTTGTTGCAGTTCAACTTCAGTTTTAAATACTTTAAATTTATCTAATGCTTCATCCTTAGTATGCAATAAATAAACATAACAATACCTAGAAGTATCATCAATAAAAGTCACAAAGTATTTCTTATTCCCTAAAGAGGGAGTAGCATGTAAATCACATAAGTCACTATGAATCAGTTCCAACACATTAGTTTCACGTTTTACACTTTGAAATGGTTTCTTAGTTATCTTGTTCATCATACAAGTTTTACACTTTTCAGTGTCCATGTCAAATGCTAGGATTAACCCATCCTTAGACATATCTTGCATCCTTTTAAAGTAAACATGACCAAGTCTAGCATGCCAAAGGGTTGAATCATAAAACTTAGATGTCGACATAAAAGCAGAATCAATCATATCATGAACAATATTAAGTCTAAACATTTGATTACATAAATAACCAAAACCAATAAACACACCATGTTTAGATAACACAAATTTATTAGATTCAATAACTTGTTTGTAACCACAATTATTCAAAATACTACTAGAAACCAAGTTCTTCCTAATATCAAGAACATGTAAAACATTAAACAAAGAAACAATCTTTCCAGAACTAAACTTCAAATCAACACATCCTCTTCCATGCACTAGGGTTGTTGACTCATTTCCCATATGAAGAATAGAACCATCATTCATTGACTCGTAGGTCTTGAACCAGCTTCTATCTTTACACACATGGATTGTTGCTCCAGAGTCAACCCACCACGCAACATCATCATCCTGCACAAAGTACAATTCAGATATATATGTAACATAATAAATCTCAAAAGACTTATTAAATATATTCTGACCTTTCAGGGAATTGGTGTTACCATTCCCAGATCCACTCATTCCTGATCCATTGGTTTTATTGCCAATCTTAACACCTTTACAATCCTTCCTGAAGTGTCCAGTTTTACCACACTTCCAACAAGTAGCTTTTGACTTCTTGTTAGGATCAGTTTTGGTGTTATCCTAATGCTTACGTTTGCCCTTGTTGTCATTGTTCCTGGAGGAGTTGTTATGCTCCACCAAATTGACAACTGATGGACCAGCAGCATTGCTGCTCTTTGGCTTGTCACTTTCATGCGCCTTGAGTGATTCCTCAATGCGCAAATGACTGCCCAACTCAACAAGAGTTAACTCCTCCTTCTTATGCTTTAGCATATGCTTGAAATCTTTCCAAGAAGGAGGTAATTTATCGATGATACAAGAGACTGAAATAGCCTCGTCCATGTTCATCTTGTGTTGTGTGAATCGGCCAAGTATACTAAGAAGTTCATTGTATTGTTCCATGACAGGTATAGAATCGACCATTTTGTAATTGTTAAAATTACTTACAAGGAACTTCTTACTTGATGCATCCTCAGCCATATATTTGGCTTCCAAGGAATCCCACAGTTCTCGAGAAGATTCAACATTCTGATAAATGTCAAAGAGAGTATCAGACATACCATTGAGAATTAATCCTCTGCAGATGTAGTCATCATTCTCCCATTTGCTTCTGCTCCTTATCTGTTCCATCGTAGCATCATCCCCATGATCTTCAGGAATGGTTGTGGTCAGAACATACACCACATTCATGCTTGAAAACAAGAATTGCATCTTCTTTTGCCATCTTCTGAAATCGACACCTTCAAACTTTTCTAGTTTGGAAAAGTTAGCAGCCATATGCCTCATAGCAGCAGCCATTGATTATCACTAAATAGTTTCTATTGATTGTTAGTTTTTTTGTGTTTGGTGTTCCCAGAACAGGGTAAAGATAATCAATCAAGGTACCGGATATTCACTTGAAATCGTGTAATCACTTTCCAATAGAAACTATTCGACCCTATGCCTAGGTTACACGAATATCTCTATGGGATAAGACCAAGTGATGTTCTTGTTTTAGGCACAAATCAAGAACCAAATCGTATTCAAGTGTTTAGGGTTTTTGTGTTGTATATCCATGCAGTAAAGTTATGATCTCTATTTATAATAGAGATTACTCAAACCCTAGCCCATGGAATTATGAATAATTAACGGCCCATTAATCATACCATAACAGTTTCCATAATATCAGGGATCAGTGGTTTAAACGAGCAGTACAAACTGTTAAGTCCAGCAGTACTAACTGATCTGGTAGTCTTAACACTAGCAGTAGAAACTGGTAGTCTTAACACTAGCAGTAGAAACTGCTGCTTCAGCAGTAGAATATTAATACTAGCAGCAGAATGATCTGCATCAGCAGTATTATGAATAATACTAGCAGCAGAATCACAAACCACTTAATTGAGTTAGGGTAAACAGTGGTCTGATGGGTGTACACTCCGTACCTCCAAGCCCATTACCAGGTGTGAATTAATCCCTCAAGTGCACTAAATTTTCCAACAGTTTTTTTATTTGATTCCATTATCTATACTACATATAAAGCATGAATGACTCTCTCTCTTAATTTTAAGACGTACAACTTTTAAAGCATAGGGTACAACACTTTAAAACACAAAAACACTCTTTATTTTAGTTTTAAATGAGCAATTAATGTGGTCTAGATTTTTAAATACATACAAATACTAAAGCAAAAGGTACAATTTACTTTTGCACAATTACATTCATAAATTAACCGGTTAATAAATACAATTAATGCAATTATTAAAATACCATTTACATAAGAATTACAAATTATCAAGCATATTGTACAACCAACTTAAACACAATTCCTGCATTAAATGTCACTAATACAAATAATAAAGCACATTATACAAATATTCAAGCCCGAACGGGCAACCGGCCAAAGGGGCTTGAGCCCGAACAGGCACGGGCCAAACGGGCACGGGCTAAACGGGCACGGGCCAAAAGGACTCATGTTATACGAATCGCTTTATAAAAGACTGACGAAATAAATTCCTTAGTTAAGGAGTTGACATACGTCACATGAAATTTTTGATATCCGTAAATTTAGTGTCAAAAAGAACATAATAAACTAAAATACATAATTCACCGAAAATTTTTATTTTAGGGTACCCGCCGCCGCAACGCGCTGGTACCCTGCTAGTTTATTTCAAAATGAGTGTACCAAACAATGGTTTTAAACTATGAATCCATTGAAAGTGCTTAAAACCCTCCGACCAAACTGCACATAATAATAACACCTACATGGCTCACATTATTTGAAGTGTCAATCACTTAATTAACAAAAAAATAAAGTGAAATAAAAAACTGTGTAAGAGAATTGAGCCAATTTGCAATGATGACACTATTCAATCTACTAGCTGGTAAAAATGAGAACATTCATATGCGAAATAAACGAAGCACAAACCACAAAAGTAAAGATTACAAAATGTTTGAAATGAGAAACGAGTGCCCAAAAGGTTACAGTGGTACAGTTTAACCTTACTTCGCAAGAAATGAAACATTGACTGTAAAGGGAGACTAATATATCCATCACTCGTTTATCATGTTAAATAATACTCCCTCCGTCCCAAAATAAGTGTCCAGTTTGACTTTTCAAAGTTAAATGGTTCAACTTTGACCT